>JARHVA010003508.1:1302500-1802500 GCA_037957365.1 Torreya grandis
TTCATGTGACCTGCTAGAGTGAAACAACTTGCATCAAACATGGAAAGATTGAGAGAAAACAAAGATGGATATCAATCACTTGAATTTTCACTATACATCTCTTCACATACTTAGAAAAGATAGTTTTTGAACTCAAAATTAGATTGTAAGTATTATCCAAAGTCATTAAATTATCAAACTACTAGGGATTTTCCATACTAGGTGTGGAATTCCCCTACAAGAGCCAAAATGGTTTGCATTTATAGAATGCGAGAAAAGAGAGGAGAAAGTGGAAGTAAAGGGTCACAATGCCACATGTCAAGGCATGAAAAATAGTTACATTATATAAGGATGAAGTGGATAATAGAGGTATAGAATATATTCTTGGATAAATCTCTCTAAAGCATGAAACTCTCCAAAACTGGCGTAGAGACCCTCAAATGCCTTCTTGAATCTTCAGTCATGATTAGGCCTCTTTTGAGCATTTGGAACCAAACTAGGGAGATTTTACACATGTGAAATATCAAGGAGGGGTTATAAACAAGCTTCAACAGTCATTAGATTCTTTTCTAACTATTGGTATTTTTCTAAACACTTGTTCTCATCATCTGCAGTCACCATCACTAGCCTTATAGGTCTATATTCACATTTGTCATCAATATGGATTTCATTTGTTCAAAAAAATTCATGGAAGAGGTGATTGACACCTATTTATGGTCCCAATACCTTTCATTTCATGAATTAGACCTTCAACGGCCCCCCAATTGGACTTTTCATCTCTTCACTTGGTAGTCACTCTTCATTTTCACTATCTGCCATAGATTTCCTGAAGTGAATGAGTTAGAAAAAGTGTTTCCATGCTAATTTTTTGTTAAAAATGGACATGAAGAGTTAGGAAAAGTCCAAATTGACCCACCATAATGATCCTTAATCTTCAACTCTCCTTTGCACTTGCAAAATACATAAAAACCTTAAAGAAACCTTATTTTCACCATATTCATACAAGTAGGGTTCAGACCAATCATGTGTCATGGAGCCTAAGTGAGTTCTCCATAAGTAAAAAATAATTTATAGGCTATAATTCACATTTTAAATGCAATCCCATCCATCTCTTTCTATTTGGGTCTTTGACAAGGGTTTAGGAGGGTTTCTAGTGTTTCAAACTATTAAGGATTGTTCATGAAATCCTAACATTTAAACCTCAGACCAATTCCACTATTAGCATGCTAGGTACCCTCTTTGAAAAATCCTACTATTTGGAGTCTCATGCACAGTGTTCGTACTAGTGTGAGCATCCAAGGATAGCCTATAGAGCTCGTTAAGTGCATTTTGTGTACCCTTATCATGAAGTTGGGTCAAAATGACCAACCAGTGTGATATCCTTGCACAACAATGTTTTCAAATAACCTTATAAATTAATTTTAAGGTCATACATGGGATTTCATGGTTCATATAGTCTTGGAAGTAGATTTAGACCCCTATAGGGCTTAGGCTTAGTCTTAGGCCTAATAGGTTGACTGTGTTCTTGATGTGCATAACCACCCTGCATATTTTCCAATGGCTGTGAGGTATCCTCCATATTTTTTCTTTTTTAAAACAACTCCCCACACCATTATTGAAAATTTCCAAGACTCCTAATTGATTTCCTTACCATTCACTTACCAAACCTGTAGTCTAGACTGCCTGGGAGTGCCCTCAATTTGAGACAGAATAGAGGGAATCTCCCTTATTTATTTGGTTAAATAAAGACTAAGAGAGGCTCAAAGAGGTCATGGGGAACCTATATACAAAATTTCATAGCGTAATCACCTCTTTATATTCATCAATAAACACAAAATTCCATACAAATTCACATAATTGATGATTGTGCAGGTTTTTTGAGTTGACTATGGGTTGAGAGTTGAAACCCTCTTTACTCCATCCCTTCACTTTCCAAGAACATATGGAGTTGGACCTACCATTATGATGGTGTTATAAGAAAGGTAAATTCATTTTTTATTCTCTACCAAACTCCAACTTACACTTGTCTCCATTTTCCTAAGCCTAGTCGGTAGACTGTGTTATCCACTCAAGAAAATAATATGCCTATAGGTGTCTTCCATGTTAGATATTTTATGTCATGCCCTCAGATATCCTTGAAGTCTTTGAACTCATTTCATACTTGTTGAAAATGACCTCATCTTATGCATTGGGGCTTGTGTTCACTACCTTTTTATTGACACTAGCCTGGTTGGTCTCTTTACTATTATAAACAGTAAGTGGCCATCCTTAGACCACAAAGACCCCTATAGGAAGTGTTCAACAAATGAAGTTTTGTAGTCTATGGATTCATATCCTTTCAAGGTCATTAGGTCATTTGTCATCCAAACCTAGTCACTTTTCTTATGGGATAGGCTTCTATTATTTAATTGCATTTAAATACCTCTTGAACACGAAAAACTGTAGATTATATTGGTATTCTACAACGAGAAAATGCTTGAGATGGAAGCCTATCCACACAACCTTCTCTTGACCAAACAACTATTCTCTTTGGTCTAGGCCTTGCTCCTATGTTTAAACTACATAATGAAACACTTAGGCTCATGTAGACCTTAGGACATTATAATGTGAGAAGACCCAAGATAAGGTAGGATCCCTCTTTCAGAAAAATTAAGGTAATATGTTCCTAAAGCACTTTCTCCACCTATGAGCACGATTTGGGGTCTGTCTACAATATGATGGCTTCAAGAATTTCAAAATGGCACTTTCAATGATCTAAAACCCTAATGGAGGTTCAAAAAAGTTTAAACACCTAACATTCAACTACTCAGTCCTTTGTGGGACCACCTATAGGTGGTGTTCATGAAAAAAACCTGTATGTGTAGATAGGATATATGACTGTGTGCATGGTGAATTGGTTATACAACCAATATTATATCTCTTTAAACAATCCAATCTAATCTTCTCTATCTTGAGAGTCTTATAAAGACTTTTAAACTTATTGTATCCCTCAACATCTCTGATCAGGACTTAGTTTCACTTGACTGTGTGTGATAGTCACACAAAAAACTGACTATGTTTATGTCTGCAATTGAACTATTCCAACCATGACCCTTTGAGATTAAATTTTCAAAATATATAGTGGACACCATGCCATGTTAGATTTGAAACATATATCACTTTTTTTTAGACCACTATAGGATAGAGAAATCTTAGCAAATGGTGAAATTTGGTCTGTAAACTATGATATAGTTCTCAACTAGCAAGATGAGAAGCTCTACTAAATATTTAACTTCCAAACATGAAAACATGAATAAGGACCATGTGATAATAATGTATACACTCTCTAAAAAAACATATAATACTTAGTTTTTATGGACCAACCCAAACAAAGAGGAAACTTGAAGTGATGGGGATGAGTAGGCAAAAAATAGTAACAAACTTATTAACATTCATTCATAAAGTTTGGTTCACCAAACTTAGAACTCTTTCCATGAACTTGGAGTGAACAAGGATTAATATCATCCATCAAAATAATTTGACCCAATTCATCTCATGTTGTCCGTACTTAACCAAAATTGATTGACCATTTTAACATGCAAATGAGAGCGATAGAAAAGCATAATGATTTAATGCCATTTTTGAGCTTATCAAAGTTGATCAAGCATGGAAATGAGTTGAGGGGACCTAAAGGGTCACTGTAAAGCCTTCCACATGTGCCAAATTCTATGCATAAATCATAAAATTGCCCAAATCTACCTCTAACTACTTGATTTTCTTGTTTTGACATTGAAACCTATGGTTTGTCAGCTCAAGACAATTATTCTAACACCTAAATAACACATGGACATTGAAAGACACTTTGGAACACTTGTTTCTCTATGAAAACTATACAAGTCTAGTAAATGGCCCTAAAAGTGGCTTTAAAGTGACATAAGATGAAAAGTGAATATGACAAAGCTAATGACACATTAAATGACCTCACTAGGACCATGATACACCCTATTACACCATATAAGACCCATATAACAAGTTTTAAACTATAGGGGGTTGATATATTTTTACTTTTGGTCAAAATAGTCAACATTCTTGGCAATTTCCTAGGGGTGGCAAGCCAACTATGGCAAAGACCAGTAGCCTATTATTTTCCATTAGAATATAGAGTCACCTTTGCATATATATGACACTAAATTTCCTTTGAAACCACAAAAAATAACAAGGAACAACACACAAAATAAGGCACCTAAGTAGACACACATGTGTTCTAAAGAACACTTATAAAACACACACACCAGAAGAAAAGACACACCTATCCTAATATTTACAAGACCTCAAACAATTGAGGTGAAGAATAATTTACCATGCTTCAACTGGGGTCAAAGATCTTTCCTCATGCATCCTTGTTGCTCCACGAAATTAACTTATCTTTAGGAGAATGTTTATCAACAAATACTTGTTTATTTAGGTGATCAAAAATCTTACCATCCTTATCTCTTCTTATGTCTGCAAGTGTGATACTTGGAAACTTGAAAGACACTCTTTCTTGCCCTGTAAGAGGCTTCCTTGGCTTTTCATCTAATTTTAATTCTATCATATCCAATTGACCCTTCCCAAATTGTAACTTCAAAGTGACCAAAGCTGTTTTAGTCTTGTATTCCTCTTGGAAATGATGTTCTTGATGTATGAGATGATCAAGCTTGTCTTCATTTTTCTCCAACGCATATAAAAGAGGTTCAACCTTAGGTTGAGGTGTTGACTACTCCTAAAACATATAAATTTCTGCCTTAGTCTCATTTAGCTCCTTCATGACTATAGATTCTATGTCAACTGTTAGACACTCAACCTCATGTTTGATAAGAATTTCTCTTTCATTCTCAATAGGGCACTCAATAACTTACTTATTAGGTTCATTAAAAAAATTAATAGTAGATTCAAACTTCTTGGGAGGAGAGGTTGACTTTCCCAACTACTCAAACTCTTGACTTATGGCATTGAACCTTTGCCATAGGTCATCTTCCTCCTCATGAATGTCATGTTTAATTACTCCTCCATCAATTTCATGTAGAAAGACATTGTTCTTATCACCATAGTAATCTATCATGCTTTGAAAACTATCATCATCATACATATGAATGAGGTAATTGCCCTTTGTATCTTGTGAAAAGAAGTGTTCAATGCTTACCTCATATTTCTCATATGCACCCTCATAGATGATGAATGTGCCGAGGTCAGTTTGCTCAAAGTAGGTATATGGATCATGTCCATAGGTTTCTACACCATACTAAACCAAAAATAAATTAGATATGCCCTCAATCTTAGAAAATATTCCATCATCCACAATTGACTCCTCATGATCATTGATGACATAATTCAAATTAGAGCTTGCTTCTGCATAGGGTTCAATGTGAAATTTAGCTAGTGGTTGAGTCTTGATGGTTACCTTTGATCTATAACTTGTCCTAAAGGCCAAGAAGGACCAATCAACTAAGAAATAGCCTCTTATCTTGGCTGTGAAATTCTTTGAGAGGCAGATAACAAAGTGAGCAGGTAAGTCAATAACCACAATGTCTTGAAGTATAGGGAAGCTTGGATAATCATGAAGGAAGACTTTCAAACTTTTGACCAGTATTAATAATTTGGCAAGTGTTCCATTGAGATGAATTACTCATTTACTATATGGTTCATATTTTAGGCTCAACTTATCAACTACAACCTTGGGCATCACTTAAGTACTAACACAACTATCCACTATGCAATTGTAAACAAGTTTGTTCCCACCAATGAGAGTGAGGTAGAAGGGTGGAGGATTTTTTGATTCAGTAGAGAGATCTACAATGTTATTAGGAGAATTGGTGAGAGAAAAATTACCATGACCATGGATTGATGATGAAGGGCTAACATGAATTGTGGACAGGTGCTCTTGAAGGAGCTCTTTTTGACCAGGCAAGTGTAGCAGATCCCAAAGAGATATTGAGATGAATTGGATTTTTAATGTTAAAGGCTAAGGAGGCATGTTGCTTAGTCATGTTATCATCAAGTTCTTCACTTTCTTGATTTTCTTAGCTAGCAAAGTCCTCTTGTTGTTCAAAGGTCATAATAGGCTAAGGATGTTGAACTTCAAGAGGAAGTTCAGGTTGAAGAGGTGGGTTTATGGGATTGAAAACTCTACTAGAAGATGACCTAATAAGGACCATGAAGTATGAACACAAATATATGATGAAATAATGGTCTACAACTAGATATTACCTTGAATGGAGTCACCAAATGCTAAGTAGAACACCATATGTAGCTGTGATGTTGTCATGGCCAACATTCACCTTGACAAGTTATCTTTAAGACAATAGTCCCACTGAGCATGCTATAAATATTTTCACCAAATATATCACCCTAGAGGAGGTTGTTAAATCCTAATCTACTATTTGGGCAACATTGGAATACCTCTAGGCTTGTGGGTTGCCTATAATAGAGTTAAACCTCTAGGTTTAAGGGCTAGCTCCATAGATTGATCCTTAAGTGCTTATCACCTACACTAAATATTTACTTGAATGAAAAGGGATATATGTAGACATGAAATTAATCTACTCTAAGGGGGTGATACACTAGAAATATCTCCACTTTAATACCATACTCTTGCACTAAGAGACATGACCTACAACACTAACTTCAAAGTCCTAGAATACTTTAACATTAATATTTCAAACATGGAGGTGATATGCATGAAAAATATTCAAGATAAGTGAACTAAAGATCAATTTAAGATACTAAGCTTTCTTTTACACTTGAAAATATGCCCATGCACTTGACAACACTTCATGTGACCTGATAGAGTGGAACAACTTGCATCAAACATGGAAGGATTGAAAAAAAGCAAGGATGGATATCAATCACTTATATTTTCACTATACATCTCTTCACACACTTATAAAATATATCTTATTAAATCAAAAATTTATTGTAAGTATTATTCAAAGGCAAATTATAATATCAAACCAGTAGGGATTCACCATATTAGGTGTGGAATTCCCCTAGAAGAGCCAAAATGGCTTGCATTTATAGAATATGAGAAGACAAAGGAGAAAGTGGAGGTTAAGGGTCATAATTCCAAATGTCAAGGCATGAAAACCAATTACATTATAGTAGGATGAAGTGGAAAAAAGAGGTCTATAAGATATTCGTAGACATATGTCTCTCTAAATCATGAAACTCCCTAAAACTGGTGTAGATACCTTCAAATGCATTCTTGAAACTGACCTCATGGTGAGGCCTTGCACTTAGAACTATAATAAGGAGAGTTTACACATGTGCACTATTAATTATGGGCTAGAAACAAGCTTCAATATTCATCAGATGCTTTCCTAATTGTTGGTCTTCTTCTAAACACTTGTTCTCATCATCTGTAGTGACCATCACTAGCCTTATAGGTTTGTTTTCACATTTGTAGTCAAGATGGCCTTAAGATTTTAAAATAAATCCATGGAAGAGGTGTTATGACACATAACTAGGGTCCCTTTTCCTTCCATTCCATTAATTAGACCTTAAAATCCCCCCAATTGGACTTCTCATCTCTTCAATTGGAAGTCACTCTCTATTTTCACTATCTGCCACAGACTGCCTGAAGTGAATGAGTTACAATAAGTGTTTCCATGCCAATTTTCTATAAGTCATGGAAATGGAGATTTATTACAAGTCCCGATTGACCCCCCCAATGATCCTTATTCTTCAACTCTCCTCTAGACTTGTAAAAGACACAAAAACCTAAAAGAAACCCTGTTTTCACCCTATTCATACAAGTAGGGTTCAAACTAATCATGTGTCATGGATTTGAGAGAGTTATAAAAAATTAAAAAATAATTTATAAGCTATACTTCACCTTTTTAATGAATTCCCATCCATCTCTTTCTAATTAGGTCTTTGACAAGGGTTCAAGAGGGTTTATAGTGTTTCAATCTGTTAAGGATTGTTCAAATCCTGACATTTAAACCCCTAAATAATTCCATTAATAGCATGGTATGGACCCTCTTCAACATATCCTAACTCCTTGAAGTTTCATGCATAGTGTCCGTATTGGTGTGAGAGTCCAAAGATAGCCTATCGAGCTCTTTATGTGCACTTTGTGTACCCTTGTCATGATGTTGGGTCAAAATGACCAATTTGTGTTATATCCATGCACACCAATGTTTTCAAACAACCTTATAACTTAAACTTAAGGTAATTAATGTGATTTAATTACTTATATAGTCTTAGAAGTATATTTAGACCCCTGTAGGGCTCAGGCTTAGTTTTAGGCCTAATAGGCCTGATTGTGTTCTTGATGCCCATAACCACCTTATGTATTTTACAACAGATGTGAGGTATCCTCCATATTAGTTCATGCTTATAAAAATTCACCACACCCTTCTTGTAGTGTTACAAGACTCCTAATTCATTTCCTTACCATTCACTTACCTAACCTGTAGTCTAGACTTCCTTGAAGTGCCCTCTATCTAAGACATAATAAAGGGAATATCCCATATTTATTTGGTCAAACCAAGACTAAGAAAGGATCAGATAGGTCATGGGGACCCTTTACAAAATTTCATATCTTAATCACCTCTTTAGAGTCATCAATCAACACAAACTTCTATATAAACTCATAGAGTTGATGACCGTGTAGGCTTTTTGAGTTGACTGTTGGTTGAGAGTTGAAACCCTCTTTCCTCTGTGTCTTCACTTTCCAAGAATATATGGAATTAGACCTACCACTGTGATGGTTTTCTAAGCATGTTCAATTCATTTTTTATTCTATTACAACCTCCAACTTACACTTCTCTCCATTTGCCTAAGCCTAGTTGGCAGACTATGTGACTGTGTTATCCACTTAGGAAAAGGATATGCCTATAGGTGTCTTCCATGCTAGACATTGTATCTCATGCCCTAAAATCTCATTGAACTATTTAAACTCATTTCATACTTGTTTAAACTCACCTTATGTCATGTATTATGGCTTGTTTTCACTTCTTTTTTATTGACACTTGCCTGGGTTAGTCTCTTTACTATAACAAACAATAAGTGGCCATCTTTAGACCACATATACCCTTGTAGGTAGTGTTCAACAAATGAAACTTTGTATTCCATGGATTAAGATCCTTTCAAGGTTGTTAGGTCATTTCTCATCCAAACCAAATCACTTTAATTGTAGGATATGCTTCTATTGTGTCATTACATTGAAAGACCTTTTGTACTTGAAGTATTGTAGATTATACTGACAGTCGATAGTGAGAAAATGCTTGAGATTGAGGTCTATCCACATAACCTTATCTTAACCAAACAACCATTCTCTTTGGTAAATTCCTTGATCTTATATTTAAACTACATTATGAAACACTTAGGCTTATGTAGACCTCAATACATTCTAATGTGAGAAGATGAGAGTTAAGGTAGGATCCCTGTTTCAAAAAAATTAAGGTAATATGTTCCTAAAGCACTTTCTCCACCTATGCAGATGGTTTGGGGTCTGTCTGCAATATGATGGATTAAGTAATTTTAAAATGGCACTTTAAATTCTCCTAGACCCCAATGGAGGTTCAAACAAGTTTAAACATGTAACATTTAACTACTCAATCCTTTGTTGGGACCACCTGTAGGTGGTGTTCATGTAGAAAACTTGTATGTGAAGATAGGATATATGACTATATGCATGGTGAATTAGTTCTAAAACCAATATTAGACCTAATTTAATAGTCCAAAGTTGTAGTATCTACCTTTGGAGACTTCTCAAGACTTTGGAACTTATTGTATCCCTCAACATGACTAGTCAGGACTCAGTTTCACTTGACTGTGCATGACAGTCACATAGAAAGATGACTGTGTTTATCTCCAACTATACTATTCCAACCATGACCCTTTGAGTTTCAATTTAAAAAATAAAGAGTGGACATCATGCCATGTGAGAGTGGAGACATGTATCCCTCTGTTTGATACCACTACAAGATAGAGAAATCTTAGCAAATGGTGAAACTTGGTCCACATACTATGATATAGTTCTCAACTAGCAAGATGAGAAACTTTGATCAATGTTTGACTTCCAAACATGAAAAAATGACTGAGGACCATGTGAGAATAATTTACACACTCTCTAAAAACATATACAATACTTTTTTTTATAGACCAACCTAAACATAGAGGAAACTTTAAGTGATGGGGACGAGTAGGCAAAAAATAGTAACAAACTTATTAACATTGGTTCATAAAGTATAACTCAACAAACTTGGAAATCTTACCATGAAATTGGAGTGAACAAGGATTACTATCATCCCTCAGAATCATTTGACCCAATTCATCTCTTATTATCTATACTAATTCAAAATTGGTTGATCATTTTCACATGTAAAGGAGAGAAATGGAGAAGAAGAATGGTTTTATGCCATTTTTGAGCTTTTCAAAGTTGATCAAGCATGGAAATGAGTTGATGGGACCTAAAGGGTCACTCTGAATCCTTTTACATGTGCCAAATCTTATGCATAACCCATACAACTCCCCAATACTGCCTCTAACTACCTAATTTTCTTGTTTTGACTTTGAAACCTATGGTTTGTCAACTCAAGATAGTTACTCTGACACCTAAATAACTCATGTACATTGAAATATACTTTTTAACACTTTTTTCTCTATGAAAACTATACAAGTCTAGTAAATAACCCCAAAAGTGGCCTTAGAGTGACATAGGACTAAAAATGGATATGACAAAGCTAATGACCTCAATCAGACCATGGTACACCCTATTACACCCTAGAAGAGCCATATAACAAGTTTTAAACTATAGGGTGTTGACTTATTTTGACTTGTGGTCAAAATTGTCAACATTCTTAGTGATTTCCTAGGGGTGGTAAGCTAGTTATACCAAAAACTAGTAGCCTATTTCTATCCATTGGGATATGGAGTCACCTATGCATAGATATGACACTAAATTACCTTTGAAACCACACTAAACAACAAGTAACAACACACAAAATAAGACACCTTAGTAGACACATGTGTTCTCAAGAACACTTATGGAACACATACACCAGAAGTAATGACACACCTATCCTAATATTTACAAGACCTTAAAATCTTGAGGTGAAGAAAAATTTAACATGATTCAACCAGGGTCAAAGATGGTTCCTCTTGCATCCTTTCTTCTCCATTAAATCAACTTATCATGCGGAGCATGCTTATCAATAAACACTTGCTTATGTGGGGTGATAAAAAATCTTACCATCCTTAGCTCTTCTTCTGTCTGCAAGTGTGCTACTTGGAAACTTGAAAGACACTCTTTCTTTCCCTCCAAGAGGCTTACTTGGCTTTGCATCTAATTTGAATTCTATCATATCTTATTGACCCTTCTCAAATTGTAACTTTGGAGTGACCAAAGCTGCTTCAACCTTACATTCCTCTTGGAAATGATGTTCTTGATGTATGAAATGATCAAGCTTTTCTTCATTTTGATCCAACACATATAAAAGAGTTTCAACCTCAAGTTGAGGTGTTGAATGCTCCTCAAACATATAACTTTATACATTAGTCTCATTTGGCTCCTTCAAGACTTCATCTTCTATGACAACTGTTAGACAATCAACCTCATGTTTGATAAGACTTTTTATTTCATGCTCAATAAGGCACTCAAAAACTTGCATGTAAGTTTCATCAACAAACTTACTAGAAAATTCACACTTCTTAAGAGGAGAGGTTGACTTACCCAACTTCTCAAACTCTTTACTTATTGCATTGAACCTTTGCCATAGGTGATCTTCCTCCTCATGACTATCAT
Source organism: Torreya grandis (assembly GCA_037957365.1). Taxonomy (NCBI): domain Eukaryota; kingdom Viridiplantae; phylum Streptophyta; class Pinopsida; order Cupressales; family Taxaceae; genus Torreya; species Torreya grandis. The sequence continues at coordinate 1,314,247 of JARHVA010003508.1, forward strand.
GTTCAAGGACTCCTCCATTAATTTTAGGAAAAAAGACATTGTTATTCTTACCATAGTGATCTATCATGCTTTGAAAACTATCATCATGATACATATGAATGAGGTAATTTCCCTTAGCAACTTGTGAAAAGGAGTGTTCAATGCTTACCTTACATTTCTCATATGCTCCCTCATGGATGATGTATGTGTTAAGTTCAGTTTGCTCAAAGTAGGTGTAGGGCTCAATATGAAATTTAGCTAGTGGTCGAGTCTTGATGGTTACCTTTGCTATATAACTTATCATAAAGGCCAAGAAGGACCAATCAACTGAGAGATAGACTCTTATCTTGGTTGTGAAATCCCTTGAGAGGCAGATAACAAAGTGAATAGGTAAGTCAATAAACACAATGTCTTAAAGTACAGGGAAGCATAGACAATCATGAAGGAAGACTTTCAAACTCTTCACCAATCCTACTAATTCATCAGACGTCTCATTTATTTGAAGTACCCACTTACTATATGGTTCATATTTTAGGCCCAACTTAACATCTACAACCTTGGGCATCACTTAAGTACTAACCCCACTATCCACTATGCAGTTGTGAACAAGTTTGTTCCCCATAATGAGAGTGAGGTAGAAGGGTGGAGGCTTTTTAGATTTAGTAGAGGGATATACAATGTTATTGGGATTGTTTTTAAGACCGATATTACCATAACCATGGCTTGATGATGAAGGGATAACATGAATTATGGATAGGTGCTCTTGAACGAGTTATTTTTGACCAGGCAAGTGTAGCAGATCTCAAAGAGACATGGATGCCTTAACATTTTTCAAAGAATACACAATGTTTAGAGTATGAGTATTTACCTTTTATTGTGTTTTTGAAGGCAATAGAGTGTTTGGAGCTTGAGACATTTGAGCACTTTGAGAAACCCTTCCAACATTCTAATTTAAAGAAGGTGCAGGAGTTGTAGGGACTGACATGCCTATATTCATACCTTGGTACCTTGTAAGAGGAATAATTGAAGTTGTGTCAACACCATTAACATCCCCTAGATCCCTTCTCTTAGATATAGTATTAGCTACAACTAAATTACCTTGGTTAAGAACATATGTATCTTCAACTAGGAAGTTAATGAAACTCACTCCTTTAGGATGCTATCCTTCATTTGTTTGCATGAAAACTTCATATTCTATTGATAGTTAATTAGTAACTCATCCTTGGGATACCAAAGATTTTTATCCAAATTAATTGGCATGCATGAACTAACCTTGTTGCCATTTTTCTCTTTGCACTAAGTTACTATGCACTGGTACCATTGGTCTTGTATTGGAGGTGGAAGTGGGATTGTATGTATTGGCAAGTCTATTGAAGTTAGGCTATCATTGGCCTCTCCCTTGCCCATATTATTGAGGTGGGAATCTATTTTATTATTGAGGATAGGGGTAAGGCTTTTTATGAACACCTTACTATAGACAATGTTGTCTAAGCTGATATTCTAAGAACTGAATTCTTGCATCTTTATCCATAATATGTTCTGCCTTCTTAGGAGTATTTATAGGCTTGCTATTTACACTTGGAACTTTGGAAACACTTGGATTAGTAGCATAAGTATTTGGAAGTAGAGGCATGAAAATTTTTAGAGGCAACTTCTTAGCTTATATTATTCCATTCTTAGCTCTAATGGCAAGGTTATATGCTTTAGTTAAAGTGTAACTAGCCATGGACTGCAACATTATGGCTATGTCAATACCAATAGCCCTTAGCTATGTGGGAAATAAAAATCTTGTAGGTGGTATCATGGGAGGAGGCAACCTATGCCAAGTCCTTTGGAATCTCTGATTAAAATAATGCATTATCTTTGTTGGGGCTCTTTGAATCATATTGAGTTGATGGATGAGTGATGTGTGATCACTCTTGTTTTCAAATTTTGATGTCAAGAGCTCTCTAAAACTATCCCAAGTTGTCATACAACCTCTGGACAAAGTCATATAATAGTAAAGTGCTTTCCCTCTAAGGGAAATGTAAAGGAGTCTAATGACAATATTGACTTTAGTAACATTATGAAAATTATAGAAGTTTGAGATATCCCTGATGTGATCACTAGGGGTAACACGACTTTCACCATTGAATGTGAGAACACTCTTTATAACATTAAGGGGTATGTCATCATATGCATTGAGATGAATTGGATTATAAGTGTTAAAGGTTCGGGAGGCATGCTACCTAGCCATGTTATCTTCAATTTCTTCTTCACTTTCTTGATATTTTTGGCTATCAAAGTCCTCTTTCTCTTTAAAGGCTAGAATAGGCTAAGGATGTTAAACTTCAAGAGGAAGTTAAGGTTGAAGAGTTGGGTTTATGGGATTGAAAACTCTACTAGAAAATGCAAACTCACACCAACCATGAAAAAACTTAGTATTTCAAACATGGAGGTGATATGCATGAAAACTACTTGAGGTAAGTGAACCAGAGATAAATTGTAAAACTAAGGTTATTTATACACTTTAAAATAGACACATGCACTTGAAAACACTTCATATGACATGCTGGAGTAGAATAACTTGCATCAAACATGGAAGGATTGAGAAAAAGCAAGGATGGATATCAATCACTTGAATTTTCACTATACATCTCTTCACACACTTAGACAAGATAGTTTACAAACTCAAAACTAGATTTCAAGTATTATTAAAAGGCAAAGTACAATATCAAACTAGTAGGGCTTTGCCATACCAAGCGTGGAATTTCACCAGAAAAGCCAAAATGGCTTGCATTTATAGAATGTGAGAAGAGATAGGAGAAAGTGGAGTTCAAGGGTCACAATGCCACATGTCAAGGCATGAAAACTAGTTACACCACAAAAGGATGAAGTGGATAAAAGAGGTCTAGAAGATATTCTTGGACAAATGTCTCTTTAAATCATGAAATTCTCCAAAATTGGCGTAGATACCTTTAAATGCCTTCTTAAAATTGCCCTCATAGTTAGGCCTCTTTTGAGCACTTGAAACAAAAATAAGGAGAATTTAAACATAGGAACTATCAAAGAGGGGTTAAAAACAAGTTTTTATAGTCATCAAATGCTTTCTTAATCACTGGTCTTCTTCTAGACACTTGTTCTCATCATCTGTAGTTACCATCACTAGCCTTTAATGTTTGTCTTCACATTTATCATCAAGATGGCCTTTAGTTATTCAACCAGATATATGGAAGAGGTGATATGACACCTATATATGTTCCCCTTACCTTCCATTCCATGAATCAGACCTTAAAACCCCCACCAATTGGACTTCTCATCTCTTCACTTGGTAGTCACTCTCCATTTTCACTATTTGCCACATAATGCCTAAAGTGAATGAGTTAGTAGAAGTGTTTCCATGCCAATTTAATATGACAAATGGATATGGGGAGTTATTATAAGTCCCAATTGACCCCCCCTAAATGATCATTATTCTTCGACTCTCATTTTCACCTGTAAAACACATAAAATTTTGAAAGAAACCCTATTTTCACCTTGTTCATACAAGTAGGGTTCAAACCAATCATGTGTCATGGAGCCTGAGAGAGTTATCCACAAGTAAAAAATAATTTACAATCTAAAATTCACCTTTTTAATTCATTCCCATCCATATCTTTTCAATCAGGTCTTTGATAAGGGTTTAAGAGGGTTTCTAGTGTTTTAAACTGTTAAGGAACGTTAAAACCTCAGACCAATTCCACTAATAGCATGCTAAGGACCCTTTTAAAAAATTAATAACTCCTTAGAGTCTCATTCATAGTGCTTATACTTGTGAAAATCCAAAGATAACCTATTGAGCTCCAAAGTAAGTGGCCATCCTTAGACCACAAAGACCCCTATAGGTGGTGTTCAACAAATGAAACTTTGTAGTCCATGGATTAAGATCCTTTCAAGGTCATTAGGTAATTTCTCATCCAAACCAAGTATATTTTCTTATAGGACATGCTTCTATTGTGTCATTACATTGAAATACTTTTTGAATATGAAATACTATAGATTATATTGGTATTCTACAATGAGAAAATGCTTGTGATGGAGGCCTATCCACACAACCTTCTCTTGAATAAACAACCATTCTCTATGGTCAAGGCCTTGAGCCTACATTTTAAATACATGATGAAACACTTAGGCTTATGTATACCTTAATACATTATAATGTGAGAAGACCAAAGGTAACGCAGGATCACTGTTTTGAAAAAAATAAGGTAATATGTTCATAAAACACTTTCTCCACCTATGATCATGGTTTGGTGTATGTATACAATATGATGGATTTAAGACTTTAAAAATGACACTTTAAATGATCCTAGACCCAAATTGAGGTTAAAACAAGTTCAAACACCTAACATTCAACTGCTCAATTCTCTATTGGGACCACCTGTAGGCGGTGTTCATGTAAAAAACCTATATGTGAAGCTAGGATATATGACTATGTGCATGATGAATTGGTTATAAAACCACTATTATATCTCCTTGAATAGTGAAAAATGATATTTTATACCTTTTAATACTTCTCAAGACTTTTTAATTTATTGTATCCTTCAACATGATTGGTCAAGACTCAGTTTTACTTGACGATGTGTGACAGTCACACAAAAAACTGTGTTTATGTCTCCAACTATACTATTCCAACCATGACCCTTTGAGATTAAATTTTAAAATGAGAGAGTGGAAACCATTCCATGTGAGAGTGGAAACATATATCAATTTGTCTGATACCACTATAGGATAGATAAATCTTAGTAAATGGTGAAACTTTGTATGTAAACTATGATATAGTTCTCAACTTGTAAGATGAAAAGCTCTGCAAAATATGACTTCCAAACATGAAAACATGATAGAGGACCATGTGAGAAGAATTTAAAAACTTTTTAAAAACACATATAATACTTGGTTTTTATGTACCAACCCAAACATGGAGGAAACCTGAAGTAATGGGGATGAATAGGTAAAAAATAGTAGCAGACTTTTTAGCATTGGTTCATAAAGCTTGGTTCACCAAAATTAGAAATATTTTCATTAAATTGGAGTGAAAAAGGATTAACATCATAAAAATAAATAATTTGACCCAATTCATCTCCATTTGTCCATACTAAACCAAAATTGGTTGACCATTTTCACATGCAAAGGAGAGTGATGGAGAAGTAGAATAATTTTATGCCATTTTTGAGCTTATCAAAGCTGATTAGGCATGGAAATGAGTTGAGAGGACTTGAATCATTACTCTGAAGCTTCCAAATGTGCCAAATATTATTCATAAGCTATAGAACTATCCAAATCTACCTCTAACTACCTGATTTTCTTGTTCTAATGTTCAAACCTATAGTTTGTCAGCTCAAAAGAATTACTCTAACACTTAACTAACACATGGACATTGATATACACTTTGGAACACTTGTTTCTCTATGAAAACTATATAAGTCTAGTAAATGACCCCAAAATTGGCCTTAGAGTGACATATGACTAAAAATGAATATGATAAATCTAATGACACATTAAATGACATCACTAGGACCATGGTACACCCTATTACATCCTAGAAGACTCTTATAACAAATTTTCAACTATAGGGGGTTGACTTATTTTTACTTGTGGTCAAAATAGTTAACACATATACCTAAGTGTGTACAATACACTTTGTCTTTAATAAGAATCTCTAATTATGCTGATCACTCAATAACAAAACTTCTAACGAACATGTGATAGTTAATGTCCACAGATTAAAAAATTGAAATTTGAATTTTAACTTTTAAAAATTGAAGAGATAGGAAGGAGTAAACTTGTGTGTTGGTGAAAACCATGTTTCCTTCAAAAATTGTTGGAGATGATGGTTCCTTGTTGAAGCATTGGAGAACTATTCTTCCTTGTTGAAGCACATGGATATTTGGGGTGATTGTGCTCAAAATTTGTATAACTATGCAAGCCCTTGTTTTTGGAACACAACATGTCCCAACCCTCATAAATGTGGGGATAAGTACATGATGTATTAACCCAAATAAATACTCAAAAAATAAAGGGGAACCACGTGATGTATTCATTAAAAGAAAAACTAAATCAACCACTATATGTGGCTTATAGATTCAATTATATAGTTTTAGTATAATTTGGTCAAATTTTTTCCATGTAAAAGAAAATGCATGATCCAAATATAATGAATAGTATTAATGCCCCCATAATAACCACATATTTGATTTTATAGTTTCGATTGAGTTCACTCAAATTCATTCAATGTAGAATAAAATTCACAATCAAAAGAAATTAAATAATGTTCATGCCTCATAATGACCTCAGATTTTATAATTGTGAAATAAAATGACAACCATTTATCATTCAACTATAAACTATGTTTTTGTGTTTGTGCATGAACCAATATCATGCCTCATGAATCTAAAAGTGTGTATATTTACATGAACTAGTATCATGCCCCCCATAATCTATACCAACTGATATATGATTCCATGCATATATATACTAAATCTTAGAACCTATATCTCATATATATATGTATATGGAAAATTATAATTCATGTTTTTATAAACTATGTACATATGCCATGAATATGCAACCAATAGTGTATGAATATGTATCTAAGTCTATATATAGTGAGTGTATATGCATGGCATATACCCCCATAATCTATATTGATGTGCCAATATTTGTCATGTAACTAACCATTTGATATCTTGAACCACTATGAATTTTGACATATACGTTATGATCTATTTTTTTGTTCATGGAGGCTTATGTCTTTATGAAAATCCCACTGTAATGCTTCTCTTTTGAGATAAGAGATGTATCTTGTAAGTCACTCATCTCAAAAGAAGAGTAAATTGTTATCATGTCATGTGTATATATAACATCATGCATAATCATGTGAAAAAGTGGAAAGTTTGTCATCATAATAATGTATATTTCAATAAAGGCATATATGTAACATATGTGGTGTAGCACATAAAAGTGTTATTTCAAGATATATGTGCATGCAGAACATGTAGTATAAAACATTATTGAAGGATAACTAAATAATACTATTCAATAAAGGTACATGATATAGATCATGGCACCACTCAATGTTAGCAAGCTTGACAAACACAATAATATCAACAAGCATTAAAATTATTGTTACACATGAGCCTAGGGTCTGTTAGGATTGTGGAGCTAAAAGCTTCACTGATGCAAACAGGAGAGGAGGTTGCTGAAGGTTGCTGAGTTGCAGAAGAAGTTGGGGTCGGTCTGATCAGCCGACGTCGGCGGGATAGCATAGAGAAGCAACCGACGTCGGTCATATATCGGCCGACGTCGGTCACCTCCAGGCGGACAGGGACCGGCGTCGGTCGCCTGTGTGGTTCGACTGCGAGCTATTTACGGGCAGTTAGCTAACGAACCAAGAGTTTGCATGATGAGTGCTAATTTTAGACTCATAGCTGCGGATCTAATTATTGTAATTAGATGTCTAATCATTGTTTGGATGAGATCTATATAATAGACTCATGGTTGTATTGTAAAAGTGTGCTAGGGAGTAAGAGAGCATAATTATAAGCTCCTTCTGTGTGTGAGGTAGAGCTATGGTGCGTTCCTCCTAGTGCCACAGTACCAGGTGTGTTGGTGCTGGATTGGAGAGCCAGCTGGGTTCTTCAATAAGTAAGATCGTTGATCTGCAGGTGTATGTGTGTGCAAGGTCGAGGTTCACAGGTGATTGGAACCATTGCTTGATTTGCAAGTGTGCAAGGTCATACAGATAGCAACACTACAGGGAGCAGTATCAGGCAGGATCTACTTGGAGTACAGGGGTGTACTCGGATAGAGCAAGAGGAAGGCAAGGGAGTTCCTTCCATAAGTATGGTCTGTTGAATTGCAGGTTGTTGCAGATTCATGGGAGATCTACTTGAAGTACCTTGAGTACTTGTGGAGCACGTGGAGTGCTTGTGGAGTGCGTGGAGCACTTGTGTTGTGCGTGAAGCACGGGGAGGTGAACACCAACTCTGTATTTGAGTTGGGTGTTGGGACCTGTGAGAGGGAGAGCTTTGGGGAGAAGAATTACTGTTCACTTGAGGCGTGGGAAACCTCTGTAAGGTGGTGGAGAAGAAGTGGCATCTTCTTTATTGTATTCTTTTCTGTATAAAGTGTTAATACAATTTGGTATTGTCTCTCATATGCTGTGTTATTCTGAATTCTAGTTACTTGGTGAATCTGGTTAATTTCCGCATATTAAGTTGCTTGGTATTAGTAATCAAATTGTGTGCTTCCGGTGTACACCCTCTCCCAACAGGGTCCCCCTAAAAGGGACATCAAAATATCACAAAAGAGAAGGTCAAGGCCCACATGTAAATGACATAAAGATGTTACAAATAAAAAAGGCCAAGGGCCACACACAAGGGACATAAAGATGTCATAAAAAGGGACATAAACATATCACATCAAAGAATACCAAGGGTTTCATAAAAGAAAAACATAGAGTAATTTATCATGTAAGAGAGGAACATCATCAATGAAGTGTAGAACAATTAAAGACTAGTCTACACCATCCATATGTATCAATTATTGACCAAATTTAACTTTTAGGTCAAGTTGGGGCACCGTAGTAAAAAATTGAATTTTTAGGTCTATAAAGGTGTCTAATATCTTGTAATGAGGTGAATTATAGGTTATTTGATGCCATTTAAAGTTGTACTAGCTTTGGTCATTTGTTTCGTACGTCCATTTATCATTTTAAGTGATTTTAAGGGTCAAAAATGGTGTATTTAATGTTTTATACAAGTTTTTTAGAAAATGTGGAAGTGTAAAAGAGTTTTATCATGTGCCATGTGTCATAAGAGGTCTGTATTAACTGTCATTAATTGAAAGTTGTCAAGTAACTTAGAAAAGTGCAATTTTCTTGAAGAAAAGAGTGAGTTTGGCACTTGTACGACCACCTTGGGAAGTGTGCCACTTGAAAAACATGTAAATTTTCTCTTAAAATTCCCCATGATCAAATTAATTTTTTGTTTGATCTAAAATTAAAATATCTTGCTCAAAACTATTTTTCATATTTCTTGCTCTTCTTGGCAGACTGAAGTGACTTACAGGGTTTTGATCGGTACAAACAACACAAGTAGTTTCAGATAAAATTATTTTGGGAGATGATTATAAAAATATATAAATTTAAATAAATATAATAATATTAATAAATGGACAATTTTGCTTCATGAACCATCCATTTTAAGTGGACTATGCAAATATGCTTACAAATCTATGAATCCTATAGGTTTTGCTTCATTTTAAACAAGTCTGTACAAATTAGTTACTAAGATTATTTATAAAGGATTTTGGATATGTAACCTTATTATTATCATGATTGGTTTCAAATTTTAAGGTGTTTGGATGGTCTAATTATCTCACTTTGTAGGAGGATGTACCATTTGGTATTATTGGTAGTTTTCACCTTTGCAAGAGTTTTCATGCTTTATCATCAGTTATAAAGGGTTGTTTTAGATTAATATTCATGTTTTAAAATTCTCCTTGTCTCCTTTTGTTTCACCTTTCATCTAATTCCACTTGATTCTCATAGTTTCAAGCTCATTCTCCATGCTATAATAATCATTCAACACTTTGCCTACCTTGTTCCACATATTTGCAAGTGATTTTTAGGATAGAAGAAGATGTTGAAGCATGTTTAAAGAATACCATAGTGATGAATATTAATATTAAAGGATTGTAAATAGTTTGAATTATTTTAAGACCAATTTACATACTCGACTTAAAAATTTGCTTCCACTTGCTACCTGCATTGAGAAATGAACATCTACAGGTGTTCCTAGCAAAGAATGAGAACTCTTGATGGGAGATTTGGAGCATGACAAAAGATTCTATAAACTTCACTTGCATGATACAAGCATGGTAGACCTTGAAAAATGTATAAAGTGAGGCTTTTGAAGTAAAAAAGCTTCCAAAACATGACATGGCATGGTTTAGGGCTCTCATCCCTATTTTGAGTAAACAAAGGTCCAATGGATTTTTGGTGACCTAAACAAACATGCCTCCTAATTTATCTAATACATCTTGAGGTTTGGATTATGTATTAATTATATAGGACAAGGCCTATGCCAAATATGAGCTCTAGAAGATGGATGGAGAGTGGTTTTTTAGAGGTCCAAAGTTGCTCTTGAAAACACTAAAAAATAGGTAATAAACTATACAGGGTTTGAATCACAAAATAGCTTTAGCACCCCAAGTTGCAAATGAGGTATATGTTCTGTATATGAATGAATCCAAATGATTTAATTGGTATTCATAGACTAAAAGGATCACCAAGAGTGAGATAATGAACTATGTTTAGACCCCATACACCTTCCAGTCTATACATAGGGCTAATTATACCTACAACAGGGTACACTAACAACTGAGTCAACATGATATTTTGATGGGTGTTCTAATCCATTTCAAAGTAAATAAGGTCTCTAACATTTTTAGTGGATTTTGAGTTTCAAAGTGGGTATATTCACATCTTTTTCAAGTCCAAATGAGCTCATGATAACCTACAACAGACCTAAGAAATGTCCTAGTCTAGTCAGGCAGGGGTCAAGTAAGAAATGTTTCAGTTAAAGCAAGAGATCATAGTTTGTGTTCATTAAGAGCATGTAGAGGAATACAAGATGAGTATCAAGAGCATTATGACCTAAATGGGGTTTAAGTGAAGACTAGAAACCATTACCAAGGTTTCATGGAATAGATATAACCTACAGGTAGGGTAGAAAAGAGCACAATTAGCCATGATAATGAACATACAGTGGCAAGGGCATAAAAATCATGGGATGTTTTAACCCCTTCATAGTGAAAATGTATAAAAAAATTCCAAGTGAAGTTTTTAAAGTCTCTAAAGCATCATGAATAAGTTTAAGTGTGAATAGGCACCTATAGGAGTGAAAAGAATAGGGGTATCTTAGCTAAGAAGGATGAGACCTATTTTTGGGACTAAAGGGCTTAAAAATAGAATACAAGTGGAGTTAATATGTTAGAAATACTTGTAATCACTACCATATAGTCATTATGATTTCCATGAATTATTATCAATGTGAACAAGCACATATACCTCCTTAAACCCTCAATATTCATCTACAACCAACTCTTTTTGACTATGTTGTACAGTGAGCATGTTTGAGTTGTCTTGAGTAGGTTCAAGGTGATAGAAAAGATAGGGAAGGTAAAAAACTAGGATCAGGTACCTACCAAATTATCTTTAAAGGTATGAGTGAACCTTATTCACTATTTCCAAACCTAGACTAATCATAGATACCTATAGGAACAGTACCATGATGGCAAGACACAGTCAACAACCACTGAGTAAGGGATTGAGATTATTAGGGTTGATAATGCATAGTATGAGGTGTATGTATAAGATAATGGTTGATGAAAATAATAATAATAAGCTCTTATGACTTTGATTTTCAAGACCAAAGAATACAAAGTCATCTACAATAAGGTCTAGAAGGGGTTGTCATAGTCATAACAAAGAGCTCAGTTGGGTGGGTTCCAAGTGTGTTTAAGTGATGAGATAGAGTCACTTAGGGTGAAATTATGGTTCAATAGTAGTTTAAAATGGCCAAGGGACTTGAGGTCCATGTTATGAAAACACTATTAATAAACTCAATTTCCTAAGCAGATAGGGTAACATACTTAGGCGTAACTAAGTAAAAACATAGTCCAAGATGCATATATGGTTGATAAGGGTTCATAAGCATGATGTAAACCTAGAAAATGATGATGATTACTTTTTGACACCTTAATTACAAGGAGATAGGGCAGAGAGAAGGGTTTTCATTGTGCATAAATAGTTCACTTGGAAAAGATCCACACACGATCATCACCTAACTAGTCTGCCTTAAAGTTTGAGGTCTTTAAAGGGTCAAAGGACCTAGTGGAGGGATAAATTTTTATAAAAGGTGTACTTTACACTTGTAAGACCTGCAATAATACCTAGTTTTGATGAACAAGTAGGGAAAGTTCCTCCTATTTTGTCTCAGATATGGGGCACTTTTCCCTTGTATAAACCTTGCAAGTTTAGGAGAAAAGGCATGGGAGTTGAATCAAAATTTGAAGGAACTTGGAAATAGGGTGTATACAGTTGTAAAACACCTCAAACATCATAAGTAACAAATCATATAAGGATGAAACCAAGTTAAGTGATCTGGACACCAATGTTTACAAGCCAAGCCTAAAAGTAAGGTATAAGGCCTAAAAACCAGATGAGTACAAATGTCATTTATAGCTCTAAGTGAAAATTATAATGGATTGAAGTATGCACATAGGGACATATAAAATTTGTTAGAGCTTTTGGAATATAAGAAAACTGTTAGGTTGTGGAGCTAAAAGCTTCACTGTATGCAGACATGGAGGAGTTGCTGAGTGTCATAATCACCGGCGTCGGTCAGGCCAACCGATGTCGGTCAGGGGTGAACAAAAGGGCAACTGACATCGGCAGGAGTTGGCCGATGTCGGTCATTTCCAGGCAGATAGGGACCGACGTCGGTCACCTGTGTGGTTCCAAAATTGTTCGTCGCACGAACAGTTAGTTCGTTGAACCGATTGTTTGCATGTAAAGGTTATTTTTGGTCTTGAGTTGCGAGTCTAATTATTGTAAATTAGAAGTCTAAGTTATTGTTTAGTATGGGATCTATTTATAGACTCATTGACATGTATTGTAATTTAAGGATTAAGGCAAGGAAGAGATCCTTCCAATTGTAAGAACAAGTTGATCTGCAGGTTGTTGTAAGATCAGGGAGAAGTTCTACATGGTAAGTAAGATAATTTGAGTTGTAGGTTGTTGCAGGTTCATGGGAGATCTACTTGAAGTACTTTGAGTACTTGTGTACTGGCAGGGTTATTACTGACTAGTTGGAGGTGAACACCAACTCTGTGTTTGAGTTGTGTGTTGGGACTATTTTTGGTAGTAGAGTAAACTCTTGAGGGAAAGAGATTTGTACATCTGAGAGGTGTGGAAGATTGTGGCATCTTCATTGTATTTCCTTTTGGCATGAGTATTAATACAAGATTGTGTATTGTCTCTCATATTATGTGTCATTTGTGAATTCTAGTTACTTGTTCATTCTGGTATAATTCCGTGTTTAGTTGCTTATACAAGGTAATCATATGTACTCTTATTGAGGAGTTGGATCCTGACAAGTGGTATCAGAGTTTTTGGTTGGGTTACTAATAGGTTGTATCAGATCTGGTTAGTGTTTGTTGATTATAGGTCACTCACTGGGGTTTTTGTTTGAGTGGGAGTATAGCAATGGCAGAAAAAAGTAAGCTACAAATGGAGAAGTTTAATGGCAAGAACTATCAATTATGGAGGATGCAAATTGAAGATTATCTATATCAAAAAGATTTGTACTTACCATTGGGTGGGGTTGCATGCAAGCCCACAGATATGAAGGATGAAGAATGGGAGGTTCTTGATTGGAAGGCTCTAGAAACTATAAGGTTGAGTCTTGCATCGTCTGTGATTTCCAACTTATCTCAAGCTAAGACAACGGTAGAGTTGATGGAATCTTTGGCAAATTTATATGAAAAACCCTCAGCTTCGAATAAGGTATTTCTTATGAAGTAATTATTTAATTTGCAAATATTGGAAGGTGGATCTGTACATAGTCATCTTAGTGATTTCCATGGTTTGGTAAACCAGTTAAATTCAATCAATATTATTTTTGATGATGAAATTAAGGCTCTCCTAATCTTATGCTCATTACCTGAAAGTTGGGAGAGTTTGGTAATGGCAGTTAGTAATACTGCGTCTGATTCAAAAATCTTAAAAGTGGATGATGTTGTGAGTGTAATTTTGAATGAAGAAATTTGCAAGAAAAGCACATGTGAATCATCAGGGAATGCTTTGAGTGTTGAAAGCAGGGGAAGGCAAAGAGAGAAGATCGAGCATGGGAGATCAAGGTCAAAGATAGGTAGGAGATCCAAGTCCAGGTATGGTAGAATAACTTGCTGGAAATGTGGAAAGAAAGGGCATGTAAAGAGAGATTGTTGGTTGGTTGAAGATCAACAAGAAGGAACTAAAGAAGCAGATGTTGCAGGGATTGTTGCACAGGATGCTCTGGTATGTTCTTTGGATAAAGTAGAATCTTGGGTTTTAGATTTTGGTGCCTCTTTCTATGCATCCCCAAATAAGGAATTTTTTCATGAATATGTCCAGGGAGACTTTGGAGAAATTTATTTAGGGGATGGTAAGCCTTGTCAAATGGTTGGCAAAGGGAAAGTGAAGCTGAAATTGCAGACGGGCAACACATGGGTGTTGAAGGAGGTCATGCATATCCCAGTCCTGAAGTGGAATTTGATTTCTATTGGAAAATTGGGTGATGAGGGTTACACAGTAACTCTCACAACAGACTCTTGGAAGGTTACCAAGGGTGCACTTATTGTAGCAAGAGGTAAGAAATTAGGTACGCTTTATCTATCTACTTGTATTACTGATTCTCTTTCTGGTTTATCTACTTCAGCTGCAGATTTAAAGATGTGGCTTAATAGGCTTGGTCACATGAATATGAAGGGGATGCATGTTCTTGAGTCAAAAGGTATGCTTTTAGATTTAAAAATCATGGATCAAGATTTCTGTAAGCAAAAGAAGAAAGTTACGTTTCTTGAGAAATCTGATGTTCGTGAAAAGAACAGGAAAGCCTTAGTTTTCAAAGAGAAGATGACAGATAGAGATCAGCGTAAGGGGCTGAATAATTATGAGTAGAGCAAGGTTGATATGGACAAGGGTTTGATCCAAAAGGATCTCACAGGTAAAAGTTATTGCTCATAAGTAAAACACAGAGACCGACGTCGGTTAGAAAATCGGCATCGACATCAAGACAAGGACCGATGTCGGCTATGTGTAGCTCGACGTTGGTGACTTCAAATAAATAAACACCGACGTTGGTCCGGGGGAACTGACATCGGCAATGACATAGTCACATGGAACTGAGGTTGGTTAGGTGTAGACTGAGATGTGACTGGCATCGGTCACTGAGATGGATTTTAGGTAGACAACAAGATGTCAAGGAGTCTCAAGCGCCCATATGGAGGACTTAAAGGGTATGTAACCCTCAAATTCATCATTTCCCTTCTTTACACTACTTGTTGCTCACTGATGGTCAAGAACCAGGAAGTTATTAAAGAAGTAGAGCAGATAGATCCAGGAAACAGTGGGAGCTTGGCATGGATGAAGGATGTGATTCCTTGTAAAAGAACCAAATGGGAGTTTTTGGGTGGAGTTGCCAGCTGAAAGAAAGCACTGAGAGACGAATGGATGTTCAGGATAAAGAAGAGTGGGAATGGACACATGAGACGAAAGGCCAGGGTATATGGTCTTGAGTAAGCTGCAGGACAATGGAGGTTTGACCATTGTGTTTCTCTTTACCAGGTTGGATAATATTAGCTACATTATCCTGTTACTGTATTGTGTGCTTGTTGCAGGGTTACACATAAAGGGAGTTGCTGAACTAAAGGTAAAGTTAGTTCAGAGGTGTGTCATGAGGAATCTGGGAGCAGCAAGATTCTTTGGCATGAGTGTGTTCTAGGGACATGGAAGGTCATAGGTTGATTTTGTCTCTGGATGATTGTGTGAAACCGGTTAGCACGTCGATGGTTTGACTATTTTATGAATAGTGTCCTGATTCACATAATGAGGTTAAGTGCATGGTATGTACTAGACCTAAGATTTCCCAAGTAGTGGGAGTTGTCACAAGTTTGGAGCCAATCTGAAAAAGAAGCACTGGAGGGCAGTTCAGTGGATTCTCAAGTATCTAAGAGGGACCAACAACAGGTGCACATGCTATGCAGGGTCAAGTTATTTTCTACATGGATTTGTAGATACAGATGTGGCAGGTGATTTGGATGATAAGAGGTGCAGCATAGGATTTGTGGTGGTTGGTCTTCAAGAGTGATCTTGAAGAGGGATACAATGCCAAGGAACAAACTAGATGATGTACAGGTATAGGTATAGTTGTAGCTGTTTATCTCCAAGTGGGAGATTGTTAGGTTATGGAGCTAAAAGCTTCACTGTATGTAGACATTGAGGAGTTGTTGAGTGTCATAGTCACTGGTGTCGGTCAGGCCAATCAACGTCGGTCATGGGTGAATAGAAGGGCGACTGACATCGACAGGAGTCGGCTGACGTCGGTCATCTCCAGGCAGACAGGGACCGACATCAGTTACCTGTGTGGTTCTAGAACCATTCATTGCACCAACAGTTAGTTCGTTGAACCGATTGTTTGCATGTAAAGGCTATTTTTGGTCTTGAGTTGTGAGTCTAATTATTGTAAATTAGAAGTCTAAGTTATTGTTTAGTATGGGATCTATTTATAGACTCATTGGCATGTATTGTAATTTAAGGATTAAGGCAAGGAAGAGAACCTTCCAATTGTAAGAACAAGTTGATCTGTAGGTTGTTGTAATATCAGGGCGAAGTTCTACATGGTAAGTAAGATCATTTGAGTTGCAGGTTGCTGCAGGTTCATTGGAGATCTACTTGAAGTACTTTGAGTACTTGTGTACTGGCAGGGTTATTACTGACTAGTTGGAGGTGAACACCAACTCTGTGTTTGAGTTGTGTGTTGGGACCATTTTTGGTAGGAGAGTGAACTCTTGAGGGAAAGAGATCTATACATCTGAGAGGTGTGGAAGATTGTGGCATCTT
The DNA here is from genome assembly GCA_037957365.1 of Torreya grandis. Classification (NCBI taxonomy): domain Eukaryota; kingdom Viridiplantae; phylum Streptophyta; class Pinopsida; order Cupressales; family Taxaceae; genus Torreya; species Torreya grandis. Next base: position 1,330,910 of record JARHVA010003508.1, read on the forward strand.
CATTGTATTTCCTTCTGGCATGAGTGTTAATACAAGATTTTGTATTATCTCTCATATTCTGTGTCATTTGTGAATTCTAGTTACTTGTTCATTCTGGTATAATTCCATGTTTAGTTACTTATACAAGGTAATCATATCTACTCTTATTGAGGAGTTGGATCCTAACAAAAGCTAACAAGAAGGTCCAAAGCATCAAACATTATAGTCAATTCTACTAAACAAGTTGAGGCTTAGTGTCCAAAGAAGGGGTCATCTTCATTTATAGCTTTGTATGTGTTTTGAAACTTGTTCATTATGTTTTTGGAGCCTACACAAAAGTTTTTTATCCTTAATATTTTAGAGAAAACTAAGGAGAAACCTTTTTTGGTCTAAAACCAACTTAGACTTGTGCAACAAGAGGAAAATAAGCTAGATAGGCCATCTTTTGATGCTCACATCTTTTAGGAAGCTATGCATGGGAGAAAAAGGAGTTAGGGGGTGTTATAAAGGGTATTATAGACCATATTTATAATTTTTTTTTCTGAGTTTGGATGTCCCAACTTTATGAACAATCGTTAAGATAAAAAACATGCGTAAAAACCTACTAAACCCTCAACCAAGACTAGTTTGTGAAAATGGAGTTGTTTAGCTGATAAAATGGAATTGTTTGCTCATGAAACATATTTTAACTTGGAGAGGACCTCCCCAATCTGATCCTAACCTTTTTGGTTGTAAAAAATTGTATGGATGGAGGTAGAAACAAGCTTTTTCTCACTGTTTTGTGTGTTGTGTAGGATATAGGATGAATTAGGAGATGTAAAAAAGTTTGAGTGGAATATTTAAACTTAATATAACTCAAAATATTCATTTAATTTCATTAATAAACTTATAAGTTTCCCAAATAGCCTTTTAATTTCAGCCAATCAAATTTGGCATATTGGGCAAACTAGAGAGAAGGGAAGAAATCTTCAAGTAAAGTGATTTTAAGGTGCCCCTGATGCTTACAAGGATATGGAGGGTATTAAAAAGTGTCATAAAATTCATACCATTTATTTTCATGGAAAATTGATTCCAATTTTGAGGCCAAGTGTGTAGGGTGCATGGAAGGGTAGCTTCCAAGACAACAGATGATGGTAGCTCCTTTTTAGTTGATTCTAGAAGACCAGGCATAAAACCAATGTATGGAGAGGCATGTATGATATCCATAAATTGCATTAAAATATTTATAATTTCACTAAATATGTTACAAAATGTTCAAATAGGCCTAATCATGAAGGTAATTTTTCTATGTACAAGGAGTTTTGTGCCAATTTACATAATTTTGATGACTTGTATGGACACTTGCGCTTATATACCTTGCATGGTTCATCTCATGTCATTATAAAATGCACAATTAAATCCTTGGATCAGCTTGACAAGTGTTATTATGACCTTTGGACTTCTCTTTCTCTCTCTCTCTCTCTCTCTCTCTCTCTCAAACTCTATAAGAGTTGGCCACTTTGGCATTGTATTCTATGCTTCACCTGAGTATGCCAAAGCCTTGATCAATTGTACACATTTTGATCAATAAAATGAATAAGTATTACCTCTTCCATGATTGTACTTAGTTTTTTTACTTGAATGTGTGATCTTGTATAAGTGAATACTAAATATTCCTTAGCATGTTGCTTATTTTCTTCACCTATTTGCATCTTCTTCTTCTAGGGCATGTGATGTGTTGCAGGAAATGTCAATGTTTAAGTGAGTTAATATTTTAATTAATGCCCTCATAGGCCTCTTGTCTAGTCTTCCTAGCTTTGTGCATTCATATATAACCCCACAATGTAACATTGATGCAAGAAGACATTGATTGGAGAGTATATGTTTTAATTATCTTTTGATTTCAAGTGTGAAATACATATGGTTGGATGTCATCAACATATCTAGTGTATCACCTCCATTAGAGTAGTTTTCTTTAAGTTATCCTTCTCCCTTTTCACCCCCAAATTTAGTAGTAGGTTCAATCCTAAGTGGTACATCAAGGGATCTAGCCCTATCTAGAGATTCACCTCATTTTCTAGGCTACCCACAAGCCTAGAGGTGATTCCATTATGCCACTTGGATGAGGAGTAATTTTCATGTCCTCAAAGGGTGAAAATCCAAGTGAAAATAGTTTTTGGCATGCCTTCTTATTCTAATAATTAGAGGATTTTTGGTGTTGTCCTTTAACACATTAGCCTCTAGAGGCATCTTTTCAAGCATCAATGGTGACTTCGAAGACATATCAGCTGGTTAAACAACCCAAGTTGTCTTTGAAGATTGATAGTAACATATTTATTTGTGTTCTTGATTTTAATGAAGATTCCTGGCTGACCTTAGATTTGAGTTTTGTCCTCTGCAAGTTGGTAAGACATATCCATATTGTACCATTCCTTATCAATATGAACAAGTTCTTGGTTAAGCTTTTTATGATAATTATCTATCCCAATATGATCATAGTCAACCCTATTATGAGTCGTATCAGTCTTATAACAAGCCTTCTCAATTTCTTGTTCCTAGTCAACCTAATCCTTTGTCCAATCAACCCATTTCCACCTTCAAACAAACACTTTTGGGCTATGAAAGGTATATGTTGGAGCTTGATACTCGAAGGAGATGTGGTTAAAGGATTCCTAATAATTCCATCCATCAAGTGATAAATGCATTAGAGTTAGTAAAGAAGGAGTGGGAACCTATTGAGAGAGCCAATTGGCAAAGGCTCATAAGTGAGATGCTTGATGTCACTGGCTTAGTGTCTTCCTTCGAGGATAAGCTAAGAGCTCATGAAAGGCAATCTTACCAAACCTATCAGCCTTAGCACCCACCTTTCAAAGTTCCATATCATCCATATATGACTTGTACTCATGAGAAAAATCAAGCTTATCAAGGCCATCTTCTTCTTAATCAATTAGAGGAGAGTATTGCAACAAAAAGTCTTGTGTTTAAGGCCAATCTTGATAGGCAGATTGAGCTAGTTAATATGCATATGAAATAGTCTATGTTGGCAACAAAAGAAGTAGATTTCAAGCCTACTTTTACCTCTCACATACCATACCCATCACCTAAAAAAGAGACTCATAATCTCAATGTCCTAAATTGGAACAAATTAGTGGAATCATAACGAAAGAAGAAGAAGAAAAGTCTTGACCAAGAGTGTAAAATTGAGAAAACATCTAATCCTAGCATCCTAAGTTGGAGCAAAATAATAGAGTCATGGGGTAAGAAAGAAAATGGAAGCATTGTATAAGAGTGTGAAGTGGAGAATGGAGTTAAGCCTCTGAAAGTCCCTCCCACCCTTCCTCAAAAATCCTCTTCTATTTTATGGCAGCCTTCATGCAATCCTTATTTCCATGATGATTCCTATCAACTTCAAGAGAAGCTTTTCTAAGAGAACCTAGCCAAGAAAATAGAGTAGTTAAAAGCAAAGATGAGATTACTAAGTTAAGGTGAGGTGGAAGGTTTAGACCCAAAAGAAGATCCTATGCCTAAATACATCCCATCTCCCCTTCCTCAAGAGCTTCCAAAAGAGTCCCCTTACCTTTCATTCTCAATATGACCTTGAGATCTATATTCCACCTCTACCTACTAGTTCATCTTGTCCTTATCCTATTACCATTTGCCTTGATGGACCTATGGTGTGGGAACCAAAGGAGGATGAGCTGGTTGATAAAGAGGGATAACTCTTGCTTGAAGAAAACCTACCTCCTTGGCAACCTAGTTGGGCTAGATCACATGATTTCAAGATGCCTAGTCTTGGCATTATCATAAAGGAGGTTGAAAGTATTATAGCCCTTGACCAAAGAGATCAAATTATGATATTTTAGGTTCATTTTGAAATCCCTCAAGAGGTCTTAAGTGATGAAGAGAAGGTAAGTCCTTGTGTTGAATCTCTTTGCTTGGTTGATGATGAAGAATGTTTTCTTTGTGTTGAAGAACCTATCTTGAAAGAGGCAAATGAAGAGGAACATGCTCAATTCATGGTTGATAAACAAGACCTAATGAGTGTTTATGAGGAAATAATCTCCATAGGGACTCCATTGGTGAAAAAAAAGACAATTCACAAGCTTTTCCATCCATATTTGATGAGGAAGAAATGATAATTGATTATTTTCTCACTTTACAAGATACCATGGATGGACTAGGTGAGGTTATTAATCAGACTTTGGATGAATTTTTTGAAGTCATTGGAGCAGGATATACTCCTCTTCAAGGAGGCTATTAGTTGGTCAAAGAAGGAGAATGCAACATTGGTAAACAAGTAAGTATGCAAAAGAAAATCATCCTTTCAAATCTATTTTTTCAAGAGGCATATGCATTTGATGATGACATGTTTGAAGTCATCAAGATGGGATATCATCCTCTCAATTAGTTGGGAGAAACACATCAGATCTTAAGAGATGGAAAAATCTCTTATTGGCCTCAATCTTCCAAGGAACATGAAACCAATCCTCTTGGAGACATGCTCACTAAAGAGATGCAAGTTGAGCATGAGATGAAGATTGAGCAGAAGTATGAAGTGTGTGAACATGTTCAAGAGTAATATTTCTTCATTAGAGACATATTTGAGGATGATATACTTGATATCAGATCAAACAAAGTGTGAAGGAAGATGTCTGATCCATAAAACATTCAATTCAAAGAGAAGCATGCTTGGCACTTTGTTTCATCTCATCGTGAAGATGATTCAAGAGGTTTTCCTTTTGATCTTGGAAAATAGGTTTGTTTAGTTTTTAGTTGTGCATAATAGGTTTTTTACTTATTCCCCTAAGTGCTTATGCACATGTGTGTGTCTTATGTGTTTACTTTTTTGGTTATGTGTGTCCTTTTCCTTTGAGTGGTTGAGGTAGTCACTAGCTGTCTTGTGTTGATAAAATTTGAGTCAATGGTCAATGTTTATTTATTTATCTCAGTCCTTAGATGACTACATAATCCCAATGGAATAATAAGGCTACTAGTCTAGTTAGTATAGTAGGCATACTACCCCTATGAGTCACCAATTTGTTGATCAAACTTGACTTTTAAGTCAAATTGGGCCACCCCTAGTAAAAAATTTAATTTTTAGGTCTATAAGGGGTTATAATATCTTTTCATGAGGTGAATTATAGGTTATTTGATGTCATTTAATGTTGTACTAGCTTTGGTCATTTGTTTCCTTGGTCCTTTTATCATTTTAAGGGTAAAAAATGGTGTATTTAATGCATTGTAAGGGTTTCTTGGAAAATGTGCAAGTGTCAAAGATTTTTATAATGTGCCATGTGTCTTAAGAGATTTTTAATAACTATAATTAATTGAAATTTGTCAGGTTACTTAGAAAATGATAGTTTTCTTGAAGAAATGAGTGAGTTTGGCACTTATACGACCTCCTTAGGAATTGTGACACTTTGAAAATGAGTAAACATGACTCTTAAAATTCCCCATGCTCAAATACACATTTGTTTTGATCTAAAACTGACATTTATTTCCCAAAAATATTCTACACATTTCTTTCTCTTCTTGGCAAACTGAAGTGACTTGCAGGTTTTATATCGGTATAGACAACACAAGTCGTTTCAAAAAAAATATTTTGGGAGATGATTCTAAACTTAGATACCCTCAAATAAATATAATAATTTTAATAAATGGACAATTGTGCTTCATGAACCATCCATTTGAAGTGGACTGTGTAAATCTACTTGCACATCTGTGAACCCTATAGGTTTTGATTCATTCTGAGCAAGTACATACAAATTAGTTGTTGATATTATTGAAAAAGGATCTTGGATATGTTAAATTATGCTTATAATGATTGGTTTCAAATTTTAAGGTATTTGGATGGTCTAATGAGCCACTTTGTAGGAGGATGTACCATTTAGTTTTATTAGAATCTTTCACCTTTGTAGGAGTTTTCATGCTTCATCATCAGTTCTAGAGGGTTGTGTTTAATTAATATTCATGATTTCAAATTACCATTTCATCCTTTTATTTCACCTTTCATCCTAGTCTACTTTATTCTCATAGTTACAAGCTCATTCTCCATGCTAGAACAGTCATTCAACACTTTGCCTGCCTTGTTCCACATATTTGCAAGTGATTTTTAGGATGGAAGAAGATGTAGAAGCATGTTTAAAGAATCCCATAGTGATTAATATGTATTTTAAAGTATTTTAAATAGTTTGAATTATTTGAAGATGAATTTACATACCTTACCAATTTGCTTCCACTTGCTGCTTGCATTGAGAAATGAACATCTATAGGTGTTCCTAACAGAGAATGAGAACTCTTGATGGGAGATGTGGAGAATGAAAAAAGATTATATAAATTTTAATTGTGTGATCCCACCATGGTAGACCTTGAATGAGGTATCAAGTGAGGATTTTGAGTTAAAAATCTTCCAAAACATGACATGGCATGGTTCAGGGCTCTCATCACTATTTTGAGAAAACAGAGGTCCAATTGGTTTTTGGTGACCTCAAAAAATGTGCCTCATAAGTGACCCAACACATATCTAGGTTTGGACAAGGCATATGCCAAAGATGAGATCTAGAAGATGGATGGAGAGTGGTTTTTTAGAGGTCCAAAGTTGCTCTTGAAAATACTGAAAATAGGCAATAAACTATACAGGGTTTGAATCACAAAATAGATTTAGACCCCAAGTTGAAAATGAGGTCTATGTTACATATATTAATGATTAAAAATGGTTTAATTGGTATCCATGGACTAAAAGGATCACCAAGAGTGATATAATGAGCTATGTTTAGACCCCATACACCTCCCAATCTGTAAATAGGGCTAATTGTACCTACAATAGGGTACACTAACAACTGAGTTGACATGAGATTTTTATGGGTGTTCTAAGCCCTTTCAAAGTAAATAAAGGTATCTAAAAGTTTTAGTGGATTTTGAGATTCAAATTGGGTCTATTCACATCATTTCCAAGTCCAAATGAGCAAGTAAGAAATGTTTAAGTGATGAACTAGAGTCACTAAGGGTTTATTCACAAAAAGATCAGTTGGGTAGGTTCCAAGTGTGTTTAAGTGATGAAATAGAGTCAATTAGGGTGAAATTATGGTTCAAGAGTAGTGTCAAATGGACAAGGGACTTGAGGTCCAAGTTTCATGTGTGAAAACACTATTTATAAACTCAATTTCCTAAGCAGACAAGGTAACATACTCAGGGCTAACTGAGTAAAAACATAGTCTAAGATGCATATGTGGTTGATAAGGGTTTATAAGTGTGAAAAAAACCTATAAAATTATGATTATTACTTTTTGACACCTTCATGATGAGGAGACAGGGCAGAGAGAAGGGTTTTCATGGTGCATAAATAGTTCACTTGGAAAAGATCCACACACGGTCATCCCCTAAATGGTCTACCTTGAAGTTTGATGTCTTTAAAGGGACAAAGGACCTAGTGGAGGGATAAATTTTTGTACAAGTAATCCTTTCCACTTGTAGGACCACTTAAAATACCCAATTTTGATGAACAAATAGGGAAAGTGCTACCTATTTTGTCTTAGATAGGGGGGACTTTTCCCTTGAATAAACCTTGCAAGTTTAGGAGGAAAGGCATGGGAGTTGAAACAAAAGTTGAAGGAAATTTAAAATAGGGTGTATAAAATTGAAAAAAAACTATAAAATCATAAGGAAAAAATCATATAAGGATGAAACCAAGTGAATTGATCTGTTCACCAAGGTTTACAAACCAAGCCTAAAAGCAAGGTCTAAGGTCTATAAACTAGATGAGTACACATGCCATTTATAGCTCTAAGTGAAAATTATAATAGATGGGAGTATACACATATGGAAATATAAAATTTATTAGAGATTTTGGAATATAATAAAACTAATAAGAAGGTCCAAAGCATCAAATGTTGCAGTCAATTCTACTAAGCAAGTTGAGGCTTAGTGTCCAAACAATGGGTCATCTTCATTTATAGCTTTGGATGTGTTTTGAAAATTTTTGAATCATGTTTTTGAATCATAAAAAAAAGTTTTTTATCCTTCATATTTAAGATGAAACCAAGGAGAAACTATTTTTGGTCCAAAACCAACTCAAACTTGTGCAACAATAGGAAAACAAGCTCAATAGGCCATCTTTTGATGCTCACATATTTCATGAAGATATGAATGGAAGACAAAGGAGTTAAGGGGTGTTATAAGGGGTATTATAGACAATATTTGTGATTTTTTTTCTCAATTTGGATGTCCCAACATTATGAACAATCATTAAGACCAAAAAAAAGCTTAAAACCCTACTAAACCCTCAATCAAGACTAGTTTGTGAAAATGGAGTTGGTTAGCTGATAAAATGGAATATTTTGATAATGAAACATATTGGAAATTTTTGAGGACATCCCTAGGCTGCTCCACACCTTTTTGTTTGTATGAAATTGTATGGATGGAGGTAGAAATAAGTTTTTTCTCACTATTTTTTGTGTTGTGCAGGCTACAAAATGAATTAGGAGATGAAACAAAGTTTGGGTGGAATATATAAACTTAAGATAAATACAAATATTCATTTAATTTCATTAATAAACATATAATTACCCAAAATAAGCCATTAATTTCAGCCATTCAAATCTGGAATATTGGGCAAACTAGAGAAAAGGGAAGAAATCTTCAAGTAAAGTGATTTTAAGGTGCCCCTGATGCTTCCAAGGCAATGGAGGGTATTGAAAAGTTTCATACACTTCTTTCCATATATTTTAATGGAAAAATAATGTCAATTTTGAGGAAAAGTGTGTAGGGTGCATGGAAGGGTAGCTTTCAGGACAACAAATGATGATGGCTCCTTTTTAGTTGATTCCAAAAGACCAAACATGCAACCAATGCATGGAAAGGAATGTATGATGTCCCTAAATTACATTAAAATCATTATAATTTCTCTAAATTAGTTACAAGATGTTCAAATAGGCCTAATCATGAAGGCAATTTTTTTGTGCCCAAGGAGTTTTGTGCCACTTTACATTAGTTTGATGACTTGTATGGACACTCAGACTTTTATACCTTGCATGGTTTATGCCATTTAATTCTCACATGCACAAGTAACTCCTTGGATCATATTGACAAGTGTCTTTGTGATCCTTGGACTTATCTCTCTCTCTCTCTCTCTCTCTCAAACTCTATAAAAGTTAGCCATTTTGGCATTATAATCTATGTTCCACCTGAGTATGGAAAAGTCCTACTCAATTTTAAACCTTTTGATCAATAAAATGACTAAGTTTTACCTCTTCCATCAGTATACTTAGTGTGTTTACTTTAATGTGTGATCTTGCATAAGTGAAGACTAAGGATTCCTTAGCATGTTGCTCATTTTCTTCACCTATTTGCATCTTCTTCTTGTAAGGCATGTGATGTGTTCCAAGAGATGTCAAGGTTTAAGTGAGTTATTAATTTCATTAGTGCTCTCATAGGCCTCTTGTCTAGTCCTCCTAGCCTTGTGAATTTATCTATAACCCCATAATGTAACATTGATGCAAGAAGACATTGATTAGACAGTGTATGTTTTAGATGTCTTTTGATTTCAATTGTGAAATACATATGGTTGGATGTCATCAACATATCTAGTATATCACCTCCATTATATTATGTTTCTTTTAGTTATCCTTCTCCCTTTTCAACCCCAAAGTTAGTAATAGGTTCAATCCTAAGTGGTACATCAAGGGAGCTATCCCTATCTAGAGATTCACCTCATTCCCTAGGCTACCCACAAGCCTAGAGGTGAATCCATTATGCCACTTAGATGAGGAGAGATTTGCATCTCCTAAAAGGGTAAAAATCCAAGTGAAAATAGTATTTGGCATGCCTGGTGGGACTCTTTTTCCAAGATTTGGAGGATTTTTGGTGTTGTCTTTCAACACATCAACCTTTGAAGGCATCTTTTAAAGTATCAATGGTGACTCCAAAGACATATCAACTGGTCAAGCAACCCAAGTTGTCTTTGAATATTGATAGTAACATATTTATTTGTGTTCTTGATTTCAATGAAGATTCATGGATGACCTTGGATTTGAGTTTTGTCTTATACAAGTTGGTGAAACATATCCATCTTGTCCCATTCATTATCAATATGAACAAGTTCTTGGTCAAGATTTTTATGATAATTATTAGTCCCAATATAATCACATTCAACCCTATCATGAGTTTTATTAGTTGTATAACTAGCCTTCTCAATGTCTTATTCCTAGTCAACCTAATCCTTTCTCCAGTCAACCCATTTCCACCTTCAAACAAGCACTTTTGGGCTATGAAAGGTATATGTTGGAGCTTGATACTTGAAGGGGATGTGGTTAAAGGATTCCTAATAATTTCATCTATCAAGTGATAAATGCATTAGAGTTAGTCAAGAAGGAGTGGTCACCTATTGAGAGAGCCAATTAGCAAAGGCTCACAAGTGAGATGCTTGATGTGAGTGGTTTAGAGTCTTTGTTGGAGGATAAGCTAAGAGCTCATGAAAGGCAATCTTACCAAACCTATCAGCCTTTGTACCCACTTTCCCAAGTTCCATATCAGCCATATATGACCCCTAATCATTATCCAAACCAAGCCTATCAATGTCATTTTCTTCCTAATCAGTTAGAGGAGAGTATTGAAACAAAAAGTCTTGTGTTTGAGTCTAATATCAATAGGTAGATTGAGTTAGCTAATATGTATATGCAACAGTCTATGTTTGCAGTAAAGAAGTAGAGTTCAAGCCTAATTTTCCCTCTCACATACCATCCATATCACCTAAAAAAGAGACTTATAATCCCAATGTCCTAAGTTGGAACAACTAAGTGGAATCATGGGGAAAGAAGAAGGAGAAAAGTTTTCACAAAGAGTGTAAAATTGAGAAGACATCTAATCCTAGCATCCTAAGTTGGAGTAAGATAGTAGAGTCATAGGGTAAGAAAGAAAATTCAAGCATTCTCCAAGAGTGTGCAGTGGATAATGGAGTTAATCATTTGAAAGTACCTTCCACCCTTCTTCAAAACTCCTCTTCTATGCCATGGCAACCTTCATGCAATCCTTATTTCCATGATAATTCCTATCAACTTCAAGAGAAGATTTTCAAAGAGAAACTAGCCAAGAAAACAAAGGAATTAGAAGCAAATATGAGATTTCTAAGTCAAGGTCAGGTGGAAGGTTTATACCTAAAATAATATCCTATGCCTAAACATACCCCATCTCCCCTTCCTCAAGAGCTTCCAAAAGAGTCCCTTACTTTTCATTCTCAATATAACCTTGAGCTCTATATTCCATGTCCACCAAATAGTTCATATTTTCCTTATCCTATTACCCTTTTCCTTGATGGACTTGTGGTGTGGGAACCAAAGGATGATTAAATAGTTGATAAAGAGGGAGAACTCTTGCTTGAAGAAAACTTACCTCCTTGGCAACCTAGTTGGGCTAGATTACATGGTTTCAAGATGCCTAGTCTTATCATTATCATGAAAGAGGTTGAAAGTCTTGAAGTACTTGAACAAATAGATCAAATTGTGATAGTTGAGGTTCATTTTGAAATCCCTCAAGAGGTCTTAAGTGATGAAGAGAAGGTAAGTCCTTGTGTTGAATCTCTTTTCTTGGTTGATGATGAAGAATATTTTCTTTGTGTTAAAGAACCTATATTTTGAGAGGAAAATTAAGAGGAACATGCTCAATTAATGGCTGATAAAGAAGACATCATGAGTGTTTATGAGGAATAAATCACCATAAGGACTCCCTTTGGTGAATAAAAAGATAATATACAAGCTTTTCCCTCCATATTTGATGAGGAAGAAATGATCATTGATTCTTTTATCACTTTGCAAGATACCATGGATGGATTAGGAGAGGTTCTTAATCAAAATTTGGATGAATTTTTTGAAGTCATTGGAGTAGCCTATACTCCTCTTCAAGGAGGCTATTAGTTAGTCAAATATGGAGAAGGTAGCATTGGTACACAAGTAAGTATGCAAAGGAAAAGAATCCTTTCAAATCTATCTTATCAAGAGGCATATGCATTTGATGATGACATGTTTGAAGTCATCAAGATGGGATATAGTCCTCTCAATTAGTTGGGAGAAACACATTAGATCTTAAGATGGATCAAGCTCTTATTGGCCTCAATATTCAAAGGAACATGAAACCAATCCTCTTGGAGACATGCCTACTAAAGAGATGGAAGTTGAGCATGAGATGAAGAGTGGGAAGAAGTATGATGTGTGTGAACATGTTAAAGAGGAATATGTATTTATTGGAGCCCTATTTGAGGATGATATACTTGATATTAGATCAAAAAAAGTGTGAAGGAAGAGGTCTGATCCACAAAACATTCAATTCAAAGAGAAGCATGCTTGGCACTTTGTTTCATCTCATCATGAAGATGATTCAAGAGGTTTTCCTTTTAATCCTAGAAAATAGGTTTGTTTAGTTGTTAGTTTTGCATAATAGGTTGTTTCCTTATTCCCTTAAGTTCTTATGCACATGTGTGTGTCTTGTGTGTTTGATTTCTTGGTTGTGTGTGTCCTTTTCCTTTGAGTGGTTGAGGTAGTCACTAATTGTCTTATGTTGATCAAAATTGAGTCAATGATCAATGTTTATTTATTTGTCTCAGTCCTTAGATGAATTCATAAGCTCAATGGATTGATAAGGCCACTGGTCTAATTAGTATAGCAAGTACACTACCCCTATGAGTCACTAATTTGTTGACTAAATTTGAATTTTAGGTCAAATTGGATCACCCCTAGTAAAAACTTAACTTTTTAGGTCTATAAGAGGGTCTAATATCTTGTCATGAGGTGAATAATAGGTTATTTGATGTCATTTATTATTGTACTAGCTTTGGTCATTTGTTTTCTCAATCCATTTATCATTTTAAGGGTTAAAAATGGTGTATTTAATGCTTTGTAAGGGTTTATTGGAAAATGTGCAAGTGTCAAAGAGTTTTATTATGTTCCATGTGTCCTATGAGGTTTATAATAATTATAATTTACTAAAATTTGTCAAGTTACTAAGAAAAGGGAAGTTTTCTTGAAAAAAGGTGTGAGTTTGGCACTTATATGACCTCTTTGGGAAGTGTGCAACTTGGAAAATATGTAAATGTTACTCTTAACCTTACCCATTGTCAAATACATGTTTGGTTTGATTTGAAACTAACATTTTTTGCTCAAAACCATTTTGCATATTTTTTGCTCTTCTTGGTAGACTGAAGTGACTTGCAGGTTTTGATCGGTACAGATAGCATAGGTAGTTTCAGACAAAATGATTTTGGGAGATGATTATAAAATCAGAGACCTTAAAATCCATATAATAATTTTAATAAATGGACAACTATGCTTCATGTGTTGGAATAATGCATATTTAAGCTTACGTAGGGTTAATAAGGTAAGTTATTTATTACCGAGGGTAAAATTTATTTACCTTGGTTAATTTATTTTATTGTTGAGAATTTCTCAACAATATATTTGTTCGTAGTATGAGAAAACAAATAGTTTGTTTTCTCTATTTTGTAATCATTACAAATAGTTTGTTAACATGAAACAAACTGTTTGTATTATAAATACTTTGCATTATATGGGAAATAGACGAGAGATTATTGAGAGAATTCAGAGAATTTTGTGGATTATCACCTATTTTTTAGGTGTGAGAAATTTATTTATTCTCTGGAAATATTTGTAGGTTATTTGTTGTGGGTTCTTTCTCTTGGATTGATCCTGTGTATCTCCTGCTCATTCTTTCATGGTATCAGAGCTTGGAGTTCTAGTTGAAGATCCTCTTCCCTAAAATTTTTCATCTTTTAACACATTCAAAAAAATCATTTTATTGATGTGTTACAGATATTTTTAATTCTCTCAAATTTTGGTTCTTATTTACTAGTTTTTTTGGAAAATTATGTACTTTATGCTCATTAAATGACCGTAAAAATTTTCAAAATCAGATTTTTTTTCATGGAGACGTAGGAAATCAAGTCAAGAATCCATTCCAATTTGAATTTTTGCATTTAATTCTGGACGTACAGCTCTTTCCTTCCAAATTCTGCCGACTGGTTCCTATTGGCAGACTGTTGGCAGACTGCAGTACCTGTTCATTTTTCTGATGTGGCAGATCGTACGGTTGACTTTTTTCAAATATGAGACCTGTTAATGAAATATGACTCTTATATATTTCTATCCATATAATTTTTGATGAATTTGGATCAGGCCGTACAACGTTTTGGAATTCAACAACAGGAAATTAAAAACTATTTTTTTGTCTGCTGCATAGCTGTACATATTTCTTATTTTTGAATGCCTTATGCTGCATAAAATCCAAATATGAAAATTTCATGTGATATCAGACTTCAAAATATTTCATTTCATGCTGAGAAGGATGGATTTGGAGCAGGCCGTACAGTCCTTTTGGCAGATCCAGTGGAGCCATTCTGCATTGCTGAAAGGTGTTTTTTCCTTGGCTGTGTTTACAAATTTTCTCAAATATTTCCCTGACCACCACGCCTTGCTGGAAAAAGAGTTTATTTTTGATAAAGACAAAGATTATTCAGATGATATCTCACATGTGTGAGTCATTTTTGGCCTTTTTTTAATTTTTTTTTAAATTTTTAGTGGTTTAAATGCAAGTCTCTAGCTTTGAAAGTTCAAATTTGACTTTGCTAAAGCGGTTAGAGATATTTTGTTAAAAATTTGTAGGGAGGAGGTCTTGGGGTCAAATCCCCCTACATTTTTTTTTTGCATAAAAGCCATTTTTTAATTTTGTATAAGCCAAGGCTAAAATTTTTTTTCGTCGGGAGACGTTAAATTGTAACGGGAGGGGTGTTTTTTTGAGGAAAAACAAATGTCTAGATTGTTCTTGTCAACTTCATCATCTTCCTCGAGAATGGAATCTCGATTGTTTGAACCTCTAAATTATAAAAATTACCATGTTTAGAAGCCGAAAATGCAACAACTCCTTCAATCAAAGGGCTTATGGAGAATTTTTTCTGAAACGACACCTGCAGCATTCACCACTGAAAAAGACAAATATGCATATGGTTGTAAGCAGGATGAGGCTCTTGGATTGATTTGCCTCAACGTCTCACATAATCTTCAATTTCACATTGCAGATGCTACTATGCCAAAAGAGGTATGGGAAAAATTTAAAAACCTATTTGGCAAAGTTAATGAGTTGAAAATTTTGCAATTAGATGCAGAATTGAGTACTCTCTCTCCATCAGATTTCCCTTCAATAGATGAATTCTTAGCAAAATTCAAATTTATAAGGTCACAATTGAAAGCTGGTGACAAGGATAAAAGTGATCAGGAGTGCATTTTCATGATTTTGTCAAAGTTGAAAGGACCATATAGTGTTTTTTTCTCTACTTTTTATACTATGATAGATACATTAGGTGATGAATTCAAATGGCCTTCCTTTGAAGTTTTTTGTGAAAGATTGACTAGGGAGCAAACAAAATTAATGGCCTTAGATGCTCTACCTAGTCCTAGTCATGCTCTAGTTGCTAAATCTTCTAAAGGAAAACCTTCACCTAAGTCTAAAAAGCAAGCACCTTTAAATAACCCTCCAGAGTCCACCACCCAATCACCTCATCATTCTAAATCTACTAAGACCAAAAAGTCCTTTAAGCAAAATAAGAAAACATTTGGTCCATGTAATTTTTGTGGTGGTCCTAATCATGATGAAAGTAGATTTTTTAAGAATATGGAGGCATTAGAGGTAGTGGTTAGACAACACAAAATTTCCATTCCGTCTCCATCTCCTTCTACTTCTACAGGAAAAGGGAAAGCACTTTCAGCCAGGGTGATATCTTCATGTCAGGATCAGTGGATTTTTGACTCAGGTGCTTCTCACCATCTCACACATTCTAAGGATCTATTGTCTTCTCTTACAGATTGTAGTACATCACATATTGTTATGGTTAACTCCTCACAGATTGAAGTTTTGGGGTCTGGTACTGTTGATAAATAGGATGGATGTTTTAACAATGTATTGCTTGTACCTCAAATCTCTTCTAATCTTCTCTCTGTATATCAAATATGTAATTCTGGTACTGGTAAAACTATGGAGTTTACTTCACATGATGTTGTAATAAGAGAATGTAATGATCCTAGTGAGATAGTTGCTACAGGTAAAGCAGACCATACTGCAAGACTCTATACTTTTGATAAGTTTGAGTCTTTTATGTCTTCTAGTTCTTCACTTATAGCACATGGTAATAATCTCAACAAATTGTGGCATGAGATATTAGGACATTTGAGTTATGGATATATGCAACAAATGACTAAAAAACATCTTGTAAAAGGCCTTCCTAAGGTCTCATGTATTGATGGGGTGTGTCCTGGTTGTCTAGTTGGTAAACAACATCAGGATCCATTTCCAGTTGGTAAGGCCACACGTGCAAATGCACCCTTAGAGTTGGTTCATAGTGATTTGATGAATTTTCCAACTCATTCTTTTTCAGGGGCTAAATATGCACTCACATTCATTGATGATTTCACTCGTAAAACTTGGGTATATTTTCTCAAGTTGAAAAGTGAAGTTTTTGAGACTTTTAAGGCTTTCAAAGCCTTTGTTGAAAAATAATAATCTCTTCATCTTAAGAAGATACACACTCACAATGGGGGGGAATATGACAGTAATGCTTTCTATGATTTTTGTATTGAGCATGGGATACAACATCAGTTCACTGTACCACACACTCCTCAACAAAATGGTGTAGGAGAGAGGAAGAATCGAACATTGAAAGAGATGGCTAATTGTATGATTCTCTCTAAAAATTTGGGTCCACAATATTGGGCTGAAGCTGTAATTTGTGCAAATTACATTCAAAATCATATGCCTCACAAAGCTATGCAAAATATGACACCAAAAGAAGCTTGGTCTGGGATCAAGCCTGATATTTCAGATTTTCGCATCTTTGGGAGTCAAGCATGGGCATTCATTCCTGATGATAAACATAAAGCATTGGAGAAGAAAAGCCAACCACTCATTTTTGTTGGTTATTGTGAAGATGTAAAAGCCTACCATCTTTTTGATCCTGTCACACATGATGTGTTGTTTCGACGTGATGTTCAGGTTGATGAGCTACCCACTCCACAGGAGTGTACATATAGTTCTTCTTCTCCCCCTCCTTCTACTGAGGATAGTGAGGATTTGATTTCTATTGTTGATGATGATGATGTTGCACTTATTCAGCCACCACAACCATCTTCTTCACCACCTTTGCCTAAATGGGCAAAGAGCACTCTACAGGCAGCTGGTTCTTTTATTGGTGATCCATCTGATTCTTGTCGCACTCGCTCACAGACATTTGGTGTTGCTCTTTTGGGAAAAGCTTGCACAAATGATCCAGTGTTGTTTTTTGAGGCTAATGGTATACCCGAGTGGGATGTTGCTATGTATGATGAGTATTCTTCATTGATGAAGAATGATACTTGGGATCTTGTCCCTCTTCCTAAGGGAAGAAAACTTGTAAAATGTAAATGGGTCTATAAGACCAAATATGCTATAGATTTGATCAATAGATAAGTACAAAGCTAGATTAGTAGCTAAGGGTTTTTCACAAGTTGAAGGGGTTGATTACTCTGAGACCTTTGCCCCTGTAGCTAAGATGGATTCTATTTGGCTTGTACTCTCTCTTGCTGCTTCACATTCTTGGTCTATTTTTTAGATGGATGTGAAGAGTGCTTTCTTGCATGGTGATCTCCATGAGGAGATCTATATGGAGCAGCCTCCAGGATTTGTGCAGGACTCATCATTGGTTTGTAGACTCCGTCGTTCTCTTTATGGCCTCAAACAAGCTCCTAGAGCTTGGTATGAGAAGATGGATAGTTTTCTTTTGAGTTCTAGTTTTATTCGTTGTGAGTCAGATCACAATGTATACATCCTAAAGCAAGGTGAGGAGCTTGTCATTTTGGTTTTGTATATTGATGATCTCATCCTCACTGGCAGTTCAGATTCCTTGATACATGACATCAAGGACAAGTTGGCAGATAGGTTTGATATGACAGATCTGGGACTTCTACATTATTTTCTTGGTCTTCAAGTTTTTCAGTCCTCTGAGGGCATTTCTATTAGACAACAGAAGTATGCAACATATCTTCTTCATCAATTTGGCATGGTTGATTGTAAGCCTGCACCCACTCCATATCAGTCAGGTATTGTGTTGTCTGCCACTTGTACGACTCCTCTTGTTGATTCCACTTTGTATCGGCAACTTGTAGGTAGTCTTTTATACCTGACTCATACCTGTCCTGACATCATGTTTGCTATGAACCTTGTCTCTCAGTTCTCACATGAGTCTCATGAGAGTCATTGGCAAGCAGCTAAGTGTATTTTGTGCTACATTCAGGGCACCACTCACTTTGGTATACATTACACACCACAGAGTTCTACACAGCTTGTTGGATACACTGACTTTGATTGGGCTGGTGATGTTGACACTCGCAAGTCCACTTGTGGATTTGATTTCACACTTGGTTTAGGTCCAGTTGCTTGGGCATGTAAGAAGCAGACTGCTATTGCATTATCCTCTACTGAGGCTGAGTATCGAGGTGCTGTCAAAGCTAGTCAGGAGATACTTTGGCTTCGACAGTTGCTTGGAGAGTTTGGCTTCACACAGTAGGGTCCTACTAGTCTTTGGTGTGATAACCAAAGTGCGATTGCTATTTCACACAATCTTGTTGAGCATCAGCAGACAAAACACATTGAGATTCACATGCACTTCATTCGACATCTTATTCAGAATGGAGTTCTTTCTTTGGAGTTTGTGACTACAGCTGAGCAGATTGCTGACATCTTCACTAAACCTTTGGCTTCTCCTCGTTATCTTTAGTTGCGAGCAATGCTTGGGGTGAAGGAAGTTGTCCTTGGGGGGGATTTCCCATGAAGTCCTTCCTTCCTTTATTTTTCATGCATTTTTTTATTATTGGTTTGTACATGGGTACCTTATCAGGCCTAGTAGCCGGGACCCATTTTTGTTTGTCATTCTCCCTATGTTTCGCTTAAGGGAGGGTGTTGGAATAATGCATATTTAAGCTTACCTAGGGTTAATAAGGTAAGTTATTTATTACCGAGGGTAAAATTTATTTACCTCGGTTAATTTATTTTATTGTTGAGAATTTCTCAACAATATATTTGTTTGTAGTATGAGAAAACAAATAGTTTGTTTTCTCTATTTTGTAATCATTACAAATAGTTTGTTAACATGAAAAAAACTATTTGTATTATAAATACTTTGCATTATATGGGAAATAGACGAGAGATTATTGAGAGAATTCAGAGAATTTTGTGGATTATCACCTATTTTTTAGGTGTGAGAAATTTATTTATTCTCTGGAAATATTTGCAGGTTATTTGTTGTGGGTTCTTTCTCCTGGATTGATCCTGTGTATCTCCTGCTCATTCTTTCATCATGAACCATCCATTTGGAGTGGACTATTCAAATCTACTTACAAATCTATGAACCCTACATGTTTTGCTTCATTTTGAGTAATTCTATACAAATTAGTTGTTGATATTGTTTCTAGAGGATTTTGAATATGTTATATTATTATTATTATTATCATGATTGGTTGCCAATTTCAAGGTGTTTGGATGGTCTAATGAGCTCACTTTATAGGCACCATTTAGTGTTATTGGTAGTTTTAACCTTTGCAAGAGTTTTTATGCTTTATCTTCAATTCTAGAGGGTTGTGTTAGATTCATATTCATGTTTTAAAATTCTCCTTTTCTCATTTTTTTCACCTTCCATCCAAGTCCACTTGATTCTCATAATTGAAAGCTCATTCTCCATGCTAGAACAATCATTTAACACTCTGCTTGCCTTGTTGCACATATTTGCAAGTGATTTTTAGGATGGAAGAAGATGTTAAAGCATGTTTAAAGAATACAATAATGATTAATATGGATTTTAAAGGATTTTCAATAGATTGAATATTTTGAAGACCAATTTCCATACTCACCTTATGAATTTGCTTCCACTTGCTACCTGCACTAAGAAATGAGCATCTACAGGTGTTCCTAGCAGAGAATGAGAACTCTTGATGGGAGATTTAGAGCATGATAAAAGCTTCTATAAATTTCACTTGTGTGATACCACCATGGTAGATATTGAATGAGGTATCAAGTGAGGATTTTAAGGTAAAAATCTTCCAAAACATGACATGGCATGGTTCAGGGCTCTCATCCTTATTTTGAGCATACAGAGGTCTAATGGGTTTTTGGTGAACTCAACAAACATGTTTCCTAAGTGACCCAATAAATCTTGAGGTTTGGATTATGTATTTCTTATATAGGACAAAGCCTATGCCAAATATGAGCTCTAGAAGATGGATGGAGAGTGGTTTTTTAGAGGTCCAAAGTTGCTCTTGAAAACACTGAAAACAGGCAATAAACTATACAAGGTTTGAATCACAAAGTAACTTTATCACCCCGAGTTGAAAATGAGGTCTATGTTCCATATATGAATGATTCCAAATGATTCAAGTGGTATCCATGGACTAAAAGGATTACCAAGAGTGAGATAATGAGTTGTGTTTAGACCCCATCCATCTCCTAGTCCATATACAGGGCTAATTGTACCTACAGTATGATACACTAACAACTAAGTTGACATGAGATTTTGATGGGTGTTATAAGCCCTTTCAAAGTAACTAAAAGTATCTAATGATGTTAGTGGATTTTGAGTTTCAAAGTGGGTCTGTTCACATCTTTTCCAAGTCCAAATGAGTTCATGATAACCTATAGTAGACCTAAGAAATGTCCCAGTCCAGTCAGGCAGGGGTCAAGTAAGAAATGTTTCAATCAAGGCAAGATATCATAGTTTGTGTTCATTAAGAGCATGTAGAGGAAAATAAGATGAGTATTAAGAGAATTATGACCTCAAGGGGCTTCAAGTGAAGACCAAACACCATAACCAAGGTTTCATGGAATAGATATAACCTACAGGCAGGGCAAAAAAGAGCACAATTAGCCATGATAATGAACATACAATGGCAAGGGCATAAAAATCATGGGATGCTTTAACCTGTTCATAGTGAAAATGTATAAAAAAATTCCAAGTGAAGTTTTTAAAGTCTCTAAAGCATCATGAACAAGTTTCAAGAGAGAATAGGCACCTATAGGAGTGAAAAGAACATGGGTATCTCAGTCAAGAAGGATGAGACTCATTTTTTAGACTAAAGGGATTGAGAAGAGAATACAAGTGGAGTTAATATGTTGGAACTACCTGTAATCACTACACTAGAGTCATGATGATTTTCATGAATTATAAGCAAGGCAAATAGGCCCATACACCTTGAACCTTTAGTATTCATCTACAACCAACTCTTTCTGACTATGTTATATAGTGAGCATGTTTGAGCTATCTTGAGTAGGTTCAAGGTGATAAAAATATAGGAAAAGTGAAAAAATAGGCTCAGGTACCTAAAAAATTATCTGAACCTTATACACTATTTCCAAACCTATACTAAGCATAAATACCTATAGGAATAACACCATGATGGCAAAGACATAGTCAACAAGCAGTGAGTAAGGGATTGAGATTGATAGGGTTGACAATGCATAGTATGAGTTGTATGTATAAGACAATGGTCAATGAAAATAATACTATGAAGGTCTTCTAGCTTTGATTTTCAAGATCAAAAAACATAAAGTCATCTTTAATAGGGTCTAGAAGGGGTTGTCATAGTCAAAAGAAAGAGCTCAGGTGGGTAGCTTTTAAGTGTGTTTAAGTGATGAGATAGAGTCACTTAGGGTGAAATTATGGTTCAAGAGTAGTGTCAAATGGCCAAGGGAATTGAGGTCCAATTTTAACGCATGAAAATAGTATTCATAAACTTAATTTCCTAAGCAGACAAGGTAACATACTCAGGCCTAACTGAGTAAAAACACAGTCCAAAATGCATATATGGTTGATAAGGGTTTATAAGCATGATGAAAACCTAGAAAATGATTATGATTACTTTTTTAAACCTTCATGATGAGGAGATAGGGTAAAGAGAAGGATTTTCATGGTGCATATATAACTCACTTGGAAAAGATCCACACATGGTCATCACTTGACTGGTCTGCCTTGAAGTTTGACATGTTTAAAGTGTCAAAGGACCTAGTGGAGGGATAAATTTTTGTAAAAATAATAATTTCTACTTGGATAACCCCATATAATAACCAATTTTGATGAATAAATAAGGAAAGTGCCCCTTGTTTTGTCTCAAATAGGGGGCACTTTTCCTTTGTATAAACCTTGCAAGTTTAGGAGAAATGGCATGAGAGTTGAACGAAAAGTTGAAATAACTTAGAAATAGGGTGTATATAATGAAAAAACACCTATAAAATCATAAATAACAAATCATATAATGATTAAACCAAGTGAAGTGATATGGACACCAATGTTTATAGGCCAAGCCTGAAAGGAAGGTCTAAGGCCTAGAAACCAGATGAGTACAAATGCCATTTCTAGATCTAAGTGAACATTATAATGGAAGGGAGTATGAAAATAGGGCCATATAAAATGTGTTATATCTTTTGGAATACAATAAAACTAACAATAAGGTCCAAAGCATCAAACGTTGCAGTCAATTTTACTAAGCAAGTTGAGGCTTAGTGTCCAAAGAAGGGGTCATCTTCATTTATAGCTTTGGATATGTTTTGAAACTTGTTGAATCATGTTTTTGGAGAATAAATAGAAGTTTTTCATCCTTCATATTTTATATAAAACCAAGGAAAAACCATTTTTGGTCCAAAACCAACTCAAACTTGTGCAACAAGAGGAAAACAAGCTCGATAGGCCATCTTTTGATGTTCACATATTTCATGAAGCTACACATGAGAGCCAAAGGAGTTATGGGGTGTTATAAGGGGTCTTATAGACCATATTTGTAAAAAAAATTCTTAGGTTGGACATCCCAACTTTATGAACAATTGGTAAGACCAAAAATAGGGCTAAAACCCTACTAAACCCTCAACCAAGACCAGTTTGTGAAAATGGAGTTGGTTAGCTGATAAAATGGTATATTTTTCTCATTAAACCTATTAAATATTTTATATTACCTCCCCATTCTGATCCAAACCTTTTTTTTTGTACGAACTTGTATGGATGGAGGTAGAAACATGTTTGTTCTCATTGTTTTATGTGTTATGCACGCTACATGATGAATTAAGAGATGAAACAAAGTTTGGATGGAATATTTAAAATTAATTTAACTCTAAATATTAATTTAATCTCATGAATAAACTTGTAAGTTCCCCAACTAGGCCATTACTTTCAGCCAGTCAAATCTGGCATATTGGGCAAACTAGAGAGAAGGGAATGAATCTTCAAGTAAAGTTATTTTAATGTGCCCCTAATGATTCAAAGGCCATGGAGAGTATTTTAAAGTGTCATAAAATTCCTCCAAATAATTTTAATTTACAAATTATGCCAATTTTTATGCTGTGTGTGTAGGGTGCAGGAAGGGCAGCTTTCAGGATAACAAATGATGATGGATCCTTTTAAATTGATTCCAAAAGACCAAGAATGCAACTAGTGCATGGAGAGGAATGTATGATGTCCCTAACTTGCATTAAAATAATTATAATTACTAAAAATTAGTTATAATACATTCAAATATGCCTAATCATGAAGGTAGATTTTTTGTGCACATGTAAGAGTTTTATGTCACTTTGTATAATTTTGATGACTTGTATGGACACTTGAAATTATAGACCTTACATGGTTCATCAAATGTAATTTTTAAATGCAAAATTAACTCATTATATCATCTTGGCAAGTATCCTTGTGACCCTTGGAATTCTCTCTCTCTCTCTCTCAAACTCTATAAGAGTTGGCCATTTTGGCATTGTATTCCATGCTCCACTTGAGTATGGCAAAGACCTAATCAATTTTACACCTTTTGATCAATAAAATGACTAAGTGTTACCTCTTCCATGACTATACTTAGTGTGTTGAATTGATGTGTGATCTTTCATAAGTGAATAGTAAGGATTCCTTAGCATGTTGCTCATTTTCTTCACCTATTTGCATCTTCTTCTTGTAGGGCATGTGATGTGTTCCAAGAGATGTAAAGGTTTAAGTGAGTTAATATTTTAATTAGTGCCCTCATAGGCCTACTTTCTAGTGCTCCTACCTTTGTGCATTCATATATAATCCCATAATGTAGCATTGATGCAAGAAGACATTGATTAGAGAGTGTATGTTTTAGTCATCTTTTGATTTCAAGTGTGAAATACATATGGTTGGATGTCATCAACATATATGGTGTATCACCTCCATTATATTAGTTTGTTTTTAATTATACTTCTCCATTTTCACCCCCAAGTATATTATTAGGTTCAATCCTAAGTGGTACATCAAGGGAGCTATCCCTAACTAGAGATCCAGCTCATTGCCCGGGCTACCCATAAGCATAGAGGTGATTCCATTGTGCCACTTGGATGAGGAGAGATTCGCATCTCCTCAAAGGGTGAAAATATAAGTGAAAATATCAATGTTAAATCATATTATAATATCATATCCTAATATCACTATGTAACTTATGAGTAACTAGGCATACATGTAAGCAATTTAGATAACTCAACATGGTAGAAAGGCCATAAAAATATATGGCTTATGATAGTGAAACCCATGAAATAAGATGCACCTAGTATTGATATGCTCATTAGGTAGAGGAAATTCAAACATTTATATGTCTATATGTAATTTATATGGCTTGCATCACACTCATATATCATGAAATTCATGTGTATGAAAATAATATACCATCTACCAAACATGTGATAAGTAACATATGTAAATAGTGTAATATAATAATCATGACATATTCAGGTCATATTTTCTTTTAATAAATTTCAAGGCTTTTTTATTTTCTTGATTTTTTTGTATTTTTTAAATATTTTAAATTAATCAATTAAGTCCAAGTGGCAATTGTTTTAAAAATATAAGAATGTGACGGATCTTAATAATCCATATCATGTGGTCAAGGCATAATATGCACTAGATGTGATAACATGACTATGTGGAGAAAGTGAAAACAAGTAATGTGCCCCCACTATATATGTGAATCACAGAAATATAACTCAATAATATAGTAGTGTATAAATGTGTACTATATAAGTGTCAAGTCCCCTATTAAGTGATACTTTGATTTGTATATATGAGTCCAATTTGGTTAATTTATCATGCCACCAACGCACAATAGGTAGATGGGCTAACCCTAAGGAAATACTTGATTTTAAAAAGTATCCGTTACTAGGAGAGGGTCTGTACCATTAGACTTAGGTCAATATCAATTGGTGATACTGATTGAGGTTGATGTTATTGACCCATGCATAGGAAGACTAAGCTGAAGGTCTATAGATGTCTATGCAAGATAGTAAGTAGGTTTGAAATAGATAGTGAGGTTCTTGTAAGTTTGTAATAGTAGAATAAACATATTAAACTCATAAGATAACATGTAGATGTGAGATAATGACGGGTTAAGATCATACTTGTGCGTGCACTTCATGTGTGGTAAAAGTATGTCAATATTGTAATCGTCAAGTACTTAATGTTATATTTTAGTACATACACAAATTTTAAATAAGTTAAAGAAAATATATATTTTTTGGTTGCTTTTATAGCACCAACCATAAAAAGGCTCTTTTTATAGACTCAATTACGCCTATGCATAATGTCATAGCCCATTGTTACCCATAAGCTTAATATAATCCTACAAAAATGCAAAAAAACCAACTCACCCATAATTAATGTTGTTAAGTTTTATGGATGGTTTACCGAGTTAATCTTGGTTCACTCACCAAAGAAATCCAAGTTATGTTTTCAAGAGGTAATTTTACCAATGTTGCCCAATAGGTCATTTTGATGCCACTGATAGATTTAGACCACTCTAAGTGTTAGTATGTAATTCCTGCACCCACTCCCTGGATTACCCAAATATTAGCTTATGCACACCTACATGTGTTGAACCAAGGCTGATAGAGTGATTATAGACTTTTCAAAATTAGATATCAGGTATAAAATCCATATTTGGTTTGTGGGTTGCTAATTATATTAAAATATAACCTTAATAAATTTCCACACTTAATTATTGTTCACACGATCACAATATAATATTGTCATTGAGAGTCAAGTAACCACAAGGTTCTAAGGGTCGTGCCACACTATATCCATACACAATGTGCTTAAAATCACATGCTATCAAAATAATGTATCTACATGGCCACAAATCCACATAAACCATCACCATATCTTTATATAAATATAAGACCCTCGTAATGAATGCACATATCCATAAAAGGTCATGAGTATCTCCTTATTATATATATATATATATATATATATATATATATATATATATATATATATATATATATATATATATATGAGTGATGACTGAATAAGGTCTCATCACCCTTTAATATCCATGTGGCCCCATGTGTTGACACTATAACAATGTTACTGACATCACCATTTTCCTTGCAGACACAATCCAAAAATAAACAAAAACACATATTATAATCTATTTGTGAGTGCATTCATGCGCGCGCGCGCACACACACACACACACAAACACAAACACACACACACACACACACACACACACACACACACACACACACACACACACACACACACACACACACACACACACACACACACACACAAAGACACACAGACACACACACACACACACACACACACACACACACACACACACACACACACACACACACACACACGGGTGACCACTGAATAAGGTCTCATCACCCTTTAGTGTCCATGTGGCCCCATGTGTTGACACTATAACAATGTGACTAATATCACCATTTTCCTTGCAAATAAAATCCAAAAATAGCCAAAAACCTATTTTATAATGCATTTGTGATCCCAAATAGTATCATAGAGTCCACATATAAAATCAACATCATGTTTTAGGTGAACAGGGCATTGGGTTCACCACACCCATGTGGCCACCAAGGTTACCAAATATGGTCATAATATAAGAAAAGGCTTCTCTTAAACATGGGTTGTGTGTCCATATATCCATGTGTAATGTTATAGCTCAAATTTTCACCCTTGAGAGGGTATCTTCAATCCCTCTAACTTGATTTATACAATGAGATAAGTCCTAGGTTATGGGTGACCTCTAAGTGGATTAAACCTCTAGATTTGAGCTAGCTCCCTTGATGCTTCACCCAAGCTACTACTAAATTATTAAATTATTGAGAAAAGGGAAAATAAAGTTTCCCAAATTCCTAAAGTAGGTGATGCACCAAAATTATTGATCACTACCAACCAACTACATGTGCACATGTAGACCATGAGACTAGTCTAAACATACACTACTCCCAATATGAATCTCTTACATCAATATTTCAATATGGAGGTTATGATAGATGCTCAGTCTAGGATGACTAATAAAGAGATCTAAAATGACACTAATGAATAGGTATACACACTCAACCTTTACACTTCACTTTAACACTTCACATGACCTATAAGAGAAGCATTCAAATTGCATATAGGTGTTATAATACAATAACATGTCATGGAAGACTAAGAAAATCACTTAACAAGAGCAACTATCCATGAATACACACTAAGTACAATCATTATAAGGAGGTAAAACCATTAGTATTATTGATAAAACGCATATAAGTGAGAAGGGATTTGCCTTACTCAGTTGGAGGTTCCTTTACAAGGCATTCAAGGCTATATATATAGGGGAAATGAAGAGAGAGAGAGAGAAACAAGTGTAGGAGTAACTCCAATGACAAGTGTGACTTCATTCAAACTAGTTATAGTCTAATAAGAGAGTCTAGGATAAGTTTCATCCATCTCTTTATCATGTGTTGGATGTTTGATGATGATCTTATAGAGTAAAGGTGTAGAAAATACTCTTTAACTCCCTAGATGACTCATCAACCTTGTTTGAAATTGCATATTCTTGGCCAAAGAGGAGTTTCAAGCTCATGTTTAACACTTGAAACTATTGATTAGGATTACATAAGCTCTAAAATTCCATCTTAGGCCAATTAAATGTTCTTTCCATCTTGGAAGAGGATGAGAGTTGAGTTTCCAATCTATTCATGTTGCCAATAACCTACAATTCAATCCTCTTAGGTGCAAGATTGATCATCTCTCTTCTCTCAGGCCTAGTTAGACACTTGTAGACTATATTATCATCATGATGACCTCTCTAATCCAATGAATTTTTATGTTCCAAAATGCTTTTATTTTGTCTCAACACTACTTTGCAAATGGTTAGGAAAGCTTAAAAGCTTCAAAACTTTGTAAACTAGCTCTAATAGGTAGTCTTTTAGGCCAAAATTCATACATTTCTTCCCACACATGTTAGATAACGACAAATTCAGGTGATATTATGTGTATACATCTCATTTAATTATTTTTTAGGCTATTAAAGGGCATTTGGATCAGTTAGGGAACCAAGTTTCTCCATCAGGTCTTGTGTAGGGTCTAAGAAGGGTTTAAAGTGGATTATCATTTTAATGATGATTCATACAGATGAGGGCCTCAATCATAAAACTAATGGAAAAAGTTTTTATAAAATTAGTGTCCCCTTCCATGGATAATATATTTTATATGTCCCATGTAAATCCTCTTGCAAGATCCAAGCACAACACTGAGGTCTCTCGAGTTCTTCACATTGTAAAATAGGGTTTTGGACTACCCTTCCTCCTTAAGGATTGTTCATAAACCAATACCGTGTAATAGAATTTTTATACCCCAAAAATCCTCCAAGTTCCATTTTACACCATACACATTCTCCATGGATTTTTAAGCTTCTCAAGACTGCCTCTTGGGCTTGTAGGACTGTGTGTGAAACTAAGAGAGAATGTTTAAATAAAAACTCATAAAAGTGAATTTTATAGTTAAAATATTATATAACAGGTGTTAAATAATCAATTCAATGGTTTTAAATTATCTCCAATAGGTATTTACTCTCCAAAAGGTTTATCAACTTGATTTTCATAATTTGAGGGTTTATAGGCCATTAGGCTAGTTTGGCCTTAATGGCCTAGTTTGGACTATGTATTCAAATTTAAAAGGATAAAATAATTATTTAAAATAATTATATTACTCCTCATGTCTCCCATGATAATAATTAACTTTATCTCAAATCAAAATATGCATGTTTTCTTTCACAATCTATGGTCAGACCTGTAGGTCCCAATTAGTCCTGTATGTCTCATTAGGTCTGGGCTCTCTTCAAGGGATACTTGATATATTGATGATATTATTTTATTTATATGAGTTCAAGAATATTTAGAGTATTATAAATATTTATTTCAATCTCTTTATTCCTCCAAACCTCCTACTTAACACAAAAATGCACTCTTCTTCATATCCAAAATACAACCCTGTAGGTCTCAATCAGGACTGTAGGTATTGATTTTGGATTGGGATTTGGTAGAGCTCAAGATTGAGTCTTCAAGTCACTATTTTTACTTAATTTAACCTAAAAATGTCTCCAAATTTTTTACACATGGATCCCATACCTTATTTGACCTTTAAACTTCATCTTTCAAAATAGGGTCTTGTTGCATTTCTTTGCAAATGGAGACCTAAAGGTCTGCCTTTTCATTGTTTTAAGTTTTAAATGGAGAAATATTTGATAAATTTGGCCCTTAAAACAAATATTCACTTCTTCAAAACAATATCTATTAGTTTTTAGACCTTTATATCCCTCAAGAAAAGTAAAATTGGTCTCTTTTACTCATTCTAATGTAAGGAGACTTTTACACAGTCTTCTAACATGAGGTTACTATGTGTTTACTTGGAGGATTTGGTGATGATGTGAAAAATCTTGTTAGAGTCCTTGGAGGCTTGTTAAAATATTAAAATTCATATGAAACCAATTCTCCCGTTATTTTCTTTAGGTTCACAACCAAAGCCATGCTGACCTCTTACACTTGCAGTCTACACACAATCTTATTGATAAACATGAAAATATGGTCTCCTTACCCTTTTGAATTATAATAATGATTTGAATAGATAAAAATGTGTTTAAAGAGATCAACCATATTACCACAACCAATTATTTCTCATTTTATGCATTAGAGGATCTCATGCACTAAGATTCTTCCTGCAAACTACTAAAGCCTGCAACTTGATTCAAAACTAGCATTCCTTCATGTTTTAGCCTGCTTGATGCTTGATAAAGAATTGAAGAGGATGATAATAATATTGAAGAGAGGTTTCAGGCCACTTTAATATCATATGGGTTAAGAATATACTTAAAACAAATAAAACCCAACCTACAACCTCTCTCTTCTTCTTGCAAATTACCATAAATGGAGATTTACTACCTCCTTGAGCTCACACATGCTAAGTGAAAATTGAAAGATCATATGGAAGGATAGAGTAGACCCTATATATCCTCTCTAATTTCATTAGTGCTTCCAATGATATTCAAACTTCCATTTCCATTGTAAAACTATTCTAGTTGGGTTTTTGTAGGGTTTTAGACCACCCTACCTTCTTAATGATTAGTCATAAAGGAGGAGCCATTAATCTAAGAACTATGGAAATGTATTTGAAGGGCATAAGGACCCCCATATTTTTACATGCTCATTCCTTCCAACTCTCTCTCTGATATAGAATTGAAAGTATCCATTGTGGGCTTTCCAAGAGGTTGATGGAAGAAAGGACACGTTTTCCACCTTTTTTGGACTTGTCACTCTCTCCCAAGCATGGAGATGGACCTGAAGAAGATGAGGAAACCATGGAGGTGATTGGAGAACATATGAAACTTGGGAAACCTACAATATTGCTTAGAAAGACCCCTTCTTTCAATGAAAACTATCATATTCTACCTTCGTAGCTTGCTATAGAAATGAAATAGGTGTTGATGAAGCTTCTCATTATTGTGCGGATGTTAGATAACATGAAAAAAACATACTCATATTATTTTCATACCATTTCCTTATAATACCCCCTTTTGAACTTTATAAACTGGGCAATAAAACACATGAAATGGTCTAAAACATTAGAAAAGAGAATTTGACACCTTTATGATAGTTGTACAAACCAAATGAGCATAAGGATTTTGGAATCACAATGATTGAGGGGGGGGGTGAATTAGTCTTAAAAAACTTTCAATTAATTACATCCACTCATTTATGAACTATGAAATCAACATAGTAATCTAACAATGTATTAAGAACCAATCACATGAGCATGAAATAAAATAACACATCACATATGATGGAAAACCTCATGGAGAATAAAACCCACTGAAACAAAGCTTGGAAAAACTATCCTATAAGATAATGTATCAAATTTAGTTGAGCACCAACCCTAAATTTATCAATCACTCACTTGACTTTATTAAGCACCCACTTGTTAGGAGGCTATAACCCCTTATGACTAAGCACCAAATTACTCAATGGACAATTTTTCAAGCACAAAAATACAAGATATCTCCAACTCCTTCCTAACTAGATACCAACTCAACTAAGACCAATTATGCAAGTACCAACCTACAAGGATGCTTCAACTCCCTCTTTGACCAAGCACCAACTTAGCTAGTCAACCTTCTTTCTTCCAATCTTCAACTCAGTTCTCTATCTACTTTGTTGTCCCTGAAAAATGACTCCTCATTTTTTTAGACAACATATGACTATTTTGGTCCTGCATAGCCAAAATTGTCCCTCCCCTTTCCAAAAATTTGTTTTGAACATTCAATTTTGTCATTTTCTCAACTTTTTGGTAAAAGGATTAGTAGGTTCAATCGGTTCATCAAAGGGTCTGTCAGCAAGCATCAAAACAAAAGCTTGAACCATTGAACCATTAAAACTTGAACCATTTTGGTTCATCGGTTCAATGGGTTCAATGTTCAATCAATTCAACATGTCAGGTTTAAAGGTTCAAAGGCTGCCTTAGTTAAGAAAAGAAGCACACGCAAAAGAAAGAGTCAGGTGGATGCTGCCAAGTGTCGATGGCCGAGCCCCACTAAACTTTGTTTTTGTGAATTGGTAGATATTGCCATGTGTCCCTCTTAAAGCTTGTTAGGAGCCTCCAAGTGTCAATATCCGTAGTCTCTTCCCTTAGCTTCACTGTTTCGAGTAAAGACCATGGTGGGCTCTGGGATGAGTGACTAAATGAAGTAGAATGTGCCAAGTGTCTGTATTCGTGTGACTAACAAATGTATTCAGACCATGCCACATGTCCTTTACAGAGATCGGCAAAGGCTGACAAGTGTCATCATCTGTGAGAGCCCAACTGAGCCCCAAACATTTCTACGATGTTGCAAAGGCTCGAGAAGGTGGATGCTACCAAGTGTCAATAGTGGAAGATGCCATGTGTCCTCACCTATTCCTATAGAAGATGCCACATGGCACTTGTTCAAAGAGTGGAAGGTGCCACGTGTCAAAGGAAAGGGGCACTCAAAATACAAAGGCACATATGGAGCCAAGGAAGGGTTTCCTTCAGATGAATTATCTGAAGGAATTCCTTCAGACATTTTGCCTAAAGGAAATAAAAGGGACGATAGCCCACCTAAGAATCAAAGCCTGAAGGCCACTTAGAAGACATCGAAGGGCATCTTCCCTTTGGAAAAGAGTTTGAGCCTTAGAGGGCTATAGAAGTTGCCAAGTGTCACAAGCTGAGACACAGTTTTGAATGAAGCTTCATAGAGCAGAACCCATCACGTGTCCTAACCCAATGTAGTCAAAGCTACCATGTGTCTGCATCCATGCCCCCCCAGCCGATAACTAATTTCAAAGCTTATTTTGATAAGCCTATTTCAAAGCTGTAGATGCCACCACGTGTCCTCACCCACATCATAGTGGAAAGTGACCATGGCAAGTGAAAAAGACACAAAGGAGTTGTTAGGAAGCATGGCAGGTCTGCAAATGTCAAATTTGTCGTAATGAAGTGTCTGTTGATTCTAGTAGACTCAAGGCACAAACCCAAATGCATTTGAAAAGCCTAAGGCTAGACTAAGAGAAGGAAGAGACAAAGAGGGAAACTCAATGGGAGTTATTTCCAGTAGGTGGAGCAATTCACCAGGTAGATATTTGGGGCCTGCAAACATTGAAAGCACCATCTATTTGTCCCCTGTGAGATAAAGGTAGAATAGACAGTTGCATGGCTAAGCAGCTGATGGAATTAGAGATTCAGGCTTGGGAGGAAGCACTAGAGATGACTCGACATGCCATAGTCAAGGCATCCACCCTAATCTAGCATGGCCCTTCTTGACAAGACCAGAATGCATCCAAGGCATTGAATGCATCGAATGGGTCACTCCATGGGACAAAGTGCCAAGCCTCCCTTAGGCCTCTATATAATGTAATCTCTTATATCATTTCAAGGTAGATATTCCCCTTACCAAAAGTGAAACTCTACCCAAATTGAAAGGCATTACTGAGACTTTGAGCTCAGATTGTAGTTCATATTTTTTTGATTGAATGAGAAAGCAAGTTACTTGCAGACTTTGTGCTGTGATAGCCTATGCTACTTTAGGAGATTGTTCTTATGTCTGTCTTCTAAAAGCAATCTTGTTTATTTGATTTAACAAGCAAAACTAGTGGAGGTGATAAAGAAGGTGTCCTAAAGCCAACTACTTTCAGACTTTGTGCTATCATAGTTGTCTTTAGTGTGTGTTTCTTTTCTATTTCTGTGTAAAGGACCTTGGGACAAATTTGTGCCCCCATTGTTCTTCGTATTTCACTCTTGGGTAGTTGAGGTGGAGACTTTGCGCTACATTTTAGGCTGCTGGTTACTCTACACCTTTGGTTACCAGTTACTTACCAAAAAGATTCCCGTTGTTTGCAAGAACAAGCACTGCTAAAAGAAGAGAAGTGCATTCTATCATTTCATCAAGATTTATACTATCTAGGAAGGGATCTGGCTCTTGGCTGAATGTTACTTCTGAAATAAGAGAAGTATCTTCACCAATAACCCAGGATTTCTCCTTTGTTTGTTAGCATCATCTCTGAAAAAAGAGAGATGGATGGTTTATCCCACCCCTGTGTCTTACTTTTTGCTTATATATATAGTATATAGCCTCCATATATTTAATAGGGAACCTCCCATTGATGAGAGGAGAGATTTGTCCCCTTTGGATGTGGTAAACCTGCAAAATTGGATGACCAATCTCCCTATGCTGTGGTGATAGGAACTATTTTGATCACCAGTTAGCTTGCCAAAAAAATATTCACCCAACATACTTTATCCACTATCATACATTAGGAACACATATTAGATGCAACTTTGATATCCTCTCAATAGATAATGATCAGTTATTTAGCTCTGCCCCACTTGATCTCTCTCAAGATTACCTCTAGGCTTCTTCGCTCAATTAACCCTCATCAAGATTGAATAGGTCATGTGTCCTTGATATTAATCTACATAATACCTATATGATAATCATGAAATTATTATTTTATATCTTTTGAGGGTTTAAAACATGTTACCCAACCTCTTTAGGCTTATTTACTTCTCAATTCAATCACTTACACTTAGCTTTTTCAAATAGGCCTAAAAAGCCTTGTATATATACTCATCTCTTGTTCATATACCACTCGATTAGCCACACACCCCTAAACTCTTAGTTTGACCATAAAATAAATATTATAACATCTCATAAACATGATTGAAATTATATTTGAGTCCCTTTTGGTCTGTCATGAGTCAATTAGGCCTCATTTCACTTTTAGGTCTCATGGAGACCTAATTGCATTAGGTCTATCTAATAACGTGTAAATTTGATCCCTTGGAACACATTTCACCTCCATATACATAAATATTATTTCATACATAACTCAAATATACATTAGAAAACATCCTTTGAGCTCTATAACACTTTTTAGGTCTAACCACTTCATGAAACTCCTTAATAGTACTCAACCTTATTAGGTTTGTGTATACCAAAAACTCTATCTTTCAATACTAAAGATCAAACACACTTAAAAAATTAAAAAAATATAAAAAAATGCATAAAAATATTATGGTCATCACCAAATTCATTATATACTTTCACTCAGAGCTTAAGGCTTTAAGAACACCTCTGTAACTCACTCACTTAGAACTGCCAGTATACTCAAAAACATAGTCATGGTGACTTAGAACTCAAACACCTTTGTAGACACTTTAAATGACTCCTAATGCATTCAAAATATTTTATAACATATTATATAACATTATCAAACACAAAAATCCTATGGTATAATATCAAAATATTGGCCTTTCAGACCAATGTCACGACCTTATATCCCACTATCTTATTTGAACTAGACTAGTCATTTTATGAGTAACTTTTCACCATATTCACTGATCTATAAAACTTATTGAAAGCATAGACATGAATTTAAATTCCTTAAAAACATATCATGCACTTGGTTTCATTATTTTATCATGAAAACACATTCTAATTCATCTTCTCACTGCTGCCTGGGTTTGACACTATTTACACCATTAGGTCTATTAGCTGTTTCTCTACATTTTTGCTAATTATATTCAGAAGAATAAGAAACTAAGGTTAAAGGTCAGGGGTTTATATGTTACCTAGATTAATTTGCGCATCGTATCGAAGTGTTGTAGGAGCTCCTCTTTGGCTG
This sequence comes from Torreya grandis, assembly GCA_037957365.1. Classification (NCBI taxonomy): domain Eukaryota; kingdom Viridiplantae; phylum Streptophyta; class Pinopsida; order Cupressales; family Taxaceae; genus Torreya; species Torreya grandis. The sequence goes on from JARHVA010003508.1 coordinate 1,366,418, forward strand.
TGGAGGAAACACCTGTAGATAAGAATAAGACTCAAACAAAGAAAATGTTAGAAGATGATAGGGTGGACTGCCAAGCTACACACTCGGTCTCGAAAGCGTAAATCTCCATGAGGGATGACAGTCCACTATCTAAGACAAAGAGATTTTTATAAAATGAAATGATAAAAGACTTACAAAAATGAAAAGGCAGAATGTTGTGTACCTGTTCCTTATAATCCATGAGTCTCAGCAGGCTGAAGCAGGCTGGTCAAAGATTTGTCTGGTCTTTGGGCTATTTAGATTGGTTTTCTGGTTGGCACAGTCACCGACGTTAGTTATTCTACTGATGTTGGTAGGTAAATAGTGCTAACATCGGTTATATTGCCGATGTCGGTAGGGGCAATAGGTCTTTGGATGGGTGTCAGGGTATTTCTATGATGGATAGAGGACTCTGGGAGTTGGGAGGTTTGTGTAGAGTTACGGGAAGGAGAATAGGGTCTGAAGAAGGGCAAAAGGTAGAGGGTAGGTGTGAGAATAGGGTAAGAGTCAGAGGAAGGATTTTTAGCCCTTTCATGGAGGAAGGTGGGTTTCTTTTACAATATTTAGAAATATTAAATAGAAACTAATTACCAAGTTATTCTAGAACTTTGAAATAGAGACCAAAAGAATACTTAGCTTTTTGGTGAAGACCCAAGGGTGTTAGGATGCTTATTCCTATTGTGGCTGATGTCAAAGACCTCGTGCAATGTTTTTAATCCAATGTTTGGAGTGACTTCTACAGAGTTTTTGTAGCCTGGAGAGCGATAGTCAAATTTTGATGCTTAGTCTCAGAGCGTGCACGTCGATATGTAAAGAGGCAGGGGCTGCAGCTCAGTGTTAGAGCTTGAGTTAAGTAACTGATGTCGCTGGTCCTGCCGGCGTCAGTCGATAGTTGACCGATGTCGACGGATAGAGAATGGGTAAAAGGGCTATTTTTAGCCCTTTGCCCATTTCTCCATCTGCCAAGTGCATTTGCCGTTGGAGAATGATCAAAAGATGGGTTTATTAGGCATGAGAGTTAGTTAGGAGGTTAAGATGGAGTGAGAATAGGTCATGGGTAGATGACCTAGTCTCAGGGTGACTCATAGGGTAAGAAATGGTCTTAGGGTGAGGTGTCCTAGGTGAGGTGTCTAGGTGATGTCATTAATTTAAAATAAGTAATTTATTTTAAATTAATAAGATGTGTAAGTGTTTAGAAGGGGACCAAGGGGGGGTCGACACAATATTGGTGTCTACATTTTCCCCTTTTTGTCTTGTGGTTTGTCTTGACGAATTGCAAGACAAAAATAGGTGTAGGTTGCCCCAGGTATGGGATGAGGTATTCTCCCTCAAACTGGGAGTCAAGAGAAGGGAAACCAAAATCGAGTGCCAATTTGATAGGCAGTAGATGGGTAAGGTGAAGTTGGAGTGTGAACGCTACAATAGTTGAGATTGCGTGTATACCACTTCACGTGATATGCAGGTCAAATTGTCGTAGGTAAGGTCGAGGAGCACTAAAATTAGAGTAACTGGGCCCCAAGTTATTAGTGGTAGTTGATTGGGTTATATTGATCAAAGATGTAGCTCTAATGGTTAAGGAGGACTAAAATTGAAGTAACTAGGCCCTAGCTTATTAGTGGTAGCTGATTGGGTTATATTGATCAAAGTGATAGCTCCAATGGTCATCATGTTTCAAGTATCTGGGCTAGGAAGTGCTCTTGGAAAACATGAAAATGTCACAAATATTGGGGATCAACTTGGGTGCAATTCGACAATAGGTGTGAGGGTTGTGGACAATTTGCTAACTATTCGTGAGGTACCATATGCGATCAAAACAACCAAGACAGTGTTGTCTCAAAAGTGGTCATGGTCTGAGGAGATAGTCACAATCTCCAAGGTCATTTGTTGAGTCAGGTTGAGATATAAGTGATCTCAGGTGTTGTTTGTTGTGGTCAGGGAGATATATGTGATCTCTAATGTGCCCCATGAGAAGTCGAAGGTGACTTCTACAGTGTCAGGGCTAGTTGTTTGGTCACGATTTTGGGTTGGTATAGATAGTTCATCCATTAGGTAAATGAACGCATAAATGGCCGAGCTAACCTCAGAAGACTCCATGTCAATCGAGTGCTGCCTACATAGCCCCTATTTTAAGGGCCTTAAGCCAATGTAGTTCTCCCCAAAAGGGAAGAAGAGGGTAGGTTATGGACTGGGTTTGATTAAGTTAAGTCATGGTTAAAGGTTATATGGTTAGTCCATTGGGTAGATAGATGAATGGCTGAGCTAACCTTAGAAGACCCTATGTCAACTGAGTGCTGCCTACATAGCCCCTATTTTAAGGGCCTCAGGGCAATGTAGTTCTCCCTAAAAAGGAAGATGGAGTCAAAAAGGTCAATAGTTGGTTTGGTTATGTTAGAAATGATGAGTGTATGATGATGTTACAACTTTTTCCATATTGTGTGATGGTGTATGCTGTAACATAGGTTATGTGGTTTTTCATCCTTAGCAATTTTCCATATTCATGATGGTGTATGCTAAAAATGAAATGAGTTTATTTATGCTTCAACAAGTTTCCATATTGGTGATGGTATATGCTTGACATAAATTTTGTTTGGTTGATAGTTTCCATGTGTATTGTTTTCCATAGAAACTAGTGTGAATGGGCCTATGAGTCACCCATGGCTTAAAATGATGAGTGTATGATGATGTTACAGCCTTTTCCATATTGTGTGATGGTGTATGCTGTAACATAGGTTATGTGGTTTTTCATCCTTAACAATTTTCCATATTCGTGATGGTGTATGCTAAAAATGAAATGAGTTTATTTATGCTTCAGCAAGTTTCCATATTGGTGATGGTATATGCTTAACATAAATTGTGTTTGGTTTATAGCGTCCATGTGTATTGTTTTCCATAGAAACTAGTGTGAATGGGCTATGATAATTGCATGATGTTATGTTATTGGTTAGAAAATGTTTTGGTTTGGTTTGGTTTGGTTTGGTTAGGTTTTATTTGGGTTGGTTAGAAAATGTTTTGGTTTAGATGTTATTGGCATGTGACGAAGTTGTGTAAGAAGTGAAAGGCGTGTTGCTCTTTCATTGACAAGGACCATAATGATAGCATAGATAGGGTTTTTTCAAACAAAAGCCCCATTCATGCATTACGTCATTTGACCATTGGTTTGTGTTAGAGAAGTACTCTAATCACTTGACATTAAGTGAGCTCAAAGTCCCTTAAGTATGTTGGGGTAATAGGTGTGATTATGTGAGATGTGAGGATAGCGTAACCCTTTTTAGCAGGGATAACTTTTCCCCTTTTTATAGGTGACCCTGAGAACAACTATAGGCAAGTCCATGACTTAATAGTTTGTCAGTCAGTTTTTTTTTTGGTAGACTGATCAATGCGGGAAGTCTACTTGGGATGTTGTTTTGTTTTGTGGTCATGTGAAGCTAATCAATGCAGGAAGCTTCTGAGAGGGTGCTGATATGGTAGCAAAAATTTGGGCATAGCCATCCTTTGAGGGAGTGGTCTATGTTTTGCTTTGTATGTTTTGATAGCTTTGAATAGCTATCCTTCAAGGGAGAAGTCTATTAGTTACATCAATAATGTAGCTGTCCTTCAAGGGAGCATTCTACATTTATAGTTTATGACCTTTGTATAGGCATCCCAATTTTTATGTTTTTTTTTGTTTTATTTTGTTTGTTGACTGAAGTTTTAGTCATGGACTAGACTATAGAGGTTTAGGGGTTTCCCTTTTATTAGGACAAAGCATTAATGCTTAAAAAAAGGGTTAACTAATGTTTGTAGGGAAAAAGGGTTGAGAGGAATAAGAATGAGGATGACGGGGGTTGCTCAAGGGATGAGCTCAAGTTAAACATCAAGTGAATGATTACTTGATTAACAGTAGAATGGTTGCAGATACAAGGCATTAAGGGGCTCAAGTTTTGGCTAGCCTTCGAGAGAAGATAGACGATAAGTCCCTGATCCATACTTGTGCATTATGATATGAGGTCTGAGCCAATTAGGAGCAAACTTACCTTGTTTGCTTCTTTCCCTATTGGTCACGTGTTGGTTTTCTGTAAGGATGAGATATCTGATTTTAAAATCTCGCTCTTTCAAATTTTTGTCATAGGCATGTTTTGGTCGATGCTTGGCAAAGAAAAGTCATCTTTTGGGCCAGCTAGGTTGAGGTGGCAATAGTCAGTATAAGTTCAAATTCCCCTAGTTTCTTTTGTGATAGGGATAATGTTTGACACCCATTGCAGATAATCAATGGGTTGGATAAATGAGACAGAGAGAAGATGTTGAAGCTCCTCTTTGACAAGGAGTGCGATGTGAGGATACATCCTACAAAGCTTTTGACTAACAAGGTTAGTTTGAGAGGGTGAGATCCTGATCTTCCAGGTTATAGTCTAGAATTTCAGAATCACTGACGGTGACGGAGGCAATGGCAGATAATGATTTGACTAAAGTAGCTAGTGGTTGGAGGTCTTCAGGTTGGACCTCCACTGCTTGTAAAGCTTTGATCAAGGTCTGGCGATGCTGTGGAGAGCTTTGAATTAAGTCATACAAAGACATCTTCACAGGGGTTTGGTGAAGTTGTTTCACCATGGGGTAACGGATTATCTCCGAAGATGTTGGTTGGGATGTGCCCAAGATTGAAATATTGGGTTTTGGTGGTTGAGGAGGCTTGACGAATGGATATGTCCAAGGGATAAAAACCTTCTCTCTTCCTTTATCCTTTAGGGTTTGGAACCTAGTGGCCACATTGACTGTATTGATTTCAAACAAAGGGGGAGAAGGTGGTAGAGGGAGCATAATCTTGTGTTGAGATCTCGATTTAGGTGAGGATGTTTGGGAGGCATGGGATGGTGTCGATGGTTTGTTGAAAGGGTGGTCAAGAGGATCCTTGATGAAAGGGGTGTCCTTTTTCAAGTGTTGATGAATGACAACCTTAAAAGCACATCACTTTTTAGTATCATGCCCAGGTGTGTGATGATACGCACAAATTTGAGTGTCGTCAAACCAAGATGGTTTTGGTTTGAGAGGTTGGTATGGCTTAATTGGTAGGAGAATGATGCTAGAAGATTGCAACAATTAGTGTAACAGCAAAGCATAGGAACTCGCTAATGGGTCTGCACATTTTGTTGCAGTAGGGGTTGACAACTTCTATTTAGGAGTTATAGGAGGAGTTTTTTGTACCATCTTTTTGGTTGGTAGTGTAGCCACACGCATACATGGCACTTTCTTGGTGAGATGTGTTGGATTTCATGGAGGAAATATGTTTTTGATAGGTAGAGGTAGTAATGGAGGTAGTTTGTTCTTTTGAGGTGTTAGAGTAGGGAGCATTCCTATTAAGGTAGAAGGGTGTGGACCCAAAATAGAGGGTAATGGTGAAGGTGGGGGAGGAGTTCTTTGACATGGTTTAATAGCCTTCTTTAGTTTGGTGTGAGGACCACTATTGTGTGTGGTGAGGTTCAAGTCTACCTTCACTTGTGGGTGAGTGAAGTTTGATATAGGGCAAACACTAAGAGATTTAACCTGTTTTGGTATGATGGACGCTTGTGAGGGTTTGGGTTCAGGTGTGGATGGTTGAGCTTCTGAAGATATTAAATTGGAAGCCTGATCCTCATCGAAGAATTTGGGGTGATTTATCGTGAAAGGGTTGGCAGTCCAAGTGGGATGTGTAATATAAGGAGCCTTAAGTTACTCCCATAATGCCTCATGTTTTAGATTCTTAGAATGGAGAAATCCTAAGTTTTTTGCCAATCGAGAGAAGGGTTTAAGTGATGTCACGCGAGGTCTTGTAGTTGGTCTTTTAGAGGATTTAGGTGATAGCGAGAGTGGAAATGTGTTAGACGCAACAATTTCAGGCCAAAGGCAAGAGAAAACCATTATCGGATCTTCCTCGACCGAAGTGGGTGAAGTGATAAGTTCTCTTGGTGGAGAAGGGATTGGAGAATTTGGCTCTTCAAGGGGATAGAGCACATAGATGATCATGCCTTCCACTTGTGGTCTAGGAGTGGGGAAAGTATGATCCCCCATTGGTAATAAGAAGGATGAGGGCTGGGCCACTAGCGTTGGTGCCATCAAAGCATCCTCCAATATGGGAGAGGTCAAAGTGGATTCTCCTATGTGTGAAAGAGGGGTGGATGGAGGATTGATAGGAGAAGAAGGTTCTTCTTCCTATGGTGGAGAAATAGGTTGACTAACCTCTTCAGACAGTGGGAGAGGTTGGTTAGGAATGAAAGGAGAAACCATGTCGATCATGTGTATGTTGCGCTCTTGAGGGTCATCAACCATGGTCTGAACATTATTCTAACTTGGGGGATGGTTAGGGAATGATTGCTTAAAGATATCTATGTTTTGGTTAGCTGGCGCATTTGGGTTATCCAAAACAAGATCCCCTTTGTCTAACATGTCTTGAATAACATTTTTGAAGGTCTTGCAATTGTCTGTGTCATGACCCTTGACACGATGATAGTTACAAAAGCCATTTTCCCTATACCATGTAGGGATGGCTTTTGAGGGGTCAAATTGGGGTGGTCAGATTTGAGGGAGGTTGAGGACTCCCTGCTTCACTAGTTTATCCAACATGGAAGTCTATGATTCTCCTATTGGAGTGTATTGATGCTGTATATACCATTGTTATAATTGTCTTGTGATGCTTTGTGATGTGGAAGGCTCAGATTAGTTAGTTGTGGTAGAGGATGACGATCTAAGTACCACAGCATTTGCGGATCCCTTGGACTTGGAATGGGAAGAAGAAGATTTGGAAGAAGGGTCATTGGATTTTGCATTGGTATTTTTACTACGCAATTTGACTCTATCCTTTTCGACTGCACAGAGTTCAAGCTTTCGGGCCATAGTGAAAGCTTCATCAAATGTGCAAAAAGTTTGAACCCGCAAAGTGGATGAGATGTGCTTGGCACATGCTCTTGAAAAGAGCTCAATGAGCTCAGGTTGAGGTAAAGAAAAGGAGATTTGGTTGATCAAACCTCTCCAATGGGCAACGAAGTTAGCTATTGACTCAACATCGAATTGTCTAATAGAATATAGGTCTGTGATAGAGACCTTTTTAGTGATGTTGATTGAGAATTGGTCGAGGAATAATTGAGCGAGTTGAGTGAAGGTAAAGAGAGAATGATTGGTAATGGAGCTATACCAATCAAGGGCGGCACCAAAAAGTCACATGGAGAATGTGCGAAGTAATAATGCATCATCGTGTGTTATAAGGTAACAAGCATGTCTAAACGCTCGTAGATGTTGTTGTGGGTCCTCTTTACTCTGAAAGTGAGTAAATTTTGGGAGTTTCCACTGGCTAGGGTATGGTCGAAGAGGCACCGAAGGGTGGATAGGTTCGTTGCAAATTTATTCGTATGAAGGAACATTCTTCAAACCAGAAATGGATGTCTCAAGGTTAGACATCTTATCCATCAGCATCTTGATTAGATCGACTGATGGATTGGCAGGAGGGGCACCCCCTATGTTGTAGGGTATTTGAAAGGTGTTGGGAGGGGCATATGATGTACTTGGTTGCATTTGTGTAGGCACAACATATTGGTAGTTCATCATAGGGACTAATGTTGAGGCCAAGGAAGCTTGTGCCATGAAGTTGGAGGGCACAACTTGACTAGATGCCACCAAGGGTGGTTGGATGGTGGTGATACTAGTTAAAGGATAGGTAGTCACTCTTGTATATATGGGCACAAGAGTGGGTGGGATAGAGACAATCAAATTCTGGAAAGGTGTCAAACTTGATTGAATTGTTTATGGTTGAGGGGGTACGAAAACCCCGATGGAGGTAGGTCCAGAAATAGAAGGAGAGGCCAAATATTGAACATTGGCCATGATTGGGTTACTGGTCGAGGCAATGACCTGAGTGACCATAGGCTTGGTAGTGGATGTTGTTGATATCATTGCCACTTTAGTCAAAGAAGTTGACATCACATAAACAGGGTTACCTAAAAGATCTCGCATTTGGCTTCTAGCGAGATAGTGCTGGAGAGCCTTGACATTGAGGTCAAGGAATCTCTTAAAGTCTTGATCCCTTGCGAGAACAATAGGAGGTTGATTGGGGGTAGGTTGGATAGGAGTATGCTCAGTGTTTGAAGTATACTCCATTAGATGACTTGGTATGGAAGGCAAAGGTGGGAGTGGCTATTGCCTTACATGGTCAATAAGAGATTTGGCTTGACTGCGTGTCAAAACTATTCAAGACAAAAGGGTTCAGGTTCCAAAAACTGTGTGTTTCAGTTTCAAAAAACTAGAATTTGTGTTTATTAGTAAAAAAGTCATGTTGTAAGGTTGCTGTTTGGAAATAAAATTTGTTGACAGTGATCGACGTCAATTTAATAACTGATGTCGGTTATAAAATGTTACCGAGGTTGGTGGGATAACTGATGTCGGTGAAGATGGATTGCTGATGCTAGTGGAAAAATCGATGTCAGTTTTTGTGTATTTCTAGAAACATAGAAAACTGATAGTTTTTGGAAGAAGGATAAATTTTGAGTTCTTTTTGGACCTCAGAATGATGCGACCTTACCAGCTCAAAAGATCAGATAAAAATAGCAAAATAGATGATTTGGAAAGCAACCTTTAAAATGTTAGATTCCTAGGAATAAATTTTAGAGTCGTGGTGGCTTATGCCTTAGAAAAATGTGTTTGGGAATTGGGCTTGTAGAACGAGTCCTAGAGAGGAAGTCTATGGATGGTTTCAGGTTGGTTATGGTGCTCAAAATATATGTGTTAGGTTTTGTACGTGGCCTAGTGTTGGGGCTTGCTCCCTTCACTTCACGAACCCAGAGCCAAGCTGGGCCGCTTAGCCAATATATACTTTGCCTATAGTTTATACTCTACCAGAGAATAGAGTGGGTCCTCCTCTTGGTGGTGAAATCCAAGTAGGATCGCTAGGAAGGGTAAGGTATCCGCTAGGTGATGAAATCCTAGACGGGCCTTGTCTCAAGTATGTTTAGATGTTTGATTTGATGTGATTGTGGTCTGGTTGTGTAACATTTGTACACTATGATTTATTCATAATGCTTTTAATTACTAAGTGGGCTAAGAATGCATTCAAGCAAGAATGAAATGCAATAGTTTTTTAAAAAAAAAACCCAAATTGAAATGTTTTGTTCAAATGCAAACAATGGGAGAAGAGATTAAGAGTACGATTTTTTTTCTACTCTAAGATGCAGGGAAGAAGTGACAAGAAGAAAAAGAAAGATGTTCTTTTTAACTTGTGCTAATGGTTTCTTTTCAAAATAAAAAGATAGAAGAAGAGGATGCAAGAAGAGAATATTTTCCTAATGCATCTATATGAAAGTTTGATTTTTATAAGAATGAACCCAAGGAAAACTCCAGGGGTCCCACCGGGCATGCCAGAATGTTTCTCTACATTTTTGCTAATTATATTTAGAAGAAGAAGAAACTAAGGTTAAAGGTCAGGGGTTTGTACGTTACCCAGATTAAGTTGCGCACTGTATCCAAGCATTGTAGGAGCTCCTCTTTGGATGTGGAGGAAACACCTGTAGATAAGAATAAGACTCAAATAAAGAAAATGTTAGAAGATGATAGGGTGGACTGCCAAGCTACACGCTCAGTCCCGGAAGCATAAAGCTCCGTGAGGGATGATAGTCCACTATCTAAGACAAAGAGATTTGTATAAAATGAAATGATAAAAGACTTACAGAAATGAAAAGGCAGAATGTTGTGTACCTATTCCTTATAATCCATGAGTCTCAGCAGGCTGAAGTAGGCTGGTCAAAGATTTGTCTGGTCTTTGGGCTGTTGAGATTGGTTTTTTGGTTGGCACAGTCACCAACGTTAGTTATTCTGCCGATGTTAGTAGGTAAATAGTGCTGACATTGGTTATACTACCAATGTTGGTAGGGGAAATAGGTCTTTGGATAGGTGTCAGGGTATTTCTATGATGGATAGAGGACTCTGGGAGTTGGGAGGTTTGTGCAGAGTTATGGGAAGGAGAATAGGGTCTGAAGAAGGGCAAAAGGTAGAGGGTAGGTTTGAGAATAGGGCAAGAGTCAGAAGAAGGCTTTTTAGCCCTTCCACGGAGGAAGTTAGGTTTCTTTTACAGTATTCATAAATATTAAATAGAAACTAATTACCAAGTTATTCTAGAACTTTGAAATAGAGACCAAAAGAATACTTAGCTTTTTGGTGAAGACCCAAGGGTGTTAGGATGCTTATTCCTATTGTGGCTAATGTCAAAGACCTCGTGCAATGTTTTTAATCCAATGTCTGGAGTGACTTCTATAGAGTTTCTGTAGCATGGAGAGTGATAGTCAAATTTGATGCTTAGTCTTAGAGCGTGTGCATTGATATGCAAAGAGGTGGGGGCCGTAGCTCAGTGTTAGAGATTGGGTTAAGTAACTGACGTCGGCGATCTTGTCGGCGTCGACCGACAGTTGACCAACATCGACAAATAGAGAATGGGTAAAAAGGCTATTTTTAGCCCTTTGCTTATTTCTCCATCTGCCAAGTGCATTTGCCATTGGAGAACAGTCAAAAGACAGGTTTATTAGGCATGAGAGTTAGTTAGGAGGTTAGGATGGAGTGAAAATAGGTCATGGGTAGATGACCTAGTCTCAAGGTGACTCATAGGGTAGGAAATGGTCTTAGGGCGAGGTGTCCTAGGTGAGGTGTCTAGGTGATGTCATTAATTTAAAATAAGTAATTTATTTTAAATTAATAAGATGTGTAAGTGTTTAGAAGGGGACCAAGGGGGGTCGACACAATATTGGTGTCTACATTAGCGACTGACTAACTTGGATGACTAGTTTATCACATTTTAAGGGTAGAACCTATCTATAGAACTTCATGGAAATATATATGAGTCTCTAGATCATTATTCCATCTATTTTCTTTTCTTTACCAATGCAATTATTGACTACTACAATAAATTCTTCATAAATAACCCTGTATCTGGGCATTTTCTTTCTCATCTGATTAACCACCACCACCTGGAGATACTTGGGAGAGTTATTTACATGATACAATAGTTTTTATAAGCATTTGAGACCATTATAAGCTGATTTTAACAACATATTCCATATTTAGTCTTTATTAGGGTTTTAGGGAGGTCTAACACAGGTTTTGGTGTTAATGATTGTTCATAAAGGAATGCTCAATAAATTAAAAATAAATTCTTAGAGATATTATTTAAGAACATTCCCCATATCTCCTTGATATATTAGGTTCCCATGTAGAGGTTACATGTGCCTACAAATGTCTAAAAGTGCTTCTCAGGTCTTGAGAGCTCATTTTGTGAACTCAAGAAGGTCTAAAATAGTGTTCTTGCAATTCTCTTCAAATCATGACCTAAAACTTTGTGAACATGCTTAAAATAACATATAATACCTCTTTCCATGCTCACATATGCAAACTTGACTTGAAAACTGATATTCATGACTCATTAATCCAAATAGGGTCTAGGAGTGGTCAAGGTGCAAACTTGATCTGAATGTCTTACCCCTATAGGGTCACCTTGAGACTCTCATAGATGCTTATACACCTTATTGTCATGCTCACACAACCTTAAAAAACTCTCACATGCTTGAGATCACTCACCTCATCATGTCAACAACTCATACCTTCACCATGCCATGATTGGTCTCAAGCTTCTAATGTACTTGATAGCTTGATGTATTCCTTCAATTTCATGACCTCAATAAAACATCAAACAAGTAGACATAAGACATCACAACATACTCATATTACTACACCATTATCTATTTGATGAAAACAAGCTTCCACAACCTCATATAAACCTAAAACCACATGACCAAGCTTCATATGACTAGACATCTCTCTTTTATGCACCTAAACACCTTTTACACCTTGAACTGTATGTTTATGCAACCATAAGACATTAGTTGCCTTCAAATTATGTTTTTCCTTAAAATTATCTTTTTCCTTCAAATTATCTCTTTCCTTCAAATTCTCTCTTGCCTTGAAATTCTCTCTTCCATGACCTATACTTTCCATGCATTCTCACATCACTCATGATAATTCTCATCAATGCAAGACTCTTATGTACCGTGACATATCACATAATGCCATATGTCCTTAGTCAACTTTGACATCAACCTTGATAGTACAATCTTTATATGATACATCTTTGACATCAAAGACCATTATGCCTTTGCATGATGCACCCTTTTGACATCAATGACAACAACGTGTCAACAAACTCCCCCTTTGTCATTGATGGTAAACACATTATGGAAAACATATTACAATCTAAAATCACTTTAAAAAGGTACTTTTCCCATCTGCTCATTCTACCTCTTTTGACATTAATGATAAAGGGTCTTTTACAAACTGCCATTTGATCCTTAAACATAAATTCAATGAAAAACATAGAGAAATGCTAACAAAAACTCACCTTAGGCTCATACTAGTTTTTGTAGACAGCTTAAGGAACATTTAAACTTTAGCTCAAGAAACCATGCTTCTTATCACTGTCTTGACACTTCATAACACAAAGCTACAAAGCTCTCCCTAACTTCATGCAAACCTTCCTCAAATGAATTTATATATACAAAAACACTCACCTTATCCTTGATATGATTGATATAGATCAAACTCTTGATCATTCACTAGGCCATCACATTTGTTCTAGAAGTTAATGAATCATCTGATTAGCTACCCCTTTGTTCTCATAATTTGTACTCATCATATGAGTCATCAAGACTCACAAACCTTTCTCAACATCCTTCAAACATCTTGATACCAATACCACTTCTCAACATAAATCAAGCTATACACTATTAGAAACACAAAATAAATTTTTGCTTACCTCTCATATACCTATCAACTACACAATCTTTCACCACACTTACAACTCTGTTAACAACATACAACTTGTCTCTATGACCATATTGGTCTTGCAGACCAATCCATATTCCATATGTCTCTAGACATAATCCTATGCTCAAACATGTATTCCATACCATGACTCCTCATGAACTGATCTATAGAATAAATGCTCATACTAACCAAAAATCCTTTTATCTTGTCATATACATACAAGCTACAAAAAAAACAACTCATACCTTGTGATACAAACAACCTAGAATCCTCTCAAGATGAATCCTTCTGTGACTATAACCTTATGCTTCTACTGATAGAAGAATGCCTTTATTAATCCTAATAGAGTCACCAATTTCCATAGGGCTCTCAAAACTCCATGAACTCAGGAGATTCATAGATCTCCAAATCACTATGCTCAACTATCTTGCAATCATGATACTAATAGTACCTCCTTAGAATCCACTCTCATCCACCTTGTCATCCTTCTTCATCTCTTTGATTGACTTGTCAAAACATTTAGATAACAAGTGTTCTTTACATTCCTTCACTTCTGATCCTTGCTCTATCTTAGCAAATAATCCATTTTGACTCTTGGGCTCAATATGATCAGTCTTGACTTTATTCGGCCTCTATTCCAATGTTTGACCCTTCTCATGCACTCTAGGATCTCCATATATATTGTTAAGTCTTGAGGGCCTTCTAACTCTATTAGGACATAATCTTGCAATGTGTCCTATATTATGACAACTATATCAAACAACTTCTCTATACTTACCTCTTGACTGATCACTCCTCCCATGTTCCCATGATAACTGATTCTTTGAGACTATTCTACAATCACTTGCTCTATGACCAAAGTTATGAGAAGCAAAACAATAACCATTGAAATAACTAGAATACCTCATTGCATTGGGCTACCTGATTGGTCTCTTAATTTTGACTTTCATGTTGGTATTCTTAACTTCTTGATGATTACTATGAGTCCTATATTTGAGAGTTTCTACATAGGTCTTTGAGGTCTGACTCTTCTTGTTCTCTTTTTGGTCTTCTTTGAACCAAAGACCTATCTTGTCATGTAGAGACCTTTGACTATGTAAAACATCACCAAGAAATTTAGTAATATTCTCAAATCTTTGATGTGTCTTGAACTTGACTATTTCTTGATCCAATTCTGCCTTCAAGGACTCCATTTCTATAGGACACATTGCAAGATTATTGTTAGGTTGTGGAGCTAAAAGCTTCAACTATTGCAAACATGGAGGAGGTTGCTGAGTTCCAGGGAGACTGGCGTCGGTAGATTGCAGTGCAGAATGAAACCAACATCGGCAGGTGTGAGCTGAAGACAACCGGCATCGGCAGGAGGTTGGCTGACATTGGTCACCTCCAGGCAGACAGGGACCGACGTCGATCGCCTGTGGTGTTTCTAAAATTATTCGTTGCACGAACAATTAGTTCGTTGAACCGAGAGTTTGCATGTAAAGGTTAATTATAGTCTTGAGTTGCATGTCTAATTATTGTAATTAAGATAGTCTAATTATTGTAAGCATGATATCTATATAATAGACTCATGGGTTGTATTGTAAATTAGTGCTAGAGAGTAAGAGAGAAAAATAAGCTCCTTCAGAGAGAGGAGAGCAATGGTGTGTTCCTCGTATTGCCATAGTACCAAGTGTGGGTGTTAATTTGGAGAATCAAAAGGGTTCTTCGTATATGTATGATCTTGGTCAGCAGGTGTGCATGGCTTCTTTTGGAGATCTACAATGGTGAGTAAGGTCTAGTGATTTGCAGGTAGCAGCAGAGAGCAAGAGATCTACTTGGAGTATAGTTGTGTACTTGGTGTACTGGCAGCGTTGTTTCTGATTGGTGGAGGTGAACAACAATTCTGTATTTGAGTTGTGTGTTGGGACCGAGAGAGAGAGGGAAGAATTCCTTGAGGTGTGGCAAGCCTTTGAGGTGAAAGAAGAAGTGGCATCTTCTTTATTATATTTTTTTCTGTGTGATTATTAATACAATTGTGTATTGTCTCTCATATCCTGTGTTGTTTCATATTTATAGTTACTTCTCATTCTGGTATAATTCCATGTTTAGTTGCTAATACAAGAGGTAATCATATGTGATATAATTAAGGAGCAAGATCCTGACAGTTGGTATCAGAGCAGGTTGAGCAGGTTGACCAGGTTGGTACCAACTTGACAAGTTGGTATCGGAGCTTTTGGTTGGGTTACTAACAGGTGGTTTCAGATCTGGTTAGTGTTTGTTGATTACAGGTCACTCTCAAGGGTTTCAGATTGAGTGGGAGTATAGCAATGGCAGAAGAAAGTAAGCTCCAAATGGAGAAACTGAATAACACGAATGGTCTGATTGATGAAAAGAAAGAGCAGGTAAAGGAAGATTGTTGGTCGGTAGAAGATCAACGTGTAGAAGCAGATGTTGTAGGTGATGTTGCACAGGTTGCTCTGGATAAAGTAGAATCTTGGTCTATAGATTCTTTTGCCTCTTTCCATGCAGCCCGAAATAGAGCATCTTTTCATGGGTATGTCTTTGGAGAGATTTATTTAGGAGCTGGTGAGCCTTGTCAAATGATTGGCAAAGGGGAAGTGAAGCTAAAAACACAGACGGATAACACACAGGTGTTGAAGGAGGTCATGCAGGTACCAGTCTTGGAGATGAGTCTAATTTCTTCAGGAAAGTTGGGTGATGGGAGATGCACAGTAACTCTCACAGTGGATGCACTTGAATTAGATGGTGGTAAGAAAGTAGGTATCCTTTATCTATCTACTTATATTACTGATTCACCTTCTGTTGTAGAGATGTGGTTTTATAGGCTTGGTCACATATGTAAGAGGGGAATGCATGTTCTTAAGCAGAAGACATATATCTTTGACAAACTTAAGAACTAGAAAGCCTTGGTGCTCATGGAGGAGATGATGGACAGAGATTAGCTGAGGGGACTAAATTATTCTGAGTAGGGCTGTGTTGATTTGAACAGGGTTTTGATCCAAAAGGGCTCACGGATAAAAATTCATCACTCACAGGTGAACACAAGTACCAGCATCGGTCATACAGTAACCAATGTCAGCAATAGGAAGGCCGACATTGGTCAAGCAGGAACCGACATTGGTAGAATGGATACTGGCATCGGCAAGGGAAATAATGTCGACAGTCAGGGTCAGTGCAGGGAACTGACATCGGTCAGATGCAGACTGGGAGATGGCTGAGATCGGTCACTTGAACGGATGTTGGGTGGATAGAAAGCTGTCAAGGAGTCTCAAATGCCCATATGGAGGTTAGGAAGGGTAAGTGAACCTCATATTCATTGTTCACCTTCTTTATATTGCTTACTGATGGTCAAGAACTAGGAAGATGTGAAGAGGTAATGCAGGTAGAATCCAAAAATAGTGGGAGCTTGGCATGGATGAGGAGTGTGAGTCCTTGAAGAAGAACCAAATAGGTATTTGTTAGTGGAGTTGTCACCTGGAAGAAAGCACTGGATGAGGGATGGATTCTCAAGTTAAAGAAGAGAGTGAATGGATACGTGAGATGGAAGGCCAAGGTATATGGTCTTGAGGAAGCTGTAGGACAGTGGTACAGGTTTTGACAGGAGGATGACAAAGCATGGCTTTAGTCAATGTCAGTGTAACTATTGTGTTTGTCTTACCAGGTGGATGATGAGTCGTGACATTATCCAGTTATTGTATGTGGGTGATTTGCTAGCAGGTTTGTACATACAGGGTTTCGCTGAGCTAAAGGTAAGATTAGTTCAGAGGTATGTCATGAAGAATTTAGAGCAGCAAAATTCTTTGGCATAAAGAGACATGGAGATTTTGTCTCTAGTGGGAGCTAATGTGAAGGTGTTGGTGGGGTTCAAGATGTAGGATGCAGAATCGGTAAGCACACCAAGGGCTAGACAGTTTAAGCTTAGCTTAGGACAAGGTTCAAAATCACATAAGGTCTAGGGTAGACCTGAGGTTTTCCCAAGTAGTGAGAGTTGTCAGAGAGTTTGGAGCCAATTCGGGGGAGGTGGATTATTAGGTATTTGAGAGGGACTAGCAGCAGGTTAACATGTTATGTAGGGTCAAGGACTTCACTACATGGATATGTCGGTTTGGATGTGGCAGGTTACTTCGATGACAGGAAAGGCATCACAGGGTGTGTGGTGGGTGGTCTTCAAGATGGAGCTTGAAGAGGGATACAACCCAGGAAATGAATTAGATGATGTATAGGTACAGGTACAGTTGTAGTTGTTTATCTCCAAGTGGGAGATTGTTAGGTTGTGGAGCTAAAAGCTTCAACTATTGCAAACATGGAGGAGGTTGCTGAGTTCTAGGGAGACCGACATCGACAGATTGTAGTGCAAAATGAAATTGACATTGGCAGGTGTGAGCTGAAGACAACCGGCATCGGCAGGAGGTTAGCCGACGTCGATCACCTCTAGGCAGACAGGGACCGACGTCAGTCACCTGTGGCGGTTCCAGAACTATTCGTTGCATGGACAGTTAGTTTGTTGAATCGAGAGTTTGCATGTAAAGGCTAATTATAGTCTTGAGTTGCGTGTCTAATTATTGTAATTAAGATAGTCTAATTATTGTAAGCATGAGATCTATATAATAGACTCATGGGCTGTATTGTAAATTAGTGCTAGAGAGTAAGAGAGCAAAATAAGCTCCTTTAGAGAGAGGAGAGCAATGGTGTGTTCCTCCTAGTGCCACAGTACCAAGTGTGGGTGCTGGTTTGGAGAATCAGAAGGGTTCTTCGTATATGTATGATTTTGGTTAGCAGGTGTGCATGGCTTCTTTTGGAGATCTATAATGGTGAGTAAGGTCTAGTGATTTGCAGGTAGTAGTTGTTGGAGTATGGTTGTGTAATTGGTGTACTGGCAGCGTTGTTTTTGACTGGTGGAGGTGAACAACAATTCTATATTTGAGTTGTGTGTTAGGACCGAGAGAGAGAGGGAAGAAGTCCTTGAGGTGTGGCAAGCCTTTGAGGTGGAAGAAGAAGTGACATCTTCTTTATTGTATTTTCTTCTGTGTGATTATTAATACAATTGTGTATTGTCTCTCATATCCTGTGTTGTTTCATATTTCTAGTTACTTATCATTCTAGTATAATTCCGTGTTTAGTTGCTAATACAAGAGGTAATCATATGTGCTCTAATTAAGGAGCAAGATTCCATGTTATGAGAAGCAAAACAATAACCATTGAAATAACTAGAATACCTCATTGCATTGGGCTACCTGATTGTTCTCTTAATTTTGACTTTCATGTTGGTATTCTTAACTTCTTGATGATTACTATGAGTCCTAAATTTGAGAGTTTCTACATAGGTATTCGAGGTCTGACTCTTCTTGTTCTCTTTTTGGTCTTCTTTGAACCAAAGACCTATCTTGTCATGTAGAGACCTTTGACTATGCAAAATATCACCAAGAAATTTAGTAATATTCTCAAATCTTTGATGTGTCTTCAACTTGACTATTGCTTGATCCAATTCTGCCTTCAAGGACTCCATTTCTATTCCAAACTTGATGCATTTTTCCTCCTTGGTCTTAAAATTTGTAGTGACAATTTTAATCTAAGTTTCCAACTGGTTGATGATCTCCTCATGTTAATTGGTGTTGATGCTTAGTATTTCATAAAAGATATTGATTTCATCCTCATAAATATTAACCAACGATCTTAGTTTCTACTTCTTCCTTCTTTGGAACTTTAACTCCTCTAGAGAACTCACTAATTACGCCTCAAGGTTCACTTCAGCCTCTTCTTCATCTAATTCTTCATCATCCATAAGGCCTTTCCCTTTTGAACAACCCTCATTGTCTATTTCTCTAGCCATGAATAAGGTTTCATGATCATTATAGTCATCATAACTATCAAATGTACCAGTGCCACTTACATCATATGAGCTACTATCTTCTTTGATATAGAAATTTCTCTTGCTCTTTAATGATCCTTTCTTGTCTTCATACTTCTTGAAACCTTTATTACTTTTGTTCGGATTATAGAACTTCTTATCATCACCATAATGTTCATCATGTTATCCATCATGCTCATTCTTATCCTTGTTAGGACACTTAGATGCAAAGTGACCAATATTATCACAGTTAAATAATTTGAATGACAACTTGCCCTTATACTTTCTTGAACCTCTCCCTAGTTTTTTGATAAACATGGCTTCTATCTTGTCATCGTCAATGTCTATGTCAACATCCTTGACCTTATTAGCTTGTGACTTCTTTTCAACTTTGAATGCAACTTCCTTCTTGAAAGATCTTCCATCACTTGTTTTTATTTGATAGGTAGTCAAGATGCCATGAAGATCATCCATCTAAGGTGTGTTAAGATCTTTGATCTCCTCTACTATAGACACTTTTGAATCAAACTTAGAAGTAAGAGATATTAGTACCTTTTGTACTACTGTTGATTCTTCTAACTTCTCTCCTAGACCTCTAATGACATTTACCACTTCATCTAATCTCAACAAATAAGATGCAATGTTTTCATCCTCCTTCATTCTTAGACTTTCAAACTTCCTACGACAAGTCTGCAACTTTGCCAAGTTAACTTTGGTGTCTCCTTCATATATGGTATGAAAATTTTCCTAAATCCCTTTGGCTATATCACAATACATGATCTTAACAAATTCTACTTCTAAAAGACCACATAGTATGACATTCATTGCCTTAGAGTTGTTATCACTTGCCTTCTTGCCTATTATGTCAGTTGGTGGTGTAGAATATGGAGTGAATCCACCAATAATAGATTTTCATATGTCATAGCCTAAAGACATGAGATAGGTCTTCAATATGATTCTCAAAAATGCATAGTTAGTCCCATTGAAGAGAAGAACCTTATTGGTTGAAAAACCTCCTTATGCTTATTAACTAGACATGTTTATGCGTCAATAATCTCCTTCAAGCTGTTAGGCCTGCTTTAAAGGACCAAGATTTGATACCAATTATTAGAAACATAATGAATAATAGGGGGGAGTGAATCAGCCTTCAAATTTTTTTAATCAATTACATCTACTCATCTATGAAATATGAAATCAACACAATGATCTAGCAATGCATTAATAACCAATCACATGAGCATGAAACAAGATAACACATCACATATGTGGGAAACCCTCATGGGGAATAAAACTCATTAAAAAAAATCTTGGAAATTTTTTCCTATTAAAAAATTTATCGAATTTAATTGAATACCAACCCAACATGAATCACCAACCCCAAATTTATCAAGCACCCACTTGACTTAACAAGCACCTGTGATCATAGGAATCCAAGAAGGGAGCTAAATAACATATTAGTTCAAGTAAACAAAACTCAAATAAAAACACAATAACACTAAAAATTACAAGCCCATATCTTAGGGGTGAGATTAATTAACAAACGACATGAAATCATAACTAAAATGCAAAAGACACATAATCCTTTAACTTCTTTGAGAGCTCCAAATGCATTGTTGATTGGCTTGCTCAATTTGTGCTTCAAAGAGTGTTTGGTAATGGAGGTTTGTTGGCTCCTTCTCTCCTTGGAACCATGGTTTGTGTTGTAGCTTGTCTCAATATTTTAACATTATAAAATTATTGATATGAATATCATGCAACAAAACCTAAATTATAACTCTACAATATCCAAGCCCCAAATTCAATAGGCAAGGGTTTGTATTTATAGGTTTAGGAACTAACCCCAACCCAAGGTGCATCAAGATGGAGTTAAGGCTTGAAATGGGTTAAAACTTAACCTAGGTGAGTCAAATATAACCCCAATAGAGTTAATAGGTGTCAATTACTCATAATTTTCAATGAATAGACATGGGTCTCCAAAATGAGATATTTTAAGATATTTTCAAAGAGCTTGACAACTAATAAATGTCATGATGAAATGCTAGAATAATTGAATTTTTGATTTTATTTTTTTAGTTATTCATTAATTATACATAGATAATTCAACTAGGCATTTAATTTGGTTTAGATTTTTAATTAATTATGATTAGCCATTTATCTCTTTCAATATTTGGTCTTAGTTCATGTGCCTCACTTAATAGGTCCTTAGGCCAAATTGACTGTTGTGATGTTGTAGGATGATTAGGGATGAATCCATGAGAGGTTATGATTGTATATGGTAGAATACCCAAATTAGGGATGCCTCAATGAAATTTTGAGCTTTGATGAATGATGCATACGCAAAGTTGGGATGTTTAGTGATTCTTAAGTTTAATTTATAATGGTTGGTAAATCAATTTGAATTCCGGTCGAAGGCCAGTGGTGGCTAGTTTTAGGTGTCTATAGTTTGCTCCTATTTAGGAAGGCATTGAAAGCTATAGGCATAGGAACATCTTTTGAAATAATTAAAAGGTCCTGTATGCTTATGAATTTAATGAAAATAGATGAACTATAGGTGATCCCTCGAGGGAGTGGTTAGTAAAAGGGTCAGCTATTAGTCCCTCAAAAGAAGGAAATGATGGGACCAAAAAGATGAAATGAGGTGGAAAAGACTAATTTTCCCATAGGAAATTATAATCAGTGGCATATGGAGCAACCCTAGTTGGGTAGATAAACAAGATGATTTACCCATAGGTAGTTATAATCATCAGTATAGGTGGGATAAAAAAGGTATTGATTTGTCCAAAGGTGGTTATAATCATTGAAAAAGGCTTAGGGTAATAAGAGAATGATTTTTCCAAAGGAAGTTATAATCATCAAAGGGAAAATAATGATTTTCCTATAGGAAATTAGAATAATTGGTAGGATAAAAACATGCCCCAATTAGGCGAATAGAGATAATGGTTTGCCCAAAGGTAGTTATAAGCATTATCATAATGAAAATGTGCCCTTATTGGGTAGATGAAAGAGAGTGATTTACCCAAAGGTGGTTATAATCATCAATCTTCAAATGGGTGGAAACACAATGATTTTCCCATAAGTAGCTATAATCATTGGCAATGTAAGTGGGATGGTATACAATGATTTACCCAGAGGTAGTTTGAATCATTGGTATCCTGATTATGAAAAATATGATGGTAAATTGGCATAGAGGAGAAATATAAATTTAGGCAACTTTCTAATAGGGAGATGCTCGCCCGAACTGGCAAGGGGGAAAATTCTTTTGTTATTTAATTACTTTGTGTAAGATATGACTTAAATTATATTGGGATTTTTTTGATTCCAAGGAGTATCGTTGCCTCGTTATCATGTAGACTCTCAGAGATAATTTTTTCTATAGCATGTGATGGTAGGCATCATGATAGAACACCATGATAACTTGGCCAAAACATACATATAGACTAACACGTGATCTGATACTCAATTAAAAATAATGCACCAATGATAAAAACCATGAAGATAATATGGATGTATGAATATGGATGGATTTAATAATACTGCACAAGGAATCACCCAATGAAAACACATAAACTAAATCAAGGCATAATAAGAAAGCAAACAAATAGGCAAATAACAAATAAACAAACAAAACACCAAGAAAATAAGGATTAAAAAAATAAAGAGAATAAAATGAAACAAAAGAAAACAAGAGTTAATCATAGTGTTGGTACAAATAAAGAACACATAAGATGATCATTGCCCATAGAGGATAGAAGACAACAAAACAAAAAAACAAAATGGGGGAATAAAAGAAAAGGAAGGGGGTGGATAAGCTGTCTCCAAATGCACTAGGAAAATGGATGCTACCTACATAGTTTCATGGACGTAATATCCAACAAAAAATTTAGACCAAATGTACTCCTAGGAAATGGGATATAATAAAATGATGAGAAGAAGAAAACCTGATTGATTGGGATAGAAAAATGTAGGGATGGGGTCACAAAATGATGAGAGTGTGAGATGCTTGGATAGTAAAGATGGGGAAACTAAATGACAAGTGGTTGTTTATGATTTAGTGAGGGTTCCTAGAATCCTTAAGGCAAGTAAGTGGTTAATGTGTAGGATTTTTGAAATCAGTTTTACAAATGTTTAAGAATTTTCTATGAATATCAACTCGATGGAGAATGATGAGATACTAAATGACCAAGATCACAAAATGGAGAGAATGTTAAAATTAAATATTTCTTGTAAAATGACTAGATCATGGCTTAGGTTGCTCACAAAATGGTGAGAGCATGGCTTAGTTTGCTCAAAAAATGGAAAGAGTGTTAAAACTTATAAGTGCTCAAAAAATGGTGAGAGCATGTCAAAGAGTGATGGAGCTAACCTTAATGTGAATTGAGGTTACTTACATAGTCCCAGGATGGGACCTCAAGTCACCATAGTTCTGCTTTATAGTGGAGGAATCTGATTAGGTAGTAGATAATGTAAATAAAAAAGGCAAAGTTGGCAAAAGGCATATTATGACATAGGCATGACAAGTGGTACTTCAAAACATGAGAAATGATTGTTTCCCCTAATTTTCACATAGGTAGTTATAATTAAGAAACAACAACATAGGTTAATGATACTAAGTTTCCCATAGGTAGTTGTAATTAGTAGCACAATGGTGAAACACTAATTTTCCCAAAGGTGGTTATAATTAGGAAAAGACAAAAAATGAAGGATGTAACTACCAAACCACTATCATACTAATAAAAAATATGTCCTCTTTTTAGAATACTAAATCAACCGCTGAAACTTGATCTAAATATTCATGTTGAAAGTGACATTGGAACCAATGGAGTGGAACCAAGGGAAAAGGGCTGTGTGGGGAGGGTGAGAAGAACTCAAGCGAAAGGAAAGGTATGGGAGAATGGTATGGTAGAATGGTATTATATATATTAAGCAAAATTTATATATTATGGTAGAACTACAATGAGCCTCGTAGACAATACACCAAGTCTCTCAAGTGAAGTAATGCTTGAGGTGTATAATGTTTATTGGCTCCTCAAGTTCATCCCCATTTGGTGTAGTGAGCCTGTATGCTCTAGCACCATAGTTTACAATAATGATGAATGGGGCACCAATCCAGTTGGGTTTGAACTTACCCTTATGTTTCTTCTTGGATATGGTATTATTTTAGTTTTATTTAAGTACAAGATCACCAAGTTCAAATTTTCTATGTATAACCCACTGATTATAGTGGTCATGGAGTCTATTATGGTATGCTTGTAGGTTGTTTACTATGGCAATGCTTTTCTCATCAAGAAACTCCAATTCTTGTAGGTGAGCTACTTGATAGTCTTCATCATCCAAGACATACTTTAAAGAGATGCATAAAGAAGGTAACTCAACCTTAATGGGAAGAATGGCTTCAGTGCCATAAACAAGTGAATATAGAGTGGCTCCTATTGGAGTATGGTGATTGGTATGGTATGCTTGAAGGGCATAGAATTTTTGGAGGTGCCAATCATGACCAACATTATTGACAATATTTTTAAGGATACTGATAATGGTTTTGTTAGATGTTTCTACTTGGCCATTACCTTATGGGTAATATGTTATGGAAAAATGTTGAGTAATTTTGTACTCGAGACATAATGATTTAAGATCCTTATTTTTGAATGGTCCACCATTATCAGATATAATGTTGGAGGGGATACCATAATGGAAAATGAGATGGTTAAAAATGAATATGAAAATTTTCTTTCCAATCACATGAGGGGTATAACTTCAACCCACTTAGTGAAGTATTCAGTGGTTGTAAGGATATGTTTATGGCCATCGGATGAGGTGGGGTTAATCTTCCCAATGAGATCGAGGCCTGATGTAGATAAAGGCCATGGTGTAAGCATTGGTTTCAGAGTCTTGTCTAGGGCATGAATCAGATTAACATGCCTTTGACATTTATTGCACTTTTTCACATACATAGCTACATCTGCATCCATCATTGGCTAGTAGTACCTAATATGCAAGTTTTTTTAGATAGGATTACCATGATTATGTGGGATTCACATACTCCTTCATGAACTTCTTGTAATGATCATGTAGATTCTTCTAAAGTTAAACAATGAAGTAAAGTTCCATCAAAACTGTGATGGTAAAAGGTTGGTCTAAGCAAGGTATAACAGGTGGCATGGTGGATAAAGGCTTTGGATTATTTGTGGGATAGGTCTGGTGGCATTATGTGGTCATGAAGATAGGCATAAAGGTTTGAATACCATATAGAGTTGAGACCAATAATATCATAGAACATTGAGATGGTTGAATGTTTATGAGTTGGTGTTAGCAAATTTTTAACAAAGAACTGGTATTCTTTGACTGTGTTTGTATAATGAATTAGGGATCTAATGGTAGACTTAGCATCGAATATTCTATTCTTGTCTATTGGTATATGTTTAAATTGTACATCAGCAATTTACTATTTGAGAGTGTCGACCATGCCCTTCTATGGTACTAGCTTATCATTCTTGGTCTTAAAATGGTCTGTAACCTGATTGATGATTAAATGAGAATCATTATAAACCTTTAGATGTTAGATATTCCATTGTACTTCTTGTTGAAGCACTATAATAAGTGCTTCATATTTAGCCATGTTATTAGTAAAAGGAAATTTGATCCTAAATGATTTAGGGATAATATCCCCCTATTGTGTAATAAATAAAAGGCCTACCCCAAATCCATGTGCTATGAATGATCCATCAAAATACATATTATAGGACTCTTCCTTAAGAGGTGTTTCAATTATGGTCATAATGGATTCATCTAGGAATCAAAATGTTAGAGGTTTGGTATCTACAAGAGGTGCCTAAGCAAGCTAATCTGCAAGAACCTATCCCTTGATGGATTTTGGTTGACATATTATATCTCAAACTCACTGAGAAGCATGATCCATTTTGTCAGGAACCTAGAACAATAAACATGCTCTGATACCACTTGTCAGGATCTTGCTCCACCAATAGAGCACATATGATTACTTCTTGTATTAGTAACTAAACACAGAATTTAACCAGAATCAATAAGTAACTAGAAATATGAAACAACACAAGAATATGAGAGACAATACACAATTGTATTAATAATCACTCAAAAGAATATACAATAAAGAAGATGCCACTTCTTCTTCCACCTCAAAGGCTCGCCACACCTCAAGACCTTCTTCCCTCTCTCTCTCAGTCCCAACAATCAACTCCAATACAGAATTGATGTTCACCTCTCCAACCAATCAGTAACACGCTGCCAGTACACCAAGTACGCAACCGTACTCCAAGTAGATCTCCTGCTCTCTGCTGCTACCTGCAAATCACTAGACCTTACTCACCATTGTAGATCTCCAAAAGAAGCCATGCTAACCTACTGACTAAGATCATACAAATACGAAAAACCCTTCTGATTCTCCAAACCAGCACCCACTCTTGGTACTGTGGCACTAGGAAGAACACACCATTGCTCTCCTCTCTCAGAAGGAGCTTATAATATTACTCTCTTACTCTCTAGCTATGAGTTTACAATACAACCCATGAGTCCATATATAGATCTCATGCTTACAATAATTAGACTATCTTAATTACAATAATTAAACACACAACTCAAAACTACGACTAGCCTTTAACATGCAAACTAATAGTCCAAAAATAGACTCTCCAAAATTGACATGCAAATTGCATATTCACATACAGGCTGTCGACGCCGGCTCCTCCATGACCGATGTCGGCTGACTGGTAACCGACACCGGTTGGTTCTTCACTGCTATCAGACCGACGTCGGATGATCAGACCGACGTTGATTGCCCTGCAACTGATTCTACAACTATCTGTAACCTCTGCAAGCTCCATGACTTTTTCTGTTTACATCTTGGTGAAGCTTTTAGCTCCACAACCTAACAATCTCCCACTTGGAGATAAACAATTGCACCTGTACCTGTCCTTGTACACTATCTAAATTATTCCCTGGCTTGTATTCCTCTTCAAGATCAATCCTAAAGACTAACCACCACACATCCCGTGATGCTACACCTGTCATCCAAGTAACCTGCCATATCCGAACCTACATATCCATGTAGTGAAGACCTTGACCCTGCATAATATGTTAACCTGCTACTAGTCCCACTGAACTGCCCTCCAATACTCCTTCCCCGAATTGGCTCCATACTTTTTGACAACTCCCACTGCTTGGAAAAACTCAGGTCTACACTAGACCTCATGTGATTTCAAACCCTGCTCTAAGCTAAGCTTGAAATGTCTAGCCCTTGGTGTGCTTTTTGATTCTGCATCTTGCATCATGAACCGCGCCAACACCGTCTTCACATCAGCTCCCACTGGAGATAAAATCTCCATGTCTCTTATGCCAAAAAATTTCACTGCTCCAAATTCTTCATGACATACCTCTGAACTAACCTTACCCTTAGCTCAGCAAATCCCTATATCTCTAAACCTATAACTAGTATACCATTCACATACAGTAACTGGATAATGTCGCGACTCATCATCCACCTGGTAAGACAAACACAATAGTTACACTGACATTGACTGAAGCCATGCTTAGTCATCCACCTGTCAAATCTGTACCACTGTCCTGCAGCTTCCTCAAGACCATATACCTTGGTCTTCTATCTCACGTATCCATCCACTCTCTTCTTTAACTTGGGAATCCATTCCGTCTCTCAGTGCTTACTTCTAGCTGACAACTCTACCAAAAAATACATGTTTGGTTCTTCTCCAAGGACTCACTCCTCATCCATGCCAAGCTCCCACTGTTTCTGGATTCTACCTGCATTGCTTCTTCACGTCTTCGTGGTTCTTGACCATCAATAAGCAATATAAAGAAGGTGAACAATGAATATGAGGTTTACTTACCCTTTCAGTCCTCAATATGAGCGTTTGAGACTTGTTGACAGCTTGTTGTCCGCCCAATATCCGTTCCAGTGACCGATCTCAGCCATCTCCCAGTCTGCTCCCAACTGATGTCGATTCCCTGCACTGACCCTGACTATCGACATCATTTCCCTGGCCGATGCTGGTATCCCTTCTGCCGACATAGGTTCATTCATGACCGATGTCGGTCTTCTTTCTACCGACATCAGTTACTATCTGACCGATGCCGGTACCTGTGTTCGCCTGTGAGTGATAACTTTTTACCCACGAGCTCTCCATGGATCAAAACCCTGTTCAAATCAACACAACCCTGCTCAGAGTAATTCAGTCCACTCCACTGATCTCTATCCGTCATCTCCTCCATGAACACCAAGGCTTTCTAGTTCTTTAGCTTGTCAAAAACATCTGTCTTCCGCTTCAGAACATACATTCCCCTCCTACATATGTGACCAAGCCTACAAAGCCACATCTCTGTAACAAAAGGTGAATCAGTAATATAAGTAGATAGATAAAGGATACCTACTTTCTTACCACCATCTAATTCAAGTGCATCCACTGTGAGAGTTACAGTGCATCTCCCATCACCCAAATTTCCTAAAGAAATTAGACTCATCTCCAAGACTGGTACCTGCATGACTTCCTTCACCACCTGTGTGTTATCTGCCTGCAATTTCAGCTTCACTTCCCCTTTGTCAATAATCTAACAAGGCTCTCTAACCCCTAAATAAATCTCTCCAAAGACATACCCATGAAAAGATGCTCTATTTCGAGCTGCATGGAAAGAGGCAAAAGAATCTGTAAACAAAGATTCTACTTTATCCAAAACATCCTGTGCAACATCACCTGCAACATATGCTTCTACACACTGATCTTCTACCGACCAACAATCTCCGTTTACCTACTCTTTCTTTCCATTAATCAGACCATTCATGCTATTCAGTTTCTCCATTCGTAGCTTACTTTCTTCTGCCATTGCTATACTCCCACTCAATCTGAAATCCCTGCGAGTGCCTGTAATCAAAAACACTACCAAATCTGAAACCACCTGTTAGTCAACCCAACCAAAAGCTTTGATACCAATTGATGGTATCAGCTCTTGAACCTACAACCAAGGCTCTGATACCACGTGTCAGGAACCTAGAACAATAAACATGCTCTGATACCACGTGTCAGGAACCTAGAAGAATAAACATGCTCTGATACCACTTGTCAGGATCTTGCTCCACCAATAGAGCACATATGATTACTTCTTGTATTAGCAACTAAACACAGAATTTAACCAGAATCAATAAGTAACTAGAAATATGAAACAACACAGGAATATGAGAGACAATACATAATTGTATTAATAATCACTCAGAAGAATATACAATAAAAAAAGATGCCACTTCTTCTTCTACCTCAAAGGCTCGCCACACCTCAAGACCTTCTTCCCTCTCTCTCTCGGTTCCAACAATCAACTCCAATACAGAATTGATGTTCACCTTTCCAACTAGTCAGTAACACGCTGCCAGTACACCAAGTACGCAACCGTACTCCAAGTAGATCTCTTGCTCTCTGCTACTACCTGCAAATCACTAGACCTTACTCACCATTGTAGATCTCCAAAAAAAGCCATGCTAACCTGCTCACTAAGATCATACAAATACGAAGAACCCTTCTGATTCTCCAAACCAACACCCACTCTTGGTACTGTGACACTAGGAGGAACACACCATTGCTCTCCTCTCTCAGAAAGAGCTTATAATATTGCTCTCTTACTCTCTAGCTACGAGTTTATGATACAACCCATGAGTCTATATATAGATCTCATGCTTACAATAATTAGACTATCTTAATTACAATAATTAGACGCGTAACTCAAGACTACAACTAGCCTTTAACATGCAAACTAATAGTCCAAAAATAGACTCTCTAGAATCAACATGCAAACTGCATGTTCACGTACAGGCTGCTGACGCCGGCTCCTCCATGACCGATGTCGGCCGACTAGTGACTGACGCCAGTTGGTTCTTCGCTGCTATCAGACCGACGTTGGTTGATCAGACCGACATCAGTTGCCCTGCAACTGATTCTGCAACTCTCCGTAACCTCTGCAAGCTCTGTGACTTCTTCTGTTTGCATCTTGGTGAAGCTTTTAGCTCCATAACCTAACACATTTGGCCATGTGGCCTTGTGAAGCTATTTTTGATGGTAAATACTTGAACAGATCTACTTTTGAAATAACCATGGTCTTATTGTTTAACATATATTATCATAGTTTTTGAGCTGCAAAGACCATAACTAAATAAGATTTTTCAATGGGAATATAATTATAATCATACATGACTAGTGTATGGATTAGATAGTATATGGCATGCTCCTTTACATTATTATCATGTTATTCTAGAATTGCCCCTAGGGCTTTATTTGTGGCAGATAGATATAGTAAGAATGTCTTTCTTGGGACTAGTGGTAATAAAATAGGTGGATTTGCTAGATAGTCTTTCAGTTGTTTGAAATCTTTTTGGCATTCATCATCTCAATGAAATGTAACACATTTCTTCAATAAATGTGTAAAATTATAGCATTTATTGGCTATCTAAGATATGAAACATCTGATAGACTAGATGTTGCCTTGTAAACTATAGAGCTACTTTATATTGTCTAGTGGTGGCATTTGAGTGATGGTTTATACTTTATCTATATTAACTTAAATGCCTCGATGAGACATAATGAAGATAAGTAATTTTCCTAAAGTAACTCTAAAAACACACTTCTTAGGATTGAGCTTGACTTGGTACTCATGCAGTCTCTTAGATATCCTTCATAGTACTATTGGATGATGAACCCTGGTCTTTGATTTTCCCAATATGTCATCGATATAGTCTTCAACAATGTCATGCTTCATATCATGAAATATGATGGCCATGGCTCTTTGGTATGTTCCCCAATGTTCTTGAGACCAAATAACATAACCTGATAATAGAAGGTTCCCCATGGAGTGGTGAATGCTTTTTATGTTGGTCTTCTTGCACAATCTAGATTTGGTTGTATCTTTAGAATCCATCCATCAGTGAAAAAATTTCATAACCTACTTTGGAATCAACTATCATGCCAATGTTTAGTAGAGGAAACTCATACTTTTCATAGGCCTTGTTTATGTCTTTAAAATTAATGCATATTCTAGTTCTTTCTAGCTTCTTGATGACTAGTAAAACATTTGAGATCCACTTTGAGTAGTCGATCAGTCAAATACATCTTGTTTCCAAGATTTTTTCTAAATCTTCCTTCACTAATATAGTAATGCAAGGATGTTCTTGCATAATTTTTGTTTCACAGGCTTAGCATCAAGATGTACAATAAGGTGGTGCACAACCAAGGTGGGATCCAAACCTAACATGCCAGAGTAGGTCCAAACAAATATATCAACAAACTCCCTCAACATGGTGTAAAGACTTCATGTTCCTCTTAAGTAAATAACATGCCTAACTTGATCCATTTAAGATCGTCTAAAGTCCTGATGTTAACTTTTGTAGTGTCTCCCATAAGAAGAGTTGAACCCTCTTCTAAAATGGTTGGTAAAGATTTGAACTAGATTGCGATGTTAGAGTCCTCTTTTAGGTCTGGCTCTTCAAGTTATCTAAGATATGAGGAATTGGAATCTCCCAATGGTAGGGATGGACATGTGAAAAACACTATTAAAAACTCTTGAATGATTCGATCAAAAGCCTGCTATTCTTCAAAATTGAACTCAGACCCATATGCAAGTTCATCACTGGTGGTTTCCTGAGCTATGTTTGAAGAAGGTTGAACACCCCCATCTAATGGTGCTTGAAACATGTTTTCATCATTAGAATAGCCTTTTTCTTTACTATTTCCCTAGTCCAAAAGTGCCTCAAAAAGGTTTTCACTATGGGACCTCAATGTTTTATTTAATTGTTTATGGCTAAGGGTGTTTACCCATTCTCCAAAATAGGCTTCAGAATCCAACTTGATTGAGAACCCTTGTTTGTGGTATCCTAAAAAACATTATACCTCAGGCATATAAAATTATAGAAGGCCTCTTCATTCTATAACTCATCGATTGACACTGTTGATTCTTATTAGTCCTAGTCTATAAGTTAAGGATAATATAAAAGAAGTGGATTATGGTGAATTTATGGTCTAAAGGTACAAATTGGTATTAACCAGGTGATCGAAAGGGCTATGATCAGACTTTGCTTTACTATCAACATCATTGTCACTAGTCATTAGAATTTGAACATGAATAAAGTATATGGGATCAACCCTAGGCGGTTTAAATCTAAGACCATATGTTCTTTTGTATTGAGTGGTAGAGATTAGCTCAAGTAGACCTTATTGATTTAGACCAAGGATTCCTATTTCATATGCATGCTTCTCCATGATTTTATTTAAAATGGGTTACTTGGAATTTAGTTAATAGTTGGCTAGTTTGATATTATACAACTAAGATTCATCATCTACAAGTGGGTCATATTTTTGGTTAGTGGCCAGTATGAAAAGGATAGGTTTTGGACTATGCAGTTTGCCTATGCCCTATCTTTTCCATTCCATGCAAGGTGGTTTAGCTTTAGGTCTTCCATAGGACTTGGGAGTCTATGGAAGCTTAACAATATGGAATTTATCATGGGCCAAATATTCTCTTGGGCCATTAGCTAAGATTGTATAATGATTAGACATTTTAGGAGGTAATATGTGGGAAAGTGAATAAAGGGTATCTGAGTTAATACAATTGGCCTCTAGGGAATCAACAAGTATTTCTTTTCTTTTGTCCTTATTAAGAACTAAATTCAAGCCAAAATGGTCATTAGATCTTTGGTACTCCACCTCCAAATGATTGTAATGTTTGTATGGCTACAAATATTCATGGATAGTAACCTCCATACTTGAATGGGAGAACTTGATACATTGGTGCAATGTTGAAAGGATTGCAATAATTTTATATATCCAAGGTCTACCCAAAAGCATATTATATGACAAATTGAGGTCTAACACATGGTATAATGTATCGTGGGTCAAAGGCCCAATGATAACTATCAAGATGATGGTGCCTTGTGATTCTTGTTCTTCATTGTCATAGGCCTTGATTGTGATAATTTATGGTTAGATATCGATTATGGTGTACTCAAGAAGCTTGATGATCTTTAGAGATAACATTCAGACACGATCCATTGTCTAGAGGACACACTTCACTTTGTGCTATGTTATGACAACTTTGATATACAATAAATTGTTATGAAAAGGTCTAAGGGATGACATATCAATTTGGTTGAAGGTTAGTTATTGGATTGGGGCTATATGTTTAACCAAATCTTGGAATTTATCTAGAGATACATCATTAGGAGCTTAGGATTAGATAAGGAACTTTGTCAAGATGTTCTTGTGGATGATGGACATAGGCAACAAATCCAAAATAGAAATTTATGCGAGCATCTTCTACAATTTTTCCACAATATTGAATATCATTTCTTACATAATGGTAAATGGCTTGTTCCTAGCTAGAAAGTTGGTTGGATGGGTGAAGTGGCAGATGGCTATGGGCCTGTGATTGTAATATTTGATTACTAAGTTATGATTACATAATTGGGATTAGATATAGGACCATTTTTGCTAGAAGATGATGGTGGTGGGGACCAAATAAGATACATTTCAGTTATCGATGCACTTATATGTGGTTATAGGCTAATGATGAGTTATTGTTATGAGGTCCAGAGGTAGTAATCCCTATTTTCTAATATGCTTGTATGTAGTCCTAGGTCAAGGAAGGATCATTGACATGAGTTGGTTGGTTGGAATTTATTAGTAACTATCTTGTTTGATTGGTATTTGGTCTCAAATTGATGGAAATGGTAAAAACATGACCTCTCACAATATGGCCTACAACCTTGTTGTAGTCATCTATAACTACATGATAGGTCTGTTGGTTGTTGACATCATTTTGGCCTTGGTTCTATCCATTTGGTGGATGTTGCTTCTGTTGCTACTAATTTTTTTGGTTTTATTTTCACTGTTGATACTATTGTTCTTATTGTTATAGCCATTATTACTACTATTTTTTTGTTGTTATGTTGTGGAAAGGGGTTTTGATAAATTCCCAGGTTCTGATTGGATGTGGAAGCTCTATTATCTAATGTTATTTCCCCATTTTCTAACATGTTTTGAATAAGATGTTTAAATTACACACAATGATGTAAATTATGTCCATTAACCTGATGATACTTGCAAAATTCATTTTGTCAGTACCAATCAAGATAAGTATTGCCCTCAAGATATTGCTTTGGAATAGGCCAACTAATCAAATTAGTAGTGGTGAGCTTGTGAAACATGGATTCAATGGGTTCTCTAATGTCATTAAAGACATGATGATTAGGCATAATTATCCTTAGAGGAGGGGTTTACAAAGGTAAAAGTTGCCACATTTATTGTGCTAGTTTAGGCTATTGCACTTGATGCATTTGCTAAAGAGGTTATTGGTTAGGATTAATTTGTATATATAGTGTAGGCTAAATAGATGGTGTTTTCACCATTTGGACTTGTCGTGATTTAGTTACTCTATTTCCAACAACATTCTTTTTGTGATTGAATGGCTTGGACTCTTCATAATTATTACCCTGTGCTGGTTGCAAGACTTGCACTTGGACTTGGTTCTGATTTTAGTTTTAGCCATTTCCTTGGTTTGTAGTTTACTTATAATTTGAAAAGGTAAGCTTGATGATCTATTTGTTAATAAGGGATATTTCAATCAAAAAAACTTTGTCAATGATATCCTTGAAAGTGTGTGCACAATGCAGTTCTAGATGGTAAGATATCTCATTGTGCAAATTATTAGGAAACATAGTGACTAATTGCTTGTTTGGTAAACTAGGGGTGAATCTATTATCAAGTTCTCTCTATCACTGTAGATAAATTACAAAGATTTCATCAACCTTCTATTTTTCTTGCATCAAATCTACCAAAAAAATCTCATACTTGAGATTGTAGGAGAAGTGTTGTACAAACTTGTTTGAAAGTTCATCAAAAATCGATATCAAGTTCTTGGGCAATTTTAGAAACCACTCCAAAGCTCATCCTACTAGACTCCTTGAAAATAATAGTAGGAGGTATATGCCACTGTATAACACTGGTTGGCAAACAACAAAGAATAATGTTAAATAGGCCTTGGGGTCTCTTTTACCCTTATATTTGTCAAACTTTGGTGGTTCATACCCTGGATGAAATGGTATCTATAGATACTCCATGTTGAAAGGGTAAGAACACATGTCATCTAACTTAAACTTTTTGGTCTGTTTCCCAACTTGGATGGCAACAATTACATCCTTAATTTATTTTAGTTCTTGGGACAGGAAACTAGAGGGAACATTGGTCTGAGATGGAGGTTAGGTGATCAAAAGTGGATTACTTTGATCAGGGCATAGTGGAGGCATGGTTTGTTGTGGAAGGTTGGTTTGGTTAGGGAATTGACTAGGATTATACATACATAAATTATGATGAGATTGTTGGAATTGTATGCATTATAGTGTGAAATTCTAATTAGAATTTGGTATATGGGCCTAGTTTTGGGGAAATTATGGTTGATATGGAAGGATATGGATGGGGTGATGTACTGTGCCATTTGAGGTTGATTAAGGACTTGTTGTCAACTAGTCAAACCTTTTTGATTAATGAGAAATTGTGAACCAAGGCCCTATCATTGAGTTTTTGGCATGTTAGGAACAAAAGGAAATTGTTGCCTAATCGATACTTGTGGAACATTAGAACCTCTTGGCTGTACGAACCCTTGTAAAGTAGACGTGTGTTGAAGGTTTGACATTTTTCATTGACCAATAGATGTATGTTATTGGTTAGACATCATATGTGATTGCAATGGTCTATTGGCCTATGATTGAAGATGTATGTTCATCACTACTTGGTGAGGTGGAACATTGGTTGCCCCCTATTGAGGTGGTAGAATGTTTTATCTCTATTGAATGGGTATGTTAGATAGTTCTTGTTATTATGGAATGTTTTTCATCACCTGTTGTGGTGTATTAACATTCATCACATTTTGTTGAAGCATGGCACTGATTATTGCTTGATTATGTAGTCATTTCAATTATATGCTCGAAGAAGCAGTTGGTTGAGGATTAAAGGTAGTTATTTGTGGTTGGGAGGTAGAAGATACTAACCCCTACATTTGTGAACCACTCATGGTGTTAAATAAAGGCACATTTTTTTTTGGACTAGTTATTTGTGCATTTACACCACTTTGGTCTAGATTGGACGTTGCTTGCATGTTGTCTACTATGTTTGGCTCATTATTCTACATGGAAGCAAAAGACACTTCTTTGATACTTTGGGCATTGAACATGTCTCCAATTAAAGTGATTTGTGTGAATGTATCTATACCCTATTTTTCTTGGCTTATAAATTTGATTAAGACTCCTATTGAAGGAGATAACTCAATAAAAGGAACATTTGACATGGTCATGTTGTTGAAATTATGTGCTAAGTTCAAATATGTTTGATATTGTATATGCATCTGTATAAGTGGTCTTCCATGAGGCCTTTTAATATGATAAGCATATGAGGGTACTGATACAACATTGGCACTAGAGCTTGAGGATTGCTAGAAAATGTCTGTTTAATGTTTTGATTATAAGGTGTGTTATAAGGCACTCTTACTAAACTTGGGAAATTTTTATGGGTGAAGTTTACTGGAAACTTAGCCCTTACCTCTATGGCTATGATTAAGACTTATTCCTTGTTTGAAAGCAAGTGATGATAAAAAAAATAAGGGTCATAGGCTGATGCAATTGTAACATAGTATGATTGCTGTTAGACTTGTTCTGTAATCAAAGGTATGCTAGTTAGGTATTGTGCCATTTAATCTTGGTCTTACTATGAGTATAAAGGTGTGTTGAATAAATAGTGGGCCATATAATCTTGGCTTTGTTCACCTAATTGAGTGTTATAAGGTGGATAAAATACCATCTCACAAATGACATCATCTCCATATGGGTCCTAAACAAAGTCTTCCTGTGCAACCACATTATTATACCCTAGATTGTACATGATGCCACTATGAGTATAGTGAGACATGTTCAAATCAATGGTGAATGTTTCATGATAAAAGGGGTTAGAGTTATACAAACTCTCAAAAATAATGTCTAAAAAGATAAATAGTTAGAACTCAATCTAATATTGGTCAAAGGGATGGAGCTGTATCTCCAAAAAGGGTTTATGCTAAAACTTGGTACAAAAAAAACTAATGCCAAATTTTTAACGTTAAATGTCTCACACAAAAAGGTCAAGTGGATGAACTAAAACTAGAATGCCAAATTTTAGGTTTAAAGTGTTCCAAACAAGTCTTAATATAAGAAAAATAAAGGTTGCTAGGTCTTTTGGCTAAATGGAACGTCAAAATCTAGTCTCAAATAAAGGGGTATGATTTAATCTAAAAAATCTAAAACATGTTGACATAGACTAGGCTCGACTTTAGACATGAACTTTGACCAAATTAGCATAAGGTATGAAATAAAAGGAATTTGGAGATAGATTATTTTCTCCTAAATAAAGGCACAAACAATAGTTTTCAAAGTGGGTAATGAATTAACTTAAGTTACACAACCCAAAAGAGAAAGATTAGTGTCTAAGCCCAAATTACATAAGGCATAAACTAAAATCAATCATTGTTTAGATTGAACTTGTCAAGGTTAATTAAAAACTCAACTTAGGAAAACTAGGCTTCTTTGATCAACAAGCTAAATAAATTTGAATAGCCTAACAATACTAGAAAAAGGCCCAAAAGGAACATGAGGTTTGGTTTAAAATATGAAACTTGGGAAAAATACAAATTAAGTCTATGAAATAGTTCAAGCAGTGTAACAATGTTACCTCTCTCTAAAGGTGTGATCGATGGTTTGTTTTAAGAATCCAAGGCATGAAAATTGAAATGGATTAGGCAGTGTAACGTTACCCTTTCCAATCAAGTGACACAATGTTACCCTTTCCAATCAAGTGACACACACATAAAAATTTGTCAAAAAGACCAAGGTAAACATATGGTGTGAAACAAATGGGGTAATGCCTCCTCAAACAATAGAGTGATGTGGACACAAAACTCATTTTAACATGGCATAACACACAAAATAGATAGTTTAGAATTAAAAGCAATGAAATAAAGGATAAAATGACATACACATCTAAATATAACATCCTAGACTCTAAAATTGATAAATTTGCGTAGTACTATCAAATTCCATCTATATACATGCTCTTGGAAGGATTTTAAGTGTTAATGTAAAAATAAAATTGCATGAAGTAGTAGGGTTTTTACACCCCCTTCTCCTAAGAGATTGTATGGTGACATGGAAATTTAGGTTACTCACCCTACATCAATATTATTTCCATAGTAAGTGGGGTTATTCTAAAACTATAGGTTTCATGCATCTAGATGGTCCCAAGTGTGATTAACACTGGAGATGAAATCATGTCAATTGAGTTCATACCAACTAAATTACTATGTAATGGTATATCCCTTTGTATAGAAATTTTATCCATGTACTTCTTAGTGGAATCTCGTGGTTAGCCAAACCTGACTTGGGTTTTCATTACGATTAGAGAGGCTAAGTACTCAACTGCCTAGCAATTGTAGTATACGTACCTTGATTTATATACCCCATCATAGAGAGGGGTTGGTATGATGCTAGGAGATGAAAACCCAGGTCTATATAACCCTAAAAAACTCATGAGGAGGCTATGAACTCCCACTAACAAGCCAAATTACATAAAAATAAATGACAAAGTGAAAAGACTTTAAGGTTGTGTTTAGTGTTGACCAAGTTTGACTTTTAGGTCAAACATGGACCCCTATAGTTAAAAATCTTGGTTTTTAAATATTTAGGGGTCTATATCTTTTTCATAGGCTATATTATTGATAAATTGATGTTATCTAATGTATTTATATACTTAGTCTTGGTTTCATTAGCTTATTTATCATTCTGGGTCATTCAATGTGCTTTTAAGAGTCATAAATGCAAGTGACATGGTTCTCAAGGTGCTCAAGTGTCTTATTTTCCTTGAAAAAATCCAAGAGATGAGTTTAACTATTAGGGATGTTATTTACATCAGAATTTTGTAGGTTGTTTAACTGAAATTCAAGAAATAACTAACAAAGGGAGCAAATGGAACTTATACAACCCATAGGGAAGTGAGACATGTGGGAAAAGATAATGGAAGGCCTATTCACCTTCCTAAACTCATTTATACATTTATTTTTCTCTATAAGTGTAATTTTAAATCCAAAATCGTTTTACTCCTTTTTTGGTTTTCTAGACATACAAAAGTGACCTTCAATTTTTGCTAAGTATAGACAACTAAAGAGGTTTCAGGACATAATGATTTTGGGAGGTCATATTAAACTTAGATACCTTAATTTAAATATAATTTTTTTGAACAATGATGGCATGTGCTTCATGAACCATCCTCATGAAGTTGATTATACTTTTTTGCTAGCTATTTCATGCACCCTCTAGGTTTTTATTAATTGTTGTTGACTCTAAAGCATGTTTAATACCTCCGCATATGGTATCCATTCTTAGTTTCATGTTTCATAATGTATGGATGAGCAAGTTAGTATATGCTGTAGGAAGGTGTCACCACTATGAGATTTCAGCCAATTCTGCTTTGTTCCAAAATGTGGTCTTATTTAGAGATTTCATGTGAGTTGAATATGGTGTCCCATAGGTCTTAGGGTCATATTAATACCTCCTTACATGTTTTAGTTTCACCATTTCACCTTTTGGGTAGCTTGCAATCTTGTCTTTCTCCATTGTCCACTCTTTGCCCAAATTCAATTAAAGTCACAGGTTTAAAGCTTGCTAAACTTGTTCATGGGATGATAATCATGGTATATTAATTGAAAAATCCATCAAGAGTTTTAAAGAGTCCATTTATATGTTTATAGAAGGTGAAAGTCTGGTTATAATTTCATTCACCATGCTAAAATAGTCATTTGATGCTCTTGATTGCTCTATTCCTGTATATGCAAGTGATTTTCATGTTGGAGCTGGTTTCAAGGTTTTCTTGATTTAGGGTTGGAAATTAATTTGAGTTGTTTTAAATCTATTCACAAACATGTTTTTTCCCCAGTTCTATGCTTTATCTGTATAACATACCCAATGCACACCTATAGGGCCTTTACTGACATCATACTAAGGTGTGAGAAGGTTGATGCATGTTCCAGCCTCTTAGTATGGCTCGAGGTGTATTGTCATGTTTTATGGGAGCATAAAAATTTCATATTCATGGAAATTTTTTATACTACTCATATTCAACTCACTGTTTGTGCATCAAATATTGACCTATAAGTGGCTGAATAAGGGACCAAAATGTTTGTATGGAGAGATTGAAATAACTTGACACCTCCTTGAAGTCTTGGTATGATAATGAAGCCATGAAAAACTCATATAAGGTGTCAAAATGGAAATAATAAGTGTGAAACCATGTTGAGAAGATAGGAGACTAAGTTTAGGGAAGTTTTTCCTAAAATTCCAAAACAAAGGTCAAGGGGATTTTTGCAATTACCCTGAAACATGGAGGTAAAGGGTCTCAAAGTATCTAGCTAGGTCAATCTTGTACTCCCTAGTATGGAGAGGTTATATGGAGGATAAAAATATGAAAATAAGATGGAAATTAAGGACCTCAAACATGCCCTTAAAAATATTGAGATACTTCATTAGTGTCTACAGGTCCGAGGTTGCAAATGAATTTTGACACCCTAAGGAGCAACATTCGACAAAACCTCATTATTAGTAGGTTTCAACTAATGGAATGTTACACTAATGGATTTAAGGTTATCAATAAAATATTTAAACACTCCCATGCAACATCTATGATCACCTACATGTGTCCTAATAGGGAATATACACCTACAATAGCTAAAAGCAAAATTTCTCAATAATGGGAAAAGGAACTTAGTTAAGGAGTCTAAAGCACATATATAGTGATAAAAAGTATAATAAGATATCAAATGGTTCTTATGGATCTAAAGGAGGTCTATAATCATCATGACTAAGTCCTTATAAGTTAAAGCACACTTATAATAGGGTCTTAAGGGTAGGGGTGTCTCAGTCTAAGCAAAGAAACATAGTTTGTGAATCACAAGACCAATCAAGTAAATTAAATATATGAGATGGTATAATTGGGTTCTCATTCTCTAAGAGAAGTCTAAAAACATTTTTATCAACCTCAGTTGAAGCAAATGACACCTACAAATAGGGTTTAGAGGCAGAGCATCTCAATCTAACTAGTGACCTAGAAATTGATGCTAAAGTGGTGTTTAAAATCTTCCAAAGAAGAATACTAGTTAAAAAACATGTTGTGTGACCTAAAGGTGGATTCAAGTAGTCCTTTTAACATCAAAATCCAATTATAAAGAGTTCACACACACCTATAGTAGTCAGACTCAGGGTTTCTTAGTCATCTTGGGAAAACTCAGTCTAGTGTAGCCAAAAGTGCAGGTAAGGCCAAATGGGAATTTAGACATAATGAAACACTGTGTGACAACATCAATGAATATTTTGGTGATTTAATAATCTAAAATAATGAGAAAAATAAGCCTTCACAGTTCTATTACAACTCTGTATAGACCTATAATAGGGTTTAGTCTTGGAGGTAGGGTAAGGGATAGACTTGTCTAGGGAAGAGAGGAAGGTTACACGCAATGAAAAGTGATTAATGATAGGAAAAAACATTTTTTCACAAGCCCAATAATTTTACAAGGTGATCATATACCTTCCTTACTTGGCCAAAGGGTAACGGTCCATACTGCAACCTAGGAAACGTCTTTACTTAATAGTCAAGTATGAGGAATCCAAGAAAAAGGAGTGTTTTTGGATGAATTAAAAGCTTGATGATAATTAATTATGGATTAGGAACATGTTGAGGGATCATAAAGTCATTGGATTATCTTGGAGTGGTCAATATTAGGAGGATTTGAGGAAAATTCGAGAAAATAGGCTTTTTAGAGGCCTTTTTTGGGCATTTTTAGTTGGTTAGGCACCTAAATCAAAGAATTCAGATAAAAAACTTGGTAAAAATAATAAAAAATACCTATAAAAACTCCAAAAATACTCACTTATACTTGGGGATGAATGCTACACCTCACTATTTTGTCTCAAAGGTCAGCCAATCTAGGAAAATCAAGCTTTAGAAAAGCAAGCTAGTGAGTACAAAATAGGAAAAGGGATTGATATGGAGATTTGGGAACATTATTAAACATATAATGAGGTGTATGGAAGGTAAATAGATTCTATATAATCACTAATTCAGGATTAGACCTCCCAAGATGACTAAAATACACCTGTCAACAGTCCAACTAGGCAAGCTTTCATTAAGCCTAGTTGGTGAATGAGAGAAAAAGAAGAAGAAGAGTGATTGGGAAGTTGGGTGGTGATATAAAAAGATTGAATTAAGTTTTAATATTCATTATATACCATCCTAACCATTGAAAATAAGTCCAAGTAGCCAAAGCCAATTGGGTGCATGCTAGACCTATTAGGCCTTCAAGGGACCTAGAACCAATTGGGGTCCATCTTCATTTACAACTCTTGGTGGGATATAAATATGATTAGGAAATGTTAAGGGTATGAAATTAGACCTATATAAGCTTTTAAAATTCATATAAACCTATGGGAAAGATACTTCTAGCTTAGAGAGAATCCAAGCATGCAAGAAAGGTAGAAACAAACTCGATGGGGTGTCTTTAAGTGCTTAGATATTTTCTAATACTATGCATGGGAACCAAAAGAACTTGGAGGGGTTATAAGGGTAATTTAGAATCAAGTTTTTGGAATTTATTGGTAGGTAAAATGTCAAATATTTATGAACAAAGCTTAAGACCAAAAATTGCCTAAAACCCTACTAAACCCTCAGGCAGGACCCGATGGAGAAAACAAGCTCAGAGAGATATACAAATGACATAGTTTGACCATGGAAGATATTTTAAATTATATAGGACTCACTCAAAATTTCTCCCATACCTTTGATCTGTATTGAATTGTACGAATAGGGTGAAAAATAAGGTATTTTAAACCATTTTTTATGTTTTTTAGGCTACAGGAGGAGTCTAAAGATGAAATAAAGTTTGGAAGGAATATTAGGACTTGTAATAAATACCTATGGTAATTTATTTATAGTAAAAAAATTCTAATTTTCCAAACTAGAGCTCTCATCTCAGCCAATCAAAACTGGCATAGTGGACACAAGGGTGAGAAGGGTTAAAACTCCAAGTGTGAGCCTTTTTAAGGTGTAACTAAGCATTATAAGGCCATAAATAGTATTTATAAGTGTTATTAACTCCTTACCATATATGTTAATTGAAAAATGAATCCAATTTTGAATACAAGTGTGAGGGGTGACTGAAAAAATAGTTTTTTTAGACTACAGGCAGTGGTGGCTTCCTTCCAGGAGTTTACAAGTGAGTAAGATTGAAACCAATTAATGGAGAGGAATGTATAAAGGATTTCCAACTAATTAAAATCATCATACCTATCCATAGTTAGTTGTTGTATGTTCAAATAGGTTCAAATTATGAAGGTAGTTTTTTGAGCCAAGACCGGGAGTTTTATGCCACTTTTCATAAGTTTCATGACTTGTATGGACACTTGATCCTCTTGAAATTGCACGGTTCATTCCATAAATATATATTGTGTAATTTTAACTAATTTTATTATATTTAAAAGTGTCTAAATGACCTTTGGACTTCCCTTATCTTGTTCTTCTCCTAAAGACTATAAATATTGACTCTTTGGCTCTTTTTAGTAGCCTCCATTGGTTGATCATGAAACCCTAGCCAATTTTGTACTTGAATGTATCTTGAAGTAGTAAAACAAGTGAATTTTACTACTTACATGATGTACAATTAATTTTTATTTCAATCTTATTGGTCTTGTATAGTATAAGATCATCTTTTCTAGCATGTTATCC
This sequence comes from Torreya grandis, assembly GCA_037957365.1. Lineage (NCBI taxonomy): Eukaryota > Viridiplantae > Streptophyta > Pinopsida > Cupressales > Taxaceae > Torreya > Torreya grandis. The sequence continues at coordinate 1,409,948 of JARHVA010003508.1, forward strand.
TTGATTGTTCACCAATGTGTAGAAGAGTAATTATTACAGATCTTTGTTAGTGTTCTATTTTAAGTGTATGTGTTTTTTAGAAGTGGTACATGATTTTATTCCATAAATTAATCATCCATTACCCTCCTAAGCATCAAAATACCTCTTGAATCGAACATATGAAACATTGATATGATAATCCATCTTGAGTTGTGAGTTTTATGTGAAAGGAGCTTTGTTTATCTTTAAGTAGTATAAATTTAGTAAATAGGAGGAAATTCAATATTGGTGCATCAACTTTAGTTTTCTTAGTTTGTCTTCTTAACCCTTTTCATGCAAGGTTGATAGGTAAGAGAGTACTTCAAAGAGTAAATCAAGAGAACTAGATCTTTTAGAGATTCATCTCAACAAATTGTTACCCACAACAAGAGAGATGTTTCCATTATGCCACTTGGATGAGGAGAGATAATAATCTCCTCAATTGGTAAAAATCTAAGTGACAATAGTTTTTGTCATGCCCGATGGGACCCTAAGTCTTAGAATATTGTCCAAGATTAGTGTTGGTCTTGGCATATTTACAGCTACAAGAACATCTACATTTAGTACTTGAAGACTCTACTAAAGTTTTCAAATATTTGGTTATTGATCAGTCCTTAATTTCCATGTCAAAGGTGACCACTTGGTCTGCTTCTAAAGGTATACCCTTTGAGTTTGTGTAATTGCCTTTGCATTTTGTCAAAAGGTTTAGGTTTGTGAATACTCATCCTTATTCAAGAGAGTTGGTGTTTAAGAAGTCCAAGTTCCTACTAAGTTTAACCTCTAATACCCATATTATACATTATAAGATGGCTAAAAACCAACCTTTTGTACCTTTTACTGGATCATCTCCATTGAATCTTTCCCAGTATGACCAAATTCCTGGAGCAGCTTATAAGAGTGTTCCATATTTTAGTGGAGAATATCCTATTACTCCCATTGAACACATTAAAAACATATAAAACTTTTTTAATATCCATAATATTAATCAAGATAATGTGGATATTATGTTATTAGCATTGTATTTCAAAGGGTTTGTCTTAGATTGGTATGGGACTCTACCTAAAAATTCTATTGGTTCATGGGATGAACTAGGAGATATTTTGACTAAGAGGTTTGGAGAGAAGAGTGATTATCTATCACTAGCTAAGCAATTGACCACTATCAAGAGGGAACCATAAGATTTTATGTAAGATGTTAACTCTATATTTCAAAAAATAAGGGATAGTATCCCAGCCCTTGTGAGACCTACTCCAAATTATGCCTTCTTGCACTATCTAAAAGCATTGAATAGTGATGTCTCCATGATGATTCAATCCATGGGTGGGAATATGGTACCTATTACCTATAAGATAGATATCAATGCTGAGAATTATCTTGTTCAATTAGGGAAGATTTCTCTTAGGCCACTAATGTTATTGTTCCCCGATTTGCAGCCTCTTAGTCAAGTTGCATGACCTAACTTGGCTCCTCTGCCTAGTCAAGAAAAGTTTACCATTTCCCACAACGATGAGATCCATGAAGTCAAGAGTTTTATCCAAAGTGTTATTAATGAATTGGTTTCCCTCAAATCAAATTTATAGGCATACCAATCCTACAATTAGTTTGGGCAAACAAATAAACCTCCTTTTCAAGGTAACAATCAAGGACAAGGTCAAATCACTCAACCTATACCTTATCAAAGTTATAATCCTAATGCCCAATAATATTAAAAAGCTCTTGTTCCCACTCAAAACAACTTTTTTGAAGAAAAAACATGCTATCCCTCCTATGACCCAAATCAAGGCCAGGTTGCATATGCCAATGAAATGCCTAGTGAAGACATGACAATGCAAGGTAATCAAGCATCTTAAGTTTCTAATTTTGAGGTGCCAATGAAAAATGGAATGGAAAATGGAAAAACACAACCTAATTCTACTCTCATAAATCATTTGGAGGGAGAGTTTTGTGCCATCAATCATTTAGGAAATTCAAAGTGTGTCCTCTAACACTAGGTCTAAAAAGAGGGCTATTGAAGAGATTCAAGGGGATAATCAAGGACATTTTTTTGACTCCTACATCATATCCAATGGTGGGTGGGTCTAATTTATCCCCTAATGTGAAATAAAATTAAATGTTTTAGAATGTAAGGCCTTTTCATACACATCCACCTTCATAAGCTACCTCACAAGGTACTAGTGCTTCCAAAGAGCCTTTCAAGGTGAGCAATACTTATATCAATGTTATGGATCAGATTAACAAGTTACATATGAATATTTACTTGTGTGATTCATTGATAATACCAGGACAAAAAGATATGCTTCAAAAGGAATTTCAAGGACTAGGTAAGCAAGTTGGATCATCTAGGAATGAGAATGTTGTCTTGGTGAATGTAACTCATCCCATTGATGGATAAGTGAAGAAAAATGATAATAATCCTCCTTTTTATCTATCCTTGATAATTTATGATTACCTATTTCATAATTTCATTATAGATAGTGGGGCTAATACTTCAGTTATGGCCAAATCAATATTGGATAAACTAGGTCTTAAGTATGAACCAATGGCTAAAGGAGTCCCACAATTAGATGGATCACCAGAAACCTTGGGAGCAGTCAAGGATTTAAACTTTATTTACATGATTGTCCTAATTTTTCTATTCCTCATGATGTGGTTGTGGCAGATTTACCTCCAAACTTTGCTCTTTATTTGTCAAGAGAATTTATAGCTAAGATAGGTGGATACTTTGTAGCTAATTGATCCTATATGGTTTTTAGGATAAAGTATGATACCAGGGTGAAGATTGAATCAGAGCCTATCCATCACAATCACTTAGAGCCTTACATTCCTAAAGTGGTAGATGTCAATTATGCCATTATTGATGAGGAGGAACTTCACATAGATCAATCTCCAACATCTTCTCTTGAAGGAGTTTATAATTTGTATTTAGATGAATGGGGAGATGAACATTATGAGCATGATCCTTATAAATTCATAGAGGAAGTTGGTCTTGGAGTGTATTAAATTCATGAAGAGGACTCTTTCATGCTAAATTTGATGAACCCAATTGAAGACATGGATGGTTTATGGCAGCTATTCGTTATAGATCTAGAAGCAAAGTTAGGGTAGGTGGTGGAGCAATGTTGGTTTCCCCATTCAAGGAAAGGTACTATTCCACTTTCAAATTTCACTTTCCTTGTACTTTTAATGTGGCATAATTTGAGGTCCTTATTCATAGCCTTGAGTGGGCTAGGAAAAGAGGTATGAAAGAGTTACAAGTGTATGGTGATAGTGAGTTGATTGTGAATCGAGTAAGAGGCCAAAATGTTACTAAGAACTCTTTGATTAAGAAGAGTGTGGGATATTGTGGAATATTTACATGCTTTCAACATCAAATATATCCTAAGAGAAGACAACAAACATGCTAATAGGTTGGAAACAATTGGAGCTCAGTTTAATGTTCCAAAAGGGATAAGAGAAGATAAGAACCAACCACATCTCAAGGTGATTGTAAGGTCCTCTATACCTGATAATGTCACTAATTATCAAGTGTTTGATAGTGATCAACAAATAATACTTTTTCTACAAGAGGAGGCTAAGTTTTATTCCAAAAATAATTCCAAACTACAACAATAATATGGAGGGTAGATTGTATAATTAAAGTCAAATAAGATCCCTAAAGGCTTGGTCACACTTGAGAGTATCTTCAATGATAAAGACTAGTTGAAGAAAGAAAAGGTAAGCATGTCTAATAAGCAATAAAACTATGAGAAATTAAAAATCTTCAAGGATAAGTTGCTTGCACTTGGGAAGGTATGTACTAGTGAAGAAAAACATGCTTTCATTGAGTTATGCAAGGAGTTTTCTGATATCTTTGCATGGGAATATAGTGATTTGAAGGGATTTGATCCAAAATTAGCTCAACATACCATAGAGATAAATAAAAATTCTAAGCATATCAAGCAAAGAAAAAGGCCAATCAATCCTAAGATTGAGCCTCTCATGAAGAAGGAACTTACTAAGTTGATTGAGTCCAAAATCAATTTTCCTATTAAGCATTCATCTTGGTTGGCAAACTTAGTCCTTATTAGGAATAAGAATGAGGAAATCAAGTTATGTGTTGATTTTAAGGACTTTAATAGAGTTTCCTTAAAGAACCACTATCCTCTTCCTTCCATGGAGCAGATTTTGTAAGTTGTGGAAAGTAGTGAAAGGTTTTCTCTCCTTGATGGATACTCTAAGTATAATCAAATTTTGGTGAAAGAGAGTGATCAATATAAGATATAATTTACTAATAAATGGGGTACACATGCTTATAGGAAAATTCATTTCAGCTTATATAATGCTGGAGCTACATTTCAATGTGTAATGGATATGGCTTTTCAAGGACTAACAAATGACATTGTGTTGGTATATCTTGATGATATCATAGTCTTTTATAAGGATGCAAAAGATCACTTGAATCACCTTAGATAGATTTTTGAGAGATGTAGAGATTTTTTAATCTCTCTTAACCCAAAGAATTATGTGTTTGATGTTCATGAAGGCAAAATTTTAGGATACATTGTCCCAAAGAAGGGCCTATCTATAAATCTTGAAAGGGTAAGTGAAATCTTGGAATTGGATTTGCCCAAACACAAGAAAGGTTTACAATTTTTCTTTGGAAAAATTAATTTCATAAGAAGGTTCATTCTTGATTTTTCTAATTTATTCAAGCCTTTAACCTCTATGATAAGGAATGATGAAGTGTTCACTTGGATAAGAAGAAGGAAGGAGAGTTTTGAAGAGATTAAACAAGCCATTGCCCAAGATACAACTCTTTCAAGTCCTAATTTCTCAAAGGATTTCAACTTTTATACCTTTGGAAATGAGGAGGTAATCTCTGCCATGCTTACTCAATCAAATGAAGAAAACTTGGAGCAGCCTATTGCCTTCTTTAGTCAAGGTTTGGAAGGTTATAAGGTAAGATACATCTACGTTGAGAAGCAAGTACTTTTTGTTATTATAAGTTTAAAGAAGTTTAGGCATATGTTATCTAATAACAAGATTCACTTATTGGTATCTCATCCTAGTGTCAAATACTTCCTTTTGAGCCAAGATTTGAATGAAAAAAGGGATGGTTGGATAACAAAACTAGAGTATGATGTAAAAATCAAGACAACTAAGCTAGTGAAAGGAAAGGGGTTCTGTGAGCACCTTGATTCAGATTTGAAGGAGTAAAAATAAATTTTTTTAGCACTTCATGATGACCCTATGATAGTTGAATCTTCATCCATGAGAAGTTGGACACAAGATATGATCCATTTTCTTCAAACCAATGAGTGTCCATACTGCCTAGCTAGAGAGAAAAGAAGGTACTTTAGATTACAATCTATTCCTTATGTAATTTTTAATGGAATGTTTTTTAGGAAGGAATTATTAGGTGTGATATTGAGGTGTGTTGAATTAGATCAGGTTGAGCAAATATTGCTTGAGTTTCATGATGGACCAGATGGTGGTCACTTTGCTCTAAGAACCACAACTACTAAGATTATGAGAGATAGATACTTTTGTCCTATTTTTTCAAAGACACCCATGCTTGGGTAAGTGTCAAAATTTTTCTCTCTTTGATGGTAAGCAAAAGATTACAGCCTTGCCTCTTCATCCAATATAAGTTGACTAACCCTTTATGTAATGGGGTCTAGATTTCATCGGCCTAATCAACCCACCTTCTAGTGTTGGCCACAAGTGGGTGTTGACTGCTAAATATTACTTTACAAGATTGGTGGAGGTTGTTTCTCTGAAGGAAGAAAATGAAAGTTCAGTTCTAGACTTCTATAAAGGCATAGTGATAAGGTTTGGGGATCCTTCAACAATAATTTTAGATAATACATTATCTTTCCTTATAATGAGGATAAATGAGTGGGATTTAAAACATGGCATCTATCTTAGTAATTCCTCTAGATATTATACATAAGGGAATGGAATAGCTGAGTCCACCAATAAAAATCTAATCAGGATCATAAAGAGGATAATGCTGAAAAACCAAAGGACTTGGCATTCCAAATTAAAGAAAACTCTTTGAGCTGATATGATTACCCCCAAGAGAGCAATTGAAAACTCACCATATACACTTGTTATGGGAGAGAATATATACTACCTATTTAAATTGAGCTACCATCCTTAGATCTCACTTATCAGCTGGAGTTGATGGAAAATGAAAGCATGGAATTCAAGTTGTGTGAGTTGATGGAGCTTGAAGAGATTAGAGATCAAACTATACAGACTATGAGAGCTCACCAAGATCAAACAAAGAGATAATTTCATAAGAAATCCATGATAAGAATTTTTCAAGAGGGAGACATTATTCTAAAGTGGGATGAAGATAGGGCTAAACTTAGAAAACACACAAAGTTTGATGCTTTATGGAGTGGCCCTTATGTTATCACCCAATGTAAGCAACACAATACTTTCCAACTCTCAAAGTTGGATAGAGAGGAGATTCATATCCTAGTAAATGGGATATATATCAAACATTTATACTAAGGTTATCCTCTCTCTTTGTACATAGTTTGTTGTTTTCTCTAAGTGCTTATGCACATGTGTGAGTCTTGTCTATGTCTTTCTTTGTCTTGTGTTTGCTTGGTGTGTTGCAGTTATTTTATGTGCATTTTAAGTAATTACTTACTATTTGTCTTCAATAATTCATTTAATCTCTTGGCCCATGATAGGATAAGGCTACCGGTCTTTAGTATAGCAGGCATACTACCCCTATGAGTCACCATTTTATTGACCAAGTCTAACTTTTAGTTCAAACTTGGACCCCTATAGGTAAAAATATTGGTTTTTAAATATTTAGGGGTCTAAATAATTGTCATAGGCTATATTATGGATAAATTTATGTTATATAATATATTTCTAGCTTTGGTCTTGGTTTTATTAGCTTATTTGTCATTTTGGGTCATTCAATGTGCTTTTAAGAGTCATAAATGTAAGTGGCATGGTTCCCAAGGTTCTCATGTGTCCTATTTTCCTTGAAAACATAAAATAGGTCAATTTAAATATTAGGTATGTTATTTACATCAGAATGTTGTAGATTGTCTAACTGAAATTCAAGAAACAACTAAAAAAGGGAGGAAATAACACTTGTATGACCCATGGGGAAGTGTACCATGTGGGAAAATATCATGGAAGGCTTCTTCACCTTATTAAAAATAATTTATATGTTTTTTTTTCCTTTGGAAGTTTCATTTTAAATCCAAAACTATTATGCTTCTTTCTTAGTTTTTTAGACATACAAAAGTGACCTTCAGGTTTTTGCTTAGTACAGACGACTGAAGAGGTTTCAAGACAAATGATTTTTGGGGTTATAGTAAACTCAGATACCTTAATTTAAATATATATTTTTTAATAATGGTGGCTTGTGATTCATGAATCATCCTCATGAATTTGATTGTACTTTTTTGCTAGTTATTTCATGCACCCTATAGGTTTTGCTTAATTTTGGTCAAATCCATATGAAACAATTGATGATGTTGACTCTAGAAGATGTTTAATACCTCCTTATATGGTCTCCATTATTATTTTCATGTTTCATAATGTATAGATGAGCAAGTTAGTCTATGCTATAGGAAGGTGTCACCACTATGAGGTTTCAATCAATTATGCTTTGTTCGAGAATGTTGTCTTCTTTAGAGGTTTCATGTGAGATGAACATGGTGTCTCACAGGTCTCAGGGTCATGTGAATACTGCGTTCCATGTTTTGGTTTCACCATGTCATCTTTTGGGTAGCTTGCAATCTTGTCTTTCTCCATTGTCCACTCTTTGCCCAAATTCACTTGCAGTCACATGTTTAAAGCTTATTCAACTTGTTCATGGGATGATAATTAGGCTTTATTAGTTGTCCAAGCCATAAATAGTTTGAAAGAGTCAATTTATATGTTTATAAAAGGTGAAAGTGTGGTCACAAGTTCATTCACCATGCTAAAATAGTCATTTGATGCTCCTGATTGCTCTATTTCATGTATATACAAGTAATTTTCATGTTGGAGAATATATGTTAGAGATGGTTTCAAGGTTTTATTAATAGAGATCATGTAATTGAGGGTTGGAAATGAATTTGAATTGTTTTAAAGCTATTAAAAAACATGTTTTTACCCCAATTCCATGCCTTGCCTTTATAACATACCCAATGCACACCTACTGGGCCTTTGCTAATGTAAAATTGAGGTGTGAGAAGGTTGATGTGTGTTCCAACCACTTATTATGGATAGAGGTTTATTGGAATGTTTGATGTGAGTATATAAAGTTCATATTCATGGAAAGTTTTCATACTGCTCATATTCAACTCATTGTTTGTGCACCAAATATTCACCTACAAGTGGCTGAGCAGGGGACCAAAATGTTTGTATGGAGAGATTGAAATAGCTTGACACCTCCTTGAAGTCTTGGTATGATAATCAAGCCATGAAAAACTCATATAAGGTGTCAAAATGGAAAGAAGTGTGAAACCATGTTGAGAAGACAAGAGACTGAGTTTAGGGAATTTTTCCCTAAAATGTCAAAACAAAGGTCAAGAAGCTTTTTGTGATTACCCTAAAACATAGAGGTAAAGGGTCTCAAATCATCTAGCTAGGTCAATATTGTATCCCCTAGTAGGGAGAGGTTATATGCCAAGTATGAGGATACAAATATAAGGAGAAGATGGAAATGAAGGACCTCAAAAATTACCTTAAAAACACTGAGATACTTCATTAGTGTCTACAAGTCTAAGGTTGCAAATGAATTTTGACACCCTAAAGAGTAACATTGGAAAAAACCTCATGAATAGTAGGTTTCAACTGATGGAATGTTACACTAATGGATTGAAGGTTAGAAAGAAAATATTGAAACACTCCCATGCAACCTCTATGGTCACATACATGTGTCCTTTTAATAGGGAATAAACACCTACAACAACCAAAATCAAAGTTTTTCAGTCATGGCAGAAGGAACTTAGTTGAGGAGTCCAAAGCATATATATAGTGAGCACAAGTATAAGAAGCTATCAAATGGTTATTATGGATCTAAAGGAGGTATATAAGCATCATGAATAAGTCCTTATAAGCTAAATCACTCTTATAATAGGGTCTTAATGGAAGGGGTGTCTCAATCTAAGCAAGGAAACATAGTTTGTTAATCATAGGACTAGTTAAGTAAATTAAATATGTGAGATGGTATAATTGGGTTCTCATGATCTATGTGAAGAAGAAAAACATATTGATAAACCTCAATTAAAGCAAATGACACCTACAAATAGGGTTTAGAGGTAGAGCATCTCAGTCTAACCAATGACCTAGAAATTGGTGCTAAAGTGGTGTTTAAAAACCTCCAAATAAGAATACTAGTTCAAACACATGTTGTAGGAGATCAAGGTGGATTAAAGGAGTAATTTTCACATCAAAACCAAAATCTAAAGAGTTCACACACACCTATAGTAGTCAGACTCAGGGTTTCTCAATCATCTTGGGAAAACTCAGTCTAGTGTAGCCAAAACTATAGGTAAGGCCAAATGGGAATTTAGAACTAATGAAATAATGTGTTATCACCTCAATGAATATGTTGGTGCCTTAATAAGATACAATTAAGAGCAAAATAATCCTACACAGGTCCATTACAAGCTTGTATAGACCTATAATAGGGTGTAGTCTTAGTGGTAGGGTAAGGGATAGACTTGTCTAGGGAAGAGAGGAAGGTTACAAGAAATGAAAAGTGATTAATGATAGGATAAAAGGTTTTTTCACAAGCCCAATAATTTTATAAGGTGATCATATACCTTCCTTACTTGGCCAAAGGGAAATAGTCCATACCATGGGCTAAGAAACCTCTTTGCTCAATAGTCAAGTATGAGGAATCCAAGGAAAGTGAGTGTTTTTGGATGAATTAAAAGCTTAATGAGCATGAATTAAGGATTAAGAACATGTTGAGGGAACCTAAAATAATTGGTTTAGCCTATAGATATCACTCTTAGGAGGATTTGAGGAAAATATAAGAAAATAGGCTTTTTAGAGGCCTTAAAAATCTCTTTTGCCTTGTAATACAACAAAGCTGGAGTGTGCTAAACGATTTTTTTTTGATGAGACTCACTTATGGTATCCAAAAATTGATAAAATATTTAGTGACATATTTGGATTGCATGCTTTATTTTTGCCTAGTCCATCCATTGGGCATGGAATTATCTCTCACTCAATATCATACCTAAATTGACCTTGCCACTTGACTTCAAATTCCTTTAAACAACTAAGACAAATAACTACATCTAAGACACACAAAATGATAATAACAACAAACCAAAGTAAGAAAAACACTTTGATACAAATCACTTATGGAAAACAAGACAAAAAACTACTGAAAACAACTAAACTTGAGACATTTTCCTCCTAGATCAAAAGGATTTTTTTTGCAAACTCTTCTTTCATGAGATGAACAATGATATAGAGCAAGTTTCCATTTAGCCATGATTATTGGTGGAGTATTCTTCTTGTTTGACAAATAAATTTACATTCTATCAAGTGAATCATCATCAACAAACATCTTTCTAGTGAAGATATATTCATCTTGTAGCCCAAGACTATTCTCATGATGCTTATTAATGTTTAAACTCACCTCAAACATTAATATTCATTTAATTATAGGGATAACATCATATTTAGCTTCAAGAGGTTCCATGAGATGATGTATTTTATCTTGGATAGCTTCTTGGTAACTCCCACATTGCTCTTCAAGGAAGATAATATCTTCACAAACATCTTCAACTTGACCAATAAGAGATGTAGGCCCTTGAAGAGCCTCAAACTCATTGCAAATATCCAAATACTATTTCCACATATCATTTTCAAACTCTTCACATTGAATTAATAAGGAATATTATATATGACTATCACCTTGATCAATCTCCATCACCTTTCTAGTTTTTGCCATGTGCTTATGAACTTTATAGTGATTGTTTGAGAAGTCACCAATCATTGCCACAACTTATTTCACACATTTGAATTATTCTTCAAAGGTAATTAGTTCATGTTAATTAAGGTCCATTACAAACCCATTCAAGTCCTCATCCTATTTTTTTATAGAATCTTCAACACCAATATCAACTGCAACTTCTTCATGGAGACTTTCTATGCAAACATTCCCTTGAGATTCTTCCATTGTCAAAATAATCAACTCTTCTTTGCAATAAGAAGGAAGACCGACATTTTTAGTCAAAGGAGAGCTCAAAATAGACTTTTACCACTTATAGGCTACTTTAGGCATCTTGTAAAGTATCCAAATGCATCATTATTATATCTAGCTACTCCAATTCATTAGGATATCCAAGAACTATTGTTTTTTATCATCCATTATCTTAATGAAATGACTAGCTGACTGTGTTACTGTTGTTACCACCTCATTTGAGATTTGTTCATCTTCAAAGGTGTTTTTTCCTTCAATTTTTTCTACTACATGATGAATATCACCTTCCCCTTCATCTCCAAAGATTGATTTGTTCTTTTCTTCACCAAGGGGAGTGCCAATGATGAGTTCTTCTTCATGTTCACTTGAAGAGTCTTATTTATAGCCTTCATTTTGCTCACTTACAACTGCAACTTGACTTTCATTAACCTCCACTAGAACATGTTCTTCCTTAATGATGAGTTGTTCAACCTCATAAGCAAACTTTGGGCTCTCATGATCGATGAGTTTATCCTTATTCTCTCTTCATTCATATACCAATATCTCAAGCCTTGTTATGCTTTGATGATAAACTTTCTCAACATGGACCTCCTTCATTTAAAAACTATCTTAAATTGACTTCCATGATGGGAAAATTTTATGTTCTTAATGAGGAAGGGGTGGGGGGTTTGAATAGGTTCATGAATTGGATTGAAGCTTGGGACCTCTCTCTTTTTTTAGATGCCCTCTTGGATAGACTTCCACAATGGCAAGGTTTAGGGCTCTTAAGGAGAGGTGGATGATGTTTGAATAGGCACAAGTTCCTTTTTGGCTTTAACTTCTTGATCTAGGAATGGCTCATATTTATTTCTCATGAATCTTCTACTTGCTTCTAACTTGGGGTATTAGACTTAAGAGCTTCCCCTTGATGGTGTGTTGCAACTTGAGGGGTGAAAGGAGTATTGTGGAAGCTTACAATTTGCCTTAGAGACTCATCAATTTTTTGATTTTTGAAGGACATAAGAGATGGTTTATGAGGGAGAGTAGGTTGATCTTGGGAAAAAATGATTAAGACCTTCATAGAATCAATCCTTTCTTGATGGATTATTACAAGTTGCAGCAAATTAGGAACACAAGAGGACTAACTTGAGAATGGGGACGGTGATTAGGGATGAAGAAAATTTAATTCTTTCTCTTCACATATTATGAATCTATCCTCTATGCATTGATTCAAATATTTATAGCCTTTTATTGGTTGAGACATGATTTTTTCCCCTCTCAAAGGCTACCCAATCACTTCTTACAAACTATAATGAGTCACTTAGCTTTTGAATGAGATGAATAAGGATAACTCTATCAAATTGTTCATTTCCATCTATTTTTTAATCACCATTTCATTCTTATACATCTTCATGAGTATTTAAGAATATTTTTATTTATTAGCTTGGATTCGCATTGTTATACACTCTTCCCTAGCTCTTATCTCCTACTGATGGAAAGTTTGATAGGGATGATATGAAGGCTGAAAAACTTGGTAAGGTTGATGAGAAAAGGAGGGAGGATAGTGATCTTGGTAACAAGGTTGATCACATTGATAGTTAAGGTTATATGGAGGGTAAGTAGGGTCAATATAGGGCTGGTATGGATCAACATAGGACTAACATGGTTCATTAGGTTGCTGATAAGGACCAATTTACTATTGATAGGGCTCACCAACTTGGGTAAAACAAAAGTATACTCCAAATTTAGCCATGAAACCTCATGATAAATACAAATAAAAAAGATCATATGGTTGTAAGCATATGTGGGATGTTAAAAGCAACTAATTATGCTTAGAGTCACAATTATCACTTGTGTTCATGCCTCTAAAGGCCAATGCATCAAAGAGCACACCAATAACTCTTTCTTGGATGAAATATCTTGTCCCACTGGGTGTGCCAAAATTATTTTTTCACCCTTGAGAGGGTGTCATCAATCCCTCTCACTTGACCTATACAATGGGATTTGTCCAAGGTTATGAGTGACCTCTAAGTGGACTAAACTTCTATATTTTAGCTAACTCCCTAGATGCTTCACCCAAGCTACTAATAAACTATTAAATTTATAAAAATAAGGAAAAGAGAGTTTATCTAAATCTTAAAAAGGGAGATGCACCAAAATAATTGATCACTACCAACCAAATGCATGCACACATGTAGACCATGAGACTAGTATGAACATACACTACTACCAATTTGAATCTCTTACACCATTGTTTCAATGTGGAGGTTGTGATAGATGTTTGTGCTAGGAGGACTAATCAAGGGATATAAAATGACAATAATGAATACATAAACACACTCAAACTTTACATTTCACTTGAAAACTTCACATGACAAATAAGATAAGATTTCAAACTGCATATAGGTGTTAGAATAGGACAATATGTCAATTAAGACTAAGCAAATCACTTAACAAGATCAACTATTCATGAATACATACTAAGTATACTCATATAAGGAGGTAAAATAAATATTATTATTGATTAAAGGCATATAAATGAGCATGGATTCACCTTACTAAGGTGGAGGATCCATTAGAAGCCATTTAAGGTTATATATATAGAGAAAATTGAGAGAGAGAGAGAGAGGCATAAGAGTAATTCCAATGACAAGTGTCACTTCATTCAAATTAGTTATAGTCCAAGAGGAAAGTAAATGATAAATTCAATCCATATCCTTGACATGTTTTGGTTTTTTGATGATGATCTTCTAGAGGAAAGGTGTAGATGAGACTCTTCAACTCCCTAGATAACTCATCAACCTTGTTTGAAACTATATATTCTTGGCCAATGAGGAGTTACAAGATAGTGTTTGACACTTGGAATTATTGATAAAGATTACCTAATATATATAATAAATTATAAGGCCAATTATATGTTCTTTCCATCTTGGGAGAGGATGAGAGCTGAGTTTCCAACCTATTCATGTTGCCAAGAACCTGAAATTCAATCCTCTTAAGTGCAAGATTGATCATCTCTCTTCTCTTAGGCCTCGTTGGACACTTTAAGACTATAATATCATAATTAATAAATATTAAATGAATTTTGGATTTCCAAAATACCTTTATTTTGGCTCAATAACAATTTGAAAATGGTTAGGAAAGCTTACAAGCTTCAAAACTTTATAAACTAGCTCCAATAAGCAGTCTTTTAGGCCAAAATCTATACATTTCTTCCCACATATGTGAACCAGTGACCCATTAAGGTGATATTAGATGTATATAGGTCATTTAAGTAGTTTTTATGTCATTCAAGGCATTTGTAATAGTTAGGAAACCAAATTCCTCCATCGGGTCTTATGCAGGGTTTGAAAGGGGTTTAAAGTAGCTTATCATCTTAATGATGATTCATAAAGATGAATGACCCAATATTCAAAAAAATTCCATAGGTTTATATCACACAAGGTTCCCATTCCATGTCTAATATATTTAGGTCCTGTGCAAATTATCCTACAACATCCAAGCATAAAACTGTGGTCTTTCAAGTTCTTCATAGTGCAAAATAGGGTTTTGGAATACCCTTCTTCCTTAAGTATTTTTCATAGCATGTAGGTACTTAAACAAAAATAAATTACATATAATATAAGGTTTATGCCCACACCCAAATCCTCCAAGATACATTTAACACCATGCACATTCTCCATGGATTTCTAAGCTTTTCAAGACTACTTCTTAGGCTTGTAGGACTATGTGTGAGACCGAGAGATAAAATCTTTAGACCAAAACTCCTAAAAGTGAATTTTATGGTTAAAAAATAATAAAAAATGTATTTAATAGTAAATTACATGGGTTTAAATGATATACAATATGTATTTACCCTCTAAAAGGTTTGTCAACTTGATTTTCATAATTTGAGGGTTTGTAGGCCATTAGGCTAGTTTGCCCTTAATGACCTAGTTTGGAGTTTGGCTTCAAATTTACAAGGCTAAAAAACTTGTGTAAAATCTTGATATTAATCATAATTAATCCCATAATCATCAATAACTCAATCTCAAATCAAAAGTTTCATGTTTTCTTTCATAATCTGAGGTCAAACTTGTAGGTCCCAATTAGGCCTGTATGTCTCATTAAGTTTGGGCTCTCTTGAAGGGATATTTGCCATATTGATGATATTATTATATTTATAAGAGTTTATACATATTTTTGTTATTATACATATTTATTTCAATCTATATGTTCCTTCAAACCTCCTCCTTAGCACAAAAATGTACTCTTCTTCATATCCAAAATGTAGACATGTAGGACTCAATAAAGACTATAGGTATTGATTTAGGATTGGGATTTATTGGAGATCAAGAGTGAGTATTCAAATCAATAATTATAATTAATTTAACCTATACACATCTACACACTATTTAACCATGGCTTCCACACCTTATTTGGCCTTTAAACTTCATATTTCAAAATAGGGTATTGTTGCATTTCTTTGGAAATGGAGACCTATAAGTTTGCAAACCTGTAGGTTTGAATTTTCATTGTTTTAAGTTATAAATAGAACAATATTTGATCACTTTGGAATTAAAAACAACTATTCACTACTTCATAACAATCCCTATGAGGTTTTATACCTTTATATCCCTCAAGCAAAGTAAAATTGGGCTCTTTGACTCATTCTTATGTAGGAAGACTTTTACATAGTCTTCTAACATGAGGTCACTATGTGTCTACTTGGAGGATTTGGTGACGATGAGAACAATTCTGTTATATTCCTTAGAGGCTTGGTAAAGTAGTTTAATTGATATGAAACTAATTCTTCCTTGTTAGGATCTTAGAGTACAATTGATTACTTTTTTATAAGCAACTAAACATGAAATTGAAACTAGAAGTAATAAGTAACTAGAAATCAAAAACAACAAATAATAAGAGATATAAGAAACAACCAATCTGTATTAAACTCTTCTAGAATGAAATATAATGAATAAATCTCTCTCTCTTCACACCTCTCAGATGTACAGTAATTATCCCTCAAGAGTTCTCTCTCTCTCTCTCAATCAATTACAATCAACTCAATTACTGAATTGTGTACATGCTATGAGGATCTAACCCTACTATATAGTATACTACAACACTAGGGTTCATGAGCCATGCATTCACCACCCTTAGATCCACCTCTTAAATCAAAGGCTCAAATATGTTTGACTAAAAATAGAACAATTCTAATTCTAGAAATGCCTAAAAATAACAATCCTAGAAATGCACAGAAGTCGGTGTCAGTCTGAAGATGATCGATGCCGGCCGACCCCTAACCGATGTCAATAGACCCCTAACCGATGTTGGTTGGTTCTGACCAATGCCGATTATTGTGTAAGCCCAATAACCTCCACATTAGCTCATTAGTGAAGCTTTTAGCTCCACAACTCAACAATCTCTGAGCCTACAATGCCACAACTTTGCATCTACATCTGAAGTAGATAAAATAGAAGGAGAATAATTAGTAATACAAGTAGATAGATAAAGTGTACCTACTCTTTTACCTTTTACTAATACAAGTGCACCCTTGGAAACTTTCCAAGATTCAGCTGTGAGAGTTACTGTGCAACCCTAATCACCTAACTTTCCTATAGAAATCAGATTCCTCTTTAGGATGGGTACATGCATGACATCCTTCAACACCCATGTGTTGCCATTCTATAATTTCAGCTGCACTTTTCCTTTTCCAACAATTTTACAAGGCTCATCATCCCCTAAATAAACTTTTCCAAAATCTCCATGGACATAATCATTGAAAAATTCTCTATTATGGGGTTGCATGGAAAGAGGCACCAGAATCTAAAACCCATGATTCTACTTTATTATCCAAAGAAAATATAAGAGCATCCTGTGCAACAATACCTGCAACTTTTGCTTCTTTATTACCTTCATACTGATTTTCTTTGTTATCCTTCAACCAACAATCTTTCTTTGCATGCCCTTTCTTTCCACAATTCCAATAGGTTATTCTTCCAAAATGAGCTCATGGGTAAAAATCATCACTCACAGAAAAACACAGAGACCGACGTCAATCAGGAGGAATCGACATCGATCAGGTGTAGACTGGCATTGATCAAAGATGACTGGGATTGGTCACTATCAAAAGAAAATTTGGGCAGACAACAAGCTGTAAATGAGTCTCAAACGCCCATAAGGAGGTTTGAAAGGGTAAGTAAACCTCCAATTCATTATCCCCCTTCTTTATACTACTTGTTGCTCACTGATGGTGGAGAACCAAAAAGTTTTGATGAGGCAATGCAAGTAAAATCTAGGAAACAGTGGGAGCATGGCATGAATGAGGAAATTGATTCCTTGGAAGAGAACCATACATGGGATTTGGTTGAGTTGCCAACCGAAAAGAAAGCACTAAAAAACAAATGGGTATATAGGTTAAAGGAAGGAGAGAATGGACAAATGAGACATAAGGCTAGGTTGGTAGTAAAGGGATTTGCACAGAAACCAGGTATTGATTTTGGTGAAATTTTTTCTCCTGTAGTAAAGATGACTTCTATTCAGACTGTATTGTCTTTAGTTGCTATTGAGGATTTGCATCTTGAGTAGCTTGATGTTAAGACATGATTTCTTCATGGAGATTTGGATGAAGAGATATATATGGATCAGCTGGAAGGTTTTGAGGTCAAAGGTAAGGAGAAACTTGTGTGCAGGTTGAAGAAAAGCTTATATGGTCTTAAGCAAGCTCTAAGACAATGGTATTTGAGGTTTGACAGGTTTATGATAGAGCATGGCTTTAGTAAATGTCAATCTAACCATTGTGTTTATTTTAACAGATTGGATAATGGTAGTTATATTATCTTGTTACTGTATGTAGATGATATGCTTGTTGCAGGTTCACACATGCAGGAAATTACTGAGCTTAAGGTAAAATTAGCTCACACATTTGCCATAAAGGATTTAGGAGCAGCAAAGAAAATCCTTGGCATGAGTATTAAGAGAGATAGGAAAAATCACAGTTTGATTTTGTCTCAAGAGGATTATGTGAATAAGGTGTTAGAGAGGTTCAATATGCAGGATGCAAAACCGGTAAGCACACCTATGGCTGGACACTCAAGTTGAGCAAAGAACAGTGTCCTAAATCACATGATGAGATTGAGTACATGAGTAGAGTTCCGTATGCTTCAGCATTTGGGAGCTTGATGTATGCAATGGTATGTACTAGACCAGATATTTCCCAAGCAGTGGGAGTTGTCAGCAAGTTTATGGCCAATCCAGGAAAGGAACACTGGAAAGCAGTTCAATGGATTCTCAAATATCTGAGAGGGACCAGTAGTAGGCATTTATGCTATGGAGGGTCAAACACTTCTCTACATGGGTATGTAGATTCAGATATGGCAGGTGACTTGGTTGGTAGGAGAAGCACCACAGGATATGTGTTCACTGTTGGTGGAACGACGGTTAGCTGGATTTCAAAGTTGCATAAGGTTGTTGCCTTGTCTACTACAGAGGTAGAATACATTGCAATCACAGAGGCTATCAAGGAAATGATTTGGATGACTCGATTCATGGAAGAGTTGGGAAAGGAGCAAGAGAGTTGCAGATTGTACAGTGATAGTCAAAGTGCAATTCATTTGGCAAAGAATTCAGCCTTTCATTCAAGAACCAAACATATACAGCTTAGATACCACTTCATTAGACAGGTATTAGAGGATGGACAGTTGAAGCTGGAAAAGATCCATATGAATAAGAACCCTACTGATATGTTAACAAAGCCAGTAATAAAGGAGAAGTTGAATCTTCATTCAACTTTTGTTGGTCTTCAAGATTGAACTTGAAGAGGGAGAAACAAGCTAGAGATGTTTAGAGGATGTTACTGTACAGGTATAGGTGTAGCTATTTATCTCCAAGTGGGAGATTTTTGAGTTGTGGAGCTAAAAGCTTCACTAATGAGATAATGTGGAGGTTGTTGGGCTTACATAGTAACTGGCATTGGTTAGAACCAACTGACATTAGTTAGGGGTCGACCAACATCGGTTAGGGGTCGGTCGGCATCGGTCATCTTCAGATCGACACTGACTTCTATGCATTTCTAGAATTTTTATTTTTAGGCATTTCTAGAATTAGAATTGTTCTATTTTTATCCAAATAGATTTGAGCCTTTGATTTAAGAGGTGGATCTAAGGGTGGCGAATGCATGGCTCATGAACCTTAGTGTTGTAGTATACTATATAGTAGGGTTAGATCCTCATAGCATGTACACAATTCAGTAATTGAGTTGATTGTAATTGATTGAGAGAGAGAGAGAACTCTTGAGGGAGAATTACTATACATCTGAGAGGTGTGAGGAGAGAGAGATTTCTTCATTGTATTTCCTTCTAAAAGAGTTTAATACAGATTGGTTGTTTCTTGTATCTCCTATTATTTGTTGTTTCTAATTTCTAGTTACTTATTACTTCTGGTTTCAATTCTGTGTTTAGTTGCTTATACAAAAGTAATCAATTTTACTCTAAGATCCTAAAATTCCATTGGTTTCTTTAGGTTCACAACCAAAGACATACTGACCTCTTACACTTGAAGTCTACACACAACCTTGTTGATGAACATAAAAATATGGTC
The DNA here is from genome assembly GCA_037957365.1 of Torreya grandis. NCBI lineage: Eukaryota > Viridiplantae > Streptophyta > Pinopsida > Cupressales > Taxaceae > Torreya > Torreya grandis. The sequence goes on from JARHVA010003508.1 coordinate 1,429,692, forward strand.
TCCTTGCCATTTTGAATTATATTAATGATTTAAAGATATAAATGGGTTTAATGATACCAAACATATGACAACAACCACTTCTTACTCATTTTATGCAATGGAGACTCTCATGCACTAAGTTTCTACCTACAAACTACAAAAGCTTGTAACTTAATTTAAAACTAGCATTCCTTCATGTTTTAGCTTGCTTGGTTCTTGAGAAATAATTTTTTAGGATGATTAGAATATTTTGGATATGGTATAGGTCAATTTAAGATCATCTATGTTGATAAACTACTTAAAACAAGCAAAACCCATCCTACAACCTCTCTCTTCTTCTTGCAAATCACCATAAATGGAGATTTATTTCCTCCTTGAGCTCACACGTGCCAAGTGAAATTTGAAATATCATATGGAAGGATAACATAGAACCCATAAATCCTCTCCAATTTCATTAATTCTTCCAATGAGATTCAAACTACCATTTCCATGGTATAAATGATCTAATGGGGGTTTTGTGTGATTTTAGACCACCCTACCTTATTAATGATTGTTCATAAAGGAGGAGCCATTAATATGAGAACTATGACCATGGATTTTAAGGGCATGAGGACCCCCATATTTTTACAAGATAATTCCTTCCAATTCTCTCTCTCTCTCTCTCTCTCTCTCTCTCTCTCTCTCTCTCTCTCTCTCTCTCTCTCTCTCTCTCTCTCTCTCTCTCTCTCTCTCTCTCTCTTTTGTATGGATTATGCATTTGAAAGTAGTCATTGTGGGCTTTTTAAGAGGTCAATGGAAGAAAGGAATTATTTTTTGCCTTCTTTGGACTTGTCACTCTTTCCCAAGCATGGATTTGGACTTGAGTTAGATTAGGAGACCATGGAGGTTATTGGTGAACATATGAAACTTTGGAAACCTAAAAAAATTATTGGAAAGACCCATTTTTTAATAAAAATTGCCATATTCTACCTTCATCGCCTGTTGTAGCAATGAACTAGGTGTTGATGAAGCTTATCATGCCTGTACAGACATGGGATAACATGATAACAACATCTTCCTACTATTTACCTACCATTTCCTTGTAATACTCCCTTTTTAATGTTATAAATTGGGTAATAAAAACTTAAAATGGTCTTAAACATTAGAAAAGAGAATCTGACATCTTTATGATAGTTGTACGGACCAAAAGAACATAAGGAGATTTTGGAAAGGTGTTAAATGATGAAGAAAAAGCTATTAAACCTCTAAAAACCTTTGGAAAAACTTGAAACATGTCATGAAGTGACTAGACAAGCATAAGGCCAATATGAATAATTACCTTAATCTTATCAAAAATACCTTAAACTTTCCAAAAGCTTCAAATGGTCATGTTTTCATCTTTTTGGCTTAGATCCTTTGGTCAAACCATTCACCTTAGTAGCTTGGATGGTCAAAACACCACTATCTTCCTTCATAGACAAGATACCTTAACCTCTTCAAACTTACCTTAAATATCACTAAACACATTAGGGAAACCATCCTAAATGACTATTTGAAGGCCCTAGATGGCTATCAAAAAGGCTAGAATGAGATAAATAACAAGTTTTTGATGAGAGTCACCTATGGTAGCCAAAATTGGCTAACATGTTTGGTGACCTCATAGGATTTCATGATTACTATGCTCATTAGAATGGTTGTCTAGTCCATCCATTGGGCATGGATTCATCTCTTACTCAATATCACACCTGAATTCACCTAAACACTTGATTAAAATAGCCTTTAAACAAATGAGACACCTGACTACCTCCAAGACACAAAAAAACAAGAACAATAAAACAAAGCAAGACAAAAACCATGATATAAATCACTTAGGGAAAACAAGACAAGAAACTATTGAAAATAAATAACCTCAAGACATTTTCTTCCTAGATCAAAAGGAAAATTTAGGAAAACTCTTCTTTCATGAGATGAACAATGATCTAGAACAAGTTGCCCTTTAGCCATGATGCTTGGTGGAGTAGTCTTTTTTTTTTCCAAATCATTTGGTATGATCTCAAGTGAATCATAATCAACATGTTTCCAATGAATATATATTCATCTTGTAGCCCAAAACTCTTCTCATGATGCTTCTTGATGTTTAAACTCACCTCAAACATGACTACTTCTTGACTCATAGAGACAACATCATATTTAGCTTTAAGAGGTTTCATGAGATTATGTTTTTAATCTTGGATAGCTTCTTGATAACTCCCACATTTATCTTCAAGGAAGATAGTAGATTTAAAAACATCTTCAACTTGCCCAACAAGAGATATAGGCCCTTGAAGAGCCTTAGATGCATTGGACATCTCCAAATACTACTTACACATATCATTTTCAAACTCTTCACATTGACTTGAGAAGGCATCTTGCATATGACTGTCACCTTGATCAATATCTATCACCTTTCTGGCAATTGTCGTGTGCTCATGAACTTCATAGTGATTGTTTGAGAAGTCACCAATCATTACCACAACTTCTTTCACATGTTTGAATTATTCTTCATAGGTGATTGGTTTATGTTCATTAGGGTCCATTTAAATCCCATTAAAGTCCTCATATTGTTTTATTATGGAACATTAAACACTAAGATCAACTACAACTTCTTCATGGAGACTTTATATACAGACACTCCCTTGAGATCCTTCCATTGTTAAACTAATCAGCTCTTCTTTGCAATAAGAAGGAAGACCAACATTTTCAGTCAAAGGAGAGAGCTCAAAAAAGACTTTTACCACTTCTAGGATACTTGAGGCATCTTGGAAATTATCCAAATGCATCTCAATTGCATCTAGATGTTCCAATTCATCAAGAGGCTCTAAGAACTGGTGTTCTTGATCATCCATGGTCTCAATGAGATGATTAGCTAACTATGTTACTATTATTATCATCTTAGTTAGGGTTTGTTCATATTCAAGAGTGTTTTCTCCTTTAAGTTATACTAATACATGATGAATGTCACCTTCCCATTCATTTATTCACCAAGGGCAGTGCCAATGATGAGTTCTTCCTCATGCTCACTTGAATAGTCTTCTTCATAGCCTTCATTTTGATAACTTATAACTGCAACTTGAATTTCATTATCCTCCACTATAATATGTTATTTATCAATGATGGGTTTTTCAACCTCACAAATAAACTTTGGGCTCTCATGATCAATGAGATTATCCTTCTTCTCTCTAAATTCATCTACCAATATCTCAAACCTTGATATGCTTTGATATTTAAATTTCTCAGCATGGACGTCCTTCTTCATTTGAAAAATCCCTTGAATTGATTTATATGATGGGAAAATTTTAGGTTCTTGAGGAGGGAGGGGTGGGGTTTGAATAGGTTCATTAATTGGCTTGAAGCTTGGGACCTCTCTCTTGTTTTGGATGGCCTCTTGGATAGACTTCCATGATGGGAAGGTTTGGGGCTCTTGAGGAGAGGTAGATGATATTTAAATAGGAACAAGTTCCTTTTTGGATTTAAATTCCTAGGAATGGCTCATATTTCTTTCCCCTTGACTCTACTACTTGCTTCCAACTTGGGGTCTTATATTTAGGAGCCTCCTCTTAATGGTGTGTTGTAACTTGAGGGGTGATTGGAGGATTGGAGAAGCTTACAAGTTACCTTAGATATTCATCAAATTTATGATTTTGGAAGGGTATAAAAGAAGGTCCATGAGGGAGAACATGTTGAGCTTGGGGAAAAATGAGTGAGGCCTTCATAGAATTAATCAATTTTTGATGGCTTATTTTAAGTTGGAGCAACTTAGGAACACAAGAGGACTGATTTGGGATTGGAGAGGGTGATTGAGGATGAAAAAATTCAATTCTTGATCTTCCCATATTAAAAACATATCCTCCATACATTGATTCAAATCCTTTATTTATATATTTTCATTGGTTAGGACATGCTTATTTCCCATCTCAAAGTTTATGCACTCACTCCTTGCAAAATGTAATGAGTCCTTTAGCCTTTGAATGACATGAAAAGGGACAACTCTACCAAATTGTAAATTTATATCTATTTTTTTCATCACCATTTCACTCTTATACATATTTATGAGTAGTTGGGAATCTTGTTATTTTTTAGCCATGATTTTCATTGTTATACACTCCTCCTTAGCTCTTAAATGTTGCTGATGGAAAGCTTAATAGGAATGATATGAAGGCTGACAAACTTGGTAAGGTTGATGAGAAAAAGAGGGAGGATAATTCTCTTGGTATGTGATCACATTGATAATTAGGGTCATATGGAGGGTAAGTAGGGTCATTATAGGGTTGGTATGCATCAAAATCAGACTAACATGGTTCATTAGGATACTAATAAGGACCAATATACTATTGATAGGGCTCACCAACTTGGGTAAAACATAAGACTACTCCAAATTTAGCCATTAAAACTCACAAGAAAGATAAATAACAAAGATCACTTGATTGTGATCATACCTGGGCTGCTAAAACTAACTGATTGTGCTTGGAGTCACCATTATTACTTATGTTCATGCCTCTAAATGATAATGCATTAAAGAGCACACTAATCAATCTTGAATGGATGAGCTCTCTTATCCCACCAGGTGTGCTAGAACTGCTATAGCTCAAATTTTCACCCTTGAGAGGGTGTCTTCAAGCCCTCTCACTTGAGTTATATAATGGGATTAGTCCTAGGTTGGAGGTGACTTATAAGTGGACTAAACCTATAGATTTGGGCTAGCTACCTTGATGCTTCACCCAATCTATTACTCAATAATTAAAGTTCTAAAAATAGGGGAAATAGAGTTGCTCTAAATCCTAAAAGGGGTGATGCACCAAAATGATTGATCACTACCAACCAACTGCATGTGCACATGTAGACCATGAAACTAGTTTGAACATACACTACTCCCAATTTGACTCTCTTACATCAGTATTTCAATGTGGAGGTTGAGATAGATGCTTATGCTAGGAGGACTAATCAAGGAATGACACTAATGAATAGGTAAACACACTCAAACTTTATACTTCACTTGAACACTTCACATGAACTATAAGAGAAGCTTTCAAACTACATATAAGTGTTAGAATAAGACAACATGTTAAGGAATAATAAATAAATCACTTACCAAGATCTATTATCCATGCATAAATACTAAGTACAATCATAAAAGGAGGTAAAAATAGTAGTATTATTGATAAAAATCATACAAATGATTAGATTTGCACCTTACTCAGGTGAAAGATCATTTATAATCTTTTTATGGCTGGATATATATGGGAAATTGAGAGAGAGAAAGAGAAATAGGTGTATGCATAACTCTAACAAGTGTCATTTCATTAAAATTAGTTATAGTCTAAGAAGAGAGTCTAAGATCAATTTCATCCATATCCTTGGCATATTTTGGCTATTTGATGATTATATTTTAGAGGAAAGGTGTAGAAAAGACTCTTTAACTCCCTATATGACTCATCAACCTTGTTTAAAACTACATATTCTTGGCCAAAGAGGAGTTAAAAACTAGTGTTTGATAGTTGGCATTCTTGATCAAGCTTCCCTGAGCTCTCCAACACCATCATATTCTAATTACATATTCTTTATATCTTAAGAGAGGATGATATTTTAGTTTTCAACCTGTTCATGTTGCCAAGAACTTGTAATTCAATCCTCTTAGGTGTAAGAGTGATCATCTCTCTTCTCTCAAGCTTAGTTAGACACTTTCAGACTATACTATCATCATGAAGACCTCTAAAATGAATTTTAAAGTGCCACAATACCTATATTTTGTCTCAAAAACACTTTTTAAATGGTTAGGAAAGCTTATAAGTTTCAAAACTCTATAAACTAGTTCCAATAGGCAGTATTTTAGGCCAAAATTTATACATTTCTTCCCACATATGTGAGACAATGACCAATTTAGGTGATATTATGTGTATAGACATCATTAAAATAATTTTTAGACTATTCAAGGTCATTTGGAGTAGTTAAGAAACCAAATTCCTCCATCAGGACTTGTGCATGATTTAAGAAGGGTTTAAAGTGGCTTATCATCTTAATGATGATTTATAAAGATGAGGGCCTCAATCCACAAACCAATGCCAAAATTTTATATCACATAGGGTTAACCTTCCATGGTTAATAAATTCATGTCCCATAAAAATTATTTTTCAATATCCAAGCATAAAATTGAGGTTTGTCGAGCTCTTCACACTATAACATAGGGTTTTAGACCACCCCTCATCCTTAAGGATTGTTCATAGCATGTAGGTCCTTAATAAAAAAACCAATGATATGGAATATAATTTTTATAACTACCAAAAATGAAAAAAAAATCACCCAATATCCATTTTTGACCATGCACATTCTCCATGGAGTTCTTAGTTTCTCAAGACTGCCTCTCGGGCCTGTAGGACCATGTGTGAGATCAAGAGAGAGAATGTTTAGACCAAAAATAATAAAAGAACATTTTATGGTTATAATATATTAAAAAAGGTTTGAAATATTAAATTCCATGGTTTTAAATCATCTCTAATATGTATTTACCCTCCAAAAGGTTTGTTAACCTGAATTTCATAATTTGAGGGTTTGTAGGCCATTACACTAGTTTGGCCCTAATGGCCTAGTTTGGAGTTTGTCTTCAAATTTAAAAGGATAAAATACTTGTGTAAAATCCTTATATGGATCCTAATTAATCCCATGATAATAATTAACTTTATATCAAAGTAATATCTTCATGTTTTCTTGCACAATTTAAGATCAGACTTGTAGGTCCCAATTAGGCCTATAGGTTTCATTAGGTCCAAGATCTCTTCAAGGGATATTTTCCATCTTGATGATATTATTTATTTTAAGAGTTAAAACATATTTTTAGTCTTATTAATATTTATTTCAATCTATTTGTTCATCCAAACCTCCTACTTAGCACAAAAATTCACTCTTCTTCATATCCAAAATGCAAGCCTGAAGGTCTCAATCAGGGCTATAAGTATTGATTTGAGTATTGGGATTTATTGGAGCTCAATAATGAGTATGAAAATCACTATTTGTACTTAATTTAACCTACACACATATCCACAATATTTACCCATGGTACCACACCTTATTTGGTCTTTAAATTTCATCTTTCAAAATACGGTCTCGTTGCATTTCTTTGGAAATGGAAACCTACATGTTTGTAGACATGTAGGTATGCATTTTCATTGTTTTAAGTTATAAATGGAGAAATTTTGAGAAATTTGGCCCTAAAAATAACTATTCACTACTTCAAAATAATGCCTATGAGGTTTGAGACCTTTATATCCCCCAAGCAAAGTAAAATTGGTCTCTTTGACTCATGCTTATGTAGGCATACTTTTACACAGTCTTCTAACATGAAGTCACTATGTGCTTACTTGGAGGATTTGGTGATGATGTGAAAAATCATATTGGAGTCCTTGGAGGATTGGTAAAATAATTCAATTCATTTGAAACTAATTCTCCCATTAGTTTCTATTGACCAATTCTGGCCCCAAGGCTAAAAGGTCAATCCCTATAGTTTGAAAATTGACTTGTCATTTTTCTTAGCCTTGTTGATATCCATCCTATGCCTTGTGAGGTCTTAAAATGGTATTTTAAAGGTATTATTATCATATTTTAAGGTAAATTTGATAAAATTAAGGCAATTGTTCATTTGGTCTTGTGTTTGTCTAGTCTTTCATGTCATGATCAAATTGGTTCAAAAGGAGATAAAGGTATAATAGGTATTATTAGGTCATGTAGTACATGTCAAGGTCATATTAAACCTATGTTGGTCCATACACATGGTCATAAATGATTTCAAACTATCCATCTAAAGTTATAACCCTTTTTAGATGTTTTGTTGTCCCTTTTGTAATGTTCTTAGAAGGGATATGAAAAGGTGTTCAGAGATAAAGGAGGATAATAATGCTTTGGTACATTACTTGGGGCAAATTAGGATCCAATCATTCTTATATAAGCTTAAAAAATACATTTTAAACAAAATTTTGCATTATATGCTCCATCAAGTTTCCTAACAGCTTCATAAATGGTAGTTTCACATGTTCATTCCATATAGAGGAGAGAGAGTGGTGACCTAAGATTACGGGTAGAGGGAGGGGGTCTAATGGCCTTTAGATTTATGACATTGGTATGTAGGAATAAGCCTCTTTTTTTATGAATAGTCATCAAGACTCTAAGGTGGTATTAAACCTTAGAAAAACCCTTAAGGCTCTATTTTAGATAATATCCGTGTAATTTTGAGCTCATTGGTACAAGATGAGAATTGTTTAAGATATAGAGGAGTTTACTAAACCTTCTCACATATTTTTATACCATCATATAGTGCATTAAAACATGAATCAATATCAACTCTTCCATTTTGGTAGGTTATAGACCTATACAAAGGCTTAAGCAAGATTTTTAGTTGATGTTGGATGATCTCTCACTTCAGTAAACCCTTAGGAAGCCTTCATATTATATCCAAAATATATTCTAGATGAAGGAATCAAACCTCAAAGTTTCTCAATGATAAGATGTCTCAAGCCTATTGAAGACTTGAGGGGGTCATTGAAATATTACAAAAACCAATATAAGATTGGTTTCTATTCCCTAAAATTATTCAAAAACATGCCATGCACCTTTTATCAATTTGAAATTACACACTCATTTTTTTCCTTGGTTGAGAAAAGAGATATATGAAGTCATGTTTGCTTAGTGGACTATGTCAGCCAAGATAGACTCTATGAACATGGAGGAGTACTATGAAGTGTCCAAATATACACTTAATGTGTATTGAACCTTAAGTAGTATAGGTACATTGTTGGAATGCATGATTCAATGTTTGTTTTCCTTCTCCAAATTCTTGATACATTTGGGACTTGAATGCTTATAGCCCATTCACTCCATTCTCTCAATGGATTGTGTACTCTAAGGGACTGTGTGAGTTTCAAAAGAGGGAAGTGAAAGATAACAGTTTTTTATGAGACCAAAATGTTGGAAAAATGCATTTAGAGTCTCTAAAATAATTATCCACCTCTCTTCTTTATTTCACCATCAGTTGATCTAACCCTAAAAGGACTCATTTCAACAGAACCTATAGTCAGTCCTATCACAAGCCTAAGTGAATGGAGCACTAGTTGTATGGGTTTGAATTAATGTTTAAGAAGGTTTAAAAGATATAATGGATATGGATAACATTATTATAATTGTAAATATCACCAAGATACCTCAATTTTAAGGCTTAACATTCAAGAGTCTTAGCCCATCATCTATAGGCTTGTTTATAGGCATTATGAGTAAAGGGGCATATGGTGAACAAATTGAAGTTGGGATTTATGTAGAGAATCCATGAGAAGTATGAGAAAAATAATAAATAATTGAAAAAACCCACCTAGAATGACAAAATATCTCACAAGGTGATTGATGGCATTAAAGAGGATAAGAGTTTTAATGAGGCTTAATAGGCCTAAAAGGTCGTACATAGGCCCGTGCATGAAAATTGAAGAAATGTTGAATATTTAAAAAGTATATTTAGGATTTAAGAGTCTCAAAATGGTAAATTATATGTTTCACTACTTTTCATGAGAATTGAATGACTGAGAAAGAAGACAATACAAAAAGAAGCCTACTAAGATCACTTTAGTATGATTGACTATAAACCCTGGTTTTGAGCTTAAGGCAGTTTATAGAGGATTGTTGGGTCAATTAATTGATATAATCATTGGAATATATCATAATATATATCATAGATCTTGAAGAAATTTTTTAGAATCAAATCAAATAATTTGGTGTAATTTTTTGCTAGATGACTCTCTTTGACCTCACAGTTGCAAGCCTACTAGCCTAAGATGCATCTTCTCTTGCTCAGAATGGTATAGAGGAATTACATGGGAGATAAATATCATAGGGTGTGTGATTTAACCTTGTATAATTTTTATTTGTGGCATTATTTTAGTGATTAAGGCCCCAGGGTTTATGAATCATTGTTAAAATGATAAACAGGGCTAAAGTTGCCAAGAAACCTTCTAATGACCTGATGAGAGAGATATTACATTTAGTCACTCAAAATGGGTTGGGTGACCCTTGAAATCACATAATAAAACTTCATAACTCTCTTAGACACCTGAATAGGCTATTGGTTTACACATGTGAAAAGTATAGTGTATAAAATTGGCCTAAAAGACATGGTTGTAGGCCTAATTGTGAATATGTAGGGTGATGGTAGGTCTTCAAATTAGGTATAAAGGATTTTAAAGCCTGGGAAGATGTTATAAAGTCCTATAAATAGTTTTTAAGGTTTTCTAAGAGGGTATATGAACTATTTAAGTCAACAATTTAGGCCAAAAGGGGGAAACACACTACTTTGCTAGCCAAGATGCTTAATTATAGGCCTATGGAGTACTCTTGGAGAGATTTCCTCTAATGTATTAAGTTTTCATATGATGTTGTAGGACTTAAAAAACATAATAAAGCATTGAAACCTATCAATTTATTGAGAAATCACTCCAGTTGCCTCTTGACATACACCTAAGCTAAGGTTTTGGCCATTTCTTGGTTCACCCATCTATACAAGGTTCTAGACCCTCAAATTTGACATGAAAATTTATTAGTGGGTATGTAAAGTGTATCAAAAATTTACTTGAGGTTTCACATTTGTGAGAGATCAATGGAACTAAATCTCAATTTTATAGGCTAAGAGACCTAATTGAGGGCTAATTAGAGAGAGAAATAGGTGGAGTAAGTATACTTTCACTTAGGTTTTGGACATGAAACTTTGTATAGGGTAGGAAGAGAATAGTTGGTAATAAAATATATTGTTTTTCTATTAGGAAAATTTGTAGAATGCTTTATACAAGGAGCTGTCTATTTTGAGGGCTACAAGGAAATGGAGACAAGTATGGGATTTAAGAGTGAAATTTTAGTATTAGAGAGTGTTTGAGGCACTCAAGGGGGTTGATTTAAGTTTTTTAATACTGATATAGGTATTTTATGGAGAGAGGTTTCATTCATGAAGATAAAATCAAGATTTGAGGCATTTGAGCAAAGAGAGGCATAATGAGATTGATGGGATTCAAAACACCTAAGAATATATGATGACTATTACAGTGTTAGTATAATAAGGTTATAAAATAGATTCAAGGTGTCAAGAAATATGGAAGAGGGTGAATCAAAGTGAACTTGATGATCAAGTATGCCACTTGTCACTCCTAAGCAAGAGGGTAGTTTCAAATAAAGTTGATGAGTTGTTGAAGAAATGAAGTTTCCTATACCAACCAATAGAATTTCATGATCACACAAATAAACACATGTTTAATGACTTTATAACTCACCACTTGATAAAATTATTGCATATAACTTACTCTTTAGTGAAGGGACACTTGTAAATGACTCTTTTATATGCCCTTTCTCTCTCTCCTCTCATTATCTATATAAACAATCATGTTTGGCTAAGTATGGTGAATCCCTACTCAAATAAACAATGTTAATATGAATTTAAATGATGAATAAATTTGATACTTACCTTCTCATATGCTTTCAACTAGTGTACTTGTGTGATTTTGGATTAATGCTAGTAGTAGTGATTGTATTCTCTCTCATTTGTCCTCTCCTACTTATTTACAAATGGATTATCTTATTTTAGGTCACATGGTTATTGGAATCATAGATAATATGATGTGGGGGGGGTGAATTATTTTCCTTAAAATAATCCTTTAATTTGACTTATAATCCATGAAGCATTCGTTCACATTCATACATTAACCAATGCATAAACAATCATATATAAAAGCAAACAACATTAGAAAATAGGAGATATGTGGGGAAAAATTTTGGGGGATAAAAAAAACTAAAAAATATATTGTAATATATTCATATAATAAATTAATCAATATTTATTGAGGCACCAACCCCACAAAGAGCACCAACCCCTCACTAGTCAAGCACCAACTCAACTAGTCCTCTAACAAGCACTAACTTGCAAGGAGGCACCAACCCCCTAGGTAACTCAGAACCAACTTAGCTACCTTAAACCTATAATCCCCTTTGGAATTTTTTTCTCACTCAACTAAATATTACCACTTTGTTTTGCTCTTCTCACTCTTATATCTCTCTGAAATAACCTATTAGGCCTTCTCACTCAATTATCCCTTTACTTGGCATAATTAGGTCATATGAACTTAATCATCACCTATATAATCACTGTTAGAACCTCATGAAAATTTAAACACACATATATAATTATATTCCATCCATATACCTTGTTTCTAAACCTCTATATCATTCGCTCATGTCCTCAATATTCTAACTAGTCAAATTAGGCTTGTTAGACCTTCTCTTTGTACTTGACTATTGCTCTCATGCATCTTGGTCAGCCAAAAAAATATACATAATTGGATAAACATTGAAATAGATTAAAAAATATTTTTAATAAGTTAAACACCCACTCCATAGGTTGGTCACCACCCATAGGGGCCAAACCCACCATTAGGCCTAATAGAGACCTAATGCACTTAGGCCTTCTCAAGGCACACATTTTAATTTGACCATCTTGGAACATATTGAGCATTAAAAAATTAATGAAACACCTCATATACAATTAAAATATACCTTTTATAATCTCACATTATTTTACCAACACTATTTATCTCATTTCACTCCTTGAACCACATAATTAGGTCTACTCGCAATTAGGCCTTCTCATTGCTAGAAAGATTGTCTTACAAGTTTGAAGCATACACTAAAATTTGACACATAACCATATTAAAAAACCAAATTTATATAACATTAATGACCTCATGATAATAATCATGTTTATTATATTTCACCAAATAGGGAAAAATACCTCAAACAAACCACTTAGATATGCTCACTTAGAACTGTAAACAGGCCTCAAGAATCCAATCAAGAACCTTTGAATTTTTACACCTTTATAGGGATTTATCATGAATTAAAATGAACATATGAGACATATATAAAAAATTCAAATGAATTTTATTATTTAACTCTATGTAATAAGAGTCAGGAACATCATTCTCATTCACACATAGAAAACTGACTATATCTCCAAAAACATAGTGATGAAAACCAAGACTTAGAACACCTATGAAAACACTTTTATTAAATTAAAATGGTTTTAAATAATCCTTAAACATAATTAAAACATATTTAATTATATATATTATAAGTTTCAATGTCAATATTGGTCTTACAGACCAATCTCATGTCTTCACCCTACATAGACCTCATTGTGTTAGACAGGTCACTTTGAAAACAAATTTATGATTGTCTATGAGCATCAAAAAAAATGTTTTCAAGGTGAAATAGTGACATAGATATTTAATAATGACTCCATGCATTTTTATCCATCCTTAATTCACTGCAACCCATCCCTAATCTCATTCTCACTTCTGCCTAGTTTTTTCAAAGTCTTCTTCATTAGGCCTTTTTAGTGATAGGCCAACTTCCATGACCAGTTTAACATATTTGAGGTATAAAAACTACTAAAAAACCATTATGTTCATAATATATATGTCTAAAGATTTAAACTCCAATAAATTTCATGCTTTGACTTAGTCAACCCTACCCACTACATCAAAAATCCAAGAAACAAAGGGTTTCATGTAGATTTCATTCATTCTTATGATAGACCTAAACAAACCTGGGAGAGTCATATACATGTTATAATCATAAAAATATGTCATAAAACCCATTATAATCCATTTTTAACAAGATATTTCCTATCAAATCATTATGAGGGTTTTAGGAGGGTTTAGACTACTTTCTATTCTTAATAATCATTCATAAAGGATTAACCCTCAACTCCAAAAACAATGCTTAGAGATTTAATATATTACCCTTACATAACTAAAATGAACTAATTGTATCCTAATTCAAAGGTTGCACATGCTAATGAGCATAATAAAATCCTTCTCGGGTCTGTAATCACTCATTCCATGCACATAAAAAACCTCAACACTAATTTTCATGATTTTTCCTTCAAGATTTAACCTCAAACTTGGTCAAAAAACTTGAAATAATATATCACACATATTAAAATGATATTATGATCTATATCACCTTGGGAACTAAAATTGACCCCTCATTAGGCCACACTAGGTCTCTTTTCTCATTAGGCCTAAACTTGTAAGCGATACTTAGACCTTGAACACACCTTGAAACCTCTTGCACTACTCTCAATACCTCATCATTATGTCATATAATCTCATACAATGATCACACACTACCAATATTATTATCATAAGTCCCATACTGCTCACCTCAACATGCTACCAGGCCTATGCCTTTTCACTAGGTTTCTTCATGTAAGGACTAAGCCTCAAAACTGATCTTGGAACTCTTCTAAAGGATTATTTGACTCTTTCACATTTTTACACAACTTTATACACTCTCTCATGCCTATAATGACATAATTCACTATGATTTATTATGATTTATGCATACACCTTCTCATAGAGCTAAAATAGGCTTCTCAAGATACTTAGTACTCAATAGTATGATTAACTTGTATCTTGATCCTGAAACATATCATCAACCTCAAAAAAGTTACCAGGTTACATTTAAATTCTCTCTCAATAAAGAGACAAGTTGCCTTCAAATTATCTCTTATCATAAGACTCCTTGTCACATATCACTTCACCATGCATGGCTTCAACTCTGACCTTGACATTAATGACATCTATCTTGACTTTGACATTAATGACTCGATACTAACAATAGGAACATACCTTAAAAATGGTGATTTTGATGTAGTTTTTCATGGTTTGAAAATGGATTTTAAGTTATTAGTGCCTTACTTAGACCTCTTGACTAACCCTCTCATTCAATACATTATCTATAACTTCCATGTTTAAACATTCATGCTTGAATGTCCTTGTTTAGTAGTGTGATCATATTCAAGCCTAATCCATGTTTTCAGTGTATGATAGTCTGGTGGAGGGTATTGATTTGGTGTATCATCTCCCTAGTTAGGTTTATTTTATATCATCCCTATCCCTTTTTCCTTTGCAATCTAGTAGAGTAGTGTAGAATTAAGAGCTTAACTGATACATCAAGGGGAGCTAGCTCTATAATCTAGAGGTTTATTCCACTTAGACGTCACCCATAAACTAGGACTAATCCCATTGTATAGATCAATTGAGAGGGCTTGAAATAACTTCTCAAGGGTGTAAATTTGAGCTATGACAATTTTGGCATGCTCGATGGGACCAAGGTAAAAAGTTGTTTAAGGATTATTGGTGTTGTATTTTAACATATCATCCTTAATAGGCATTCAATAAATATCAATAATGACTCCAAATGAGCCAAAATTGGCATAGGTATTCGAAATACCCAAAAAATTAGAAATTTGTATGTATTCTCAATCTCCATTTGGTGAAAATGCATACTCTATAGCTACATATTCTTCATATCACACTGATATTATTTATGGATTCTCCTCAAGTATCCCTCAACCAAAATATCAATGCTACAATAAACCTAATTAGT
Organism: Torreya grandis; assembly: GCA_037957365.1. NCBI lineage: Eukaryota > Viridiplantae > Streptophyta > Pinopsida > Cupressales > Taxaceae > Torreya > Torreya grandis. Next base: position 1,445,151 of record JARHVA010003508.1, read on the forward strand.
CCTCATGTGATCCTACTTTCTAATTTGAGTAGCCTTGTTATCAAACATGCTAGCCTCCTTTACCCTCTCCACTATCTCCCCAAGTTTATATAGATAAAGTGAATGAGATAAAGAGTATAATATTATATTATTCAAAATATACTTGTTCAAAATTTCATTGAGGAAGTGGTCAAACTATTTAAAGCTAGCTATTTTTATTTTGATCTAATGGAAAGGAGTGATTTGTGTACATTTGTGATGGATAAGATATAGACCTGAGAGAGGAAATAAAGGGAGTCTAGTCATATGTTTCAAAATCCTTCTTGTATATATTATGAATCAATACCAATTTAGAAATATCCCTCATCATACCTTACCCCTGATCTATCTTCTTGTGCTCCCAATCTTGCCCAAGCTACAACTATGTCTATGTAAACTCCACCAGCTTTTCCTAAAAACCTCAAACTTTTCCATCATGTGGATAATTTCAAAACCATAAGGGAAAATCTTTAGAGACTACATAAAAAAATGTGATAATTTTTAGAATACCTACCCCCACTCCTTAAGTTGAGAACATTCAAGAGAGTCAAACTACATATCAGATTTTGATGAGTGGATTCCTTAATGGGAGGGAAAGGAAGTTACCCTTTTAGATAAGCCTATCATTCCTAACTTGATAGATGCTAACAAGACTGCCCCACCTCCAAATCAAGACAATAATTTATCTTGACCTCCCACCCCTTCATTTTGTCAAGAATAGCCTATTTATTCAAGGGTAGAGGATGAAATCTCAGATGGAAGGGAGAGCTTACCAAATAAGATAGAGAAGGTGGTAGTCCTTGAGAATCTTGATGAAGTTATAACTACAAATTAATCTCAATAAGGAGGTGAATAATATGTTATAAGTGAGTATGATGAGGAGCTTACCATTGGTAGTCTTCATTATACAAAAAAATCATATGTAAGACATGTTTAGCATGGTTTTGAACTTGAATAAAGAGTGAAGGATGACAAGGAAACATTGGTCAAGGTTGTGACAAACCTTAAAGAAGATAATAACTTCCAAAAGGACTAAGCTAAGAATTGAAGTAAAGTTATGGTAGTTCTTAGCAAGGAGAAAGCATTTGTGAACACTAGTGAGTAGGTTAAAGATGATGACAAGGTGATTTCTCATCAGGATGAAGCTGAATTAAAACCTATCATGCATAAGAGAAATGAGGATCTTGAAGAAGAGTATTTTTTTTAAAACCTTGAGGAAATGGCAGACCCTTATCAATAAGAGAGCATCTTTCACCATGGGCAAGTCAATAACATTCAAGAGGCTTAAAGTATCAAGGAAAAGGAAGTAAGCTTACTTAAGCATCTATCACTTGGTGTGGTGGAGGAGGATGTTGGTATGATGGAACATGATGTGGACCTTGAAGGAACCAAGGTTAACATAGATCCTTAAGTAAAGTTATAGCTGAGCTTGACAAAGATGACATCTTGCAAGATGCTAAAGCTATCAATGAACAAAAGGAATTTTAGAGTTCAACGTAGTTATCTACCAAGTAAGATGAGCCTTAAGGTGACTATGAAGTGATCCAAGAGGAAGACATGATATTTGACCAAGAAGAAGATGATATGGGAGAATTTTTTGATAACATGGTAAACACTCTCTTTCAGAATGATAGTCCTAAAGAGTATGAAGGGGGGTTGTAAGACCAACTTGTAGTAGACAACCCCCCAAAATAAAGTCTTTATGAGATCAGGGAGGTTAGCTTAAAACATGAAGTTTTTGTGCTTTCAAATGAATGTAGAGGAAAGATTGAAAATAAGGTTGCATAAGTTAAAAAAATTTCTCAAGAGGTTACTGATTAGAACATTCCTTAATAAGACCAAGTTGGAGTGTGGAAACAATTTATACAACCCATAGAAGATTTTGAACATCAACATGAGGGTAGTTTGGAATATTTGGGCATGATTCTTCCAAGGAAATTCCCCATCAAGTACCTAACTCAGTTAGAGGCCAACAAGGAACAACCATTATATGGCATGCTTGATCCAAAACATGAGATTGAGCAAGAGGAACAACTATATCAATCTATTGGTTCATTACAAAGTAGTCATTACTCAAGCCATCTCAAGTGGGTGAATGAGTGTATTTTTATCTTTGAAAAATCTCTTTTTCAAGTTATTGAATGCTCATTGTTTAACTATATCTTTATGGTTTCCCTCAAGCATGAAGGTTACCCCAAGTTGATTAGAAAAGGTAGTTATTTTGCCTTACGAGTCAATGGTTTTGTTTAGTGTCTCTTGTTTGGATATGTTAGTGTGTACAAAGTAGTTTTCTTGTGTTTGCTTCCCTAAGTGATTTTATCACATGTTGTGCATCTTATTTCTTTTGTTTTGTGTGTTATTATTGTCTTGTGTGTGTTTGGAGGTTAAGGCAATTATCTTGTCTTGGTCAAGGTCCTATATTAGGTCTATAGTAGAGTGAAATTGACTCTATTTCCTAATAAAAGGATAAAGCTATAGGTTTAATTAGCATTGTAGGCATCCTAACACTATGAATCACTAAATAATTGGCCAATTTTTACCCCTAGGCCAAAAGGTCAACTCCTATAGTTTGAAACATGAATTTTCATGTCTTTTAACCTTATTGATAGCCATCTTATGCCTTGTGAGGTCTTTAAATGGTATTTTTGAGGTCTTATTAGCATAGTTTTACGTAAATTTGACAAAATTAAGGTAATCATTCATTTGGTCTTGTGTTTATCAAGCCCTCCATGTCATGATAAAATTGGTTCAAAAGGAGATAAAGGTATAATAGGTCTTATTAGGTCATGTAGTACATGTTAAGGTCATATTACACCTTTTTTGGTCCATACACATAGTCATAAATGATACCAAACTCTCCTTCTATGTTATAACCCATTTGAGATATTTTCTTGTCCATTTTGTAACATTATCAGAAGGGATATGAGAAGGTGCTCAGAGATAAAGTTGGATGAGAATAATTTGGTACATTACCTAGGGTCCATCAAGATCCAATCATGCTTGGATAAGCTTGGATTATACATTTTAAACCAAATTTTGCATCAAATGGTCCATCAAGTTTCCTAAAATCTTTAAAAAGGGTAGTTTCGCATGTTCATTTTGTATAGAGGAGAGAGAAGAATCTGGAGGAAGAATCCTCCTTTTTTATGAATAATCATTAAGACTCTAAGGTGGTCTTAAACCCTAGAAAAACCCTCAAAGCTTAATTTTAGATAGGATCCATGCAATTTTGATCTCGTTGGTACAAGATGAGAATTTTTTAAGATTTAGAGGAGTCTGCACAACCTTCTCACATCCTTTTCTACCATCATATAGTGCATTCAAGCATGAATGAGTATCAACTCTTCTATTTTGGTAGGTTAAAAACCTATATAAAGGCTTAAACAAGATTTTTTATTGATGTTGGATGATCTCTCACTTTAATAAACCCTTAATAAGCCTTCATACTCTATCCAAAATCTAGTCTAGATGAAGGAATCAAACCTCAAAGTTTCTTAATGATAGACTTGAGGGGATAATGGAAATTTTGAATATCATATTGTAGAAACCAATATCAGATTGGTTTCTCATCCCTAAAACTATTCAAACATATTTCATGCATCTTTGATCAAATTGAAATTACACACTCATTATTTTCCTTATTTGATAAAAGAGATATATGAATTCATGTTTGCTTAGTGGACTATGTTAGCCAAGATAGACTGTGTGAACATGGAGTACTATGAAGTGTCCAAATGTATATTTAAGGTGTATTAAACCTATGGGAGTGTAGGTACATTATTGGAGTGCATGATTTGATTTTTATTTTCCTTCTTTAAAATCCTAATGCATTTGGGACCTGAATGCCTATACCCCATTCACTCCATCCTCTTAATGGACTGTGTGATCTAAGGTGACTATGTGAGTTTCAAAAGAGGGAAGTGAAATATCAAAGTTATTTTGTGAGACAAAAATATAGGAAAATTTTAGTGATATTATATAAAATGATTCTCCATATCTCTAGTTGATTTCACCATCAGTTGATGGAACCCTAAAAGGACTCATTCTAACGAAACCTATAGTTAGGCCTGTCACAAGCCTAAGTAAAAATAAATCTAGTTATATGGGTTTGAATTAATGTTTAATAAGGTTTATAAGGTATAAGGGACATGGATAACATGATTATAATTTACAATATCACCAAGAAAACTCAATTTCAAGGCTTAACATTCAAGAGATTCAACCCATCATCTACAGGCCTATTTCTAGGTAGTATGAGTAAATGGGCATATGGTGAAATAAAATGAAGTTGGGAGTATTAGAAATAATCCATGGGAAGTATGAGAAATATAATAAATAATTTAAACACCCACCTATAGTGATAAAATATCTCTTAAGGTGACTGATGACATTAAATAGGACAAGAGGTTTAATGAGGCCTTATAGGCCTAAAAGGTCATACATAGGCTTATGCATGAAAACTAAAGAAATATTGCATATTTGAAAAGTATATTGAGGATTTAGGAGTCTAATAAAGGTAAATGGTATGTTTTGAGATGTTTCCATGAGAATTGAACCACTAAGAAAGAATAAAATATGAAAAGAAGCCTACTAGGATCACTTTAGTATGATTGACTATAAACCCTAGTTTTGAGCTTAAGGTAGTTTCTAGTGGATTTGTGGGTCAATTAATTGATATAATCATTTTAATATCTCATAATATGTATAATATACCATAAGAAAAAGTTTTATAATCAAATCAAATAATTTTGTGTAGTTTTTTACTAGATGACTCTCCTCAACCTCAAAGTTACAATCCTACTAACCTGAGAGGCATCTTCTCTTGATCAGGATGATATAGAGGAGTTTCATGGTAACTAAATATCATAATTATTTTTATTTAACACTTTTTACTTGTGATTTTTTCATTATTTAAATGATTAAGTCCCTAATCTTTATGAATCATCGTTAAGATGATAAATAGGTCTCAAGCTGCCAAGAAACCTTCTAATGACCCAATAAGAGAGATAGTGCATTAAATAATTAAAAACTGGTTGGGTGAACCTTTAAATGATCTAATAGACCTTAATAAATCTCTTGGACACATAAATAGGCCATTGGTTGGCACATGTGAAAAGTACAGTGTGCAAAATTGGCCTAGAAGACATGGTTACAAGGCTGATTATGAATATGCAGGGTGATGGTAGGTATTAAAATCAGATATAAAGGATTTTTAATCTTGGGAAGAGGTTATATAGTCCTCTACATATTTTTTAAAGTCTCTTAAGAGGTTATATGAACTATTCAATTCAATAATTTGGGCCAAAGGGGGAAATGCACTACTTTGCTAGCCAAGAAGCTTAATTGTAGGCCTATGGAGTACTCTTGGAGAGATTTATTCTAATGTAATTAGTTGTATTATGATGTTTCAGGAACTAAAAAACCACAATAAAACATTGGAACCTATAAATTTATTTATAAATCACTCCAGTTGCCTCTTGAGCATGAGCATACAACTACGCTAGGGTTTTGGCCATTTCTTGGTTCACCCATATGTACAAGGTTACAAACCCTCAAATTTTACATTAATATTTATTAGGGGGTATGAAAAGTGAATCAAACATTTAATTTAGGTTTCACGCATGTGAGAGATCAATAGAACCAAATTTCAATTTTTTATGCTTAGAGACCTAATTGAGAGCTAATTAGAGAGAGAAACAGGTGGAGTAAGTACTCTTTCACTAAGTATGTGGCCATGAAAATTTGTATATATTAATAAGATAATAGTTGTTACTAAAATATATGCTTATTTTTTCATGAACATTTGTATAATGTTCTAGACAAGGATTTTTGTTTGTTTTGAGGGCTACAAGAAAATGGAGACAAGTATGGGCTTTAGGAGTGAAATACAGTCTTAGAGAGTGTTTGAATCACCCAAGGGGGTTGATTTAATTTTTTTAAGATTTAGATAGGCATTTCATGGAGATATATTACATTCATCAAGATATAATGAAGATTTTAGGCATTTGAGCAAAGAGAGGCATAGTGAGATTGATGGGCTTCAAGACACCTAAGAAGATATGATCACTACTACAATGTCAATATAATAAGGTTATAAAATATATGAAAAGTGTAAATAAATAGGGAAGAGTATAACTAAAATTTAACTTTAGGATTAATGACATCACTTATCACTCCTAAGTAGGAGGGCAATTTCATAAAAAGTTGATGAGTTGTTGAAGAAATGAAGTTTCCTATGCCAACCACTAGAAGATCATGACCACACCAATAAACACATGTTGAAGGACTTAATAACTCACCACTTAAAAAAATTATTACATATAAATTAATATTTCATTAAGGTGCACTTATTAATGACTCTTTTCTATGCCATTTCTCTCTCTCCTTCTCTCATTCTCTCTCTATATAGCCTTCTTTAGCTTTGTAAGGATCTTTTGGCTCTTTATCTTTGTAAGGATATTTTGGATAAGTATGGAGAAGCCATATAAAACTGAAAACTTGTAATATGAATTTAAATTATGAATAAATCTTATTCTTACCTTCTCATATTCTTACAACTATTGTACTTGTGTGATTGTTGATGAATGCTAGTAGTAGTGATTGTACTCTCTCTCATTTATCTTCTCCTACCTATTTACAAATAGATTATCTTCTTGAAAATCACATATTGAGTTTGATGTAGTTTTGATGGTTTAAAATTTCATTTTAAATCATTATTTCCTTGCTTATACCTCTTTACCAACCTTCTCTTTCAATGTATTATCTATAATCTCCATGTTGAAACATTCATGCTTGAAGGTCCTTGTTGAGTAGTGTGATCAGATTCAGGCCTAATCCATGTTTTTAGTGCATGATATTATATTTTAAGGTGTTTATTTTATATATCACCTCCATAGTTAGTTTTATTTTATGTTATCCTTATCCCTGTTCATTTTCAAGCTCATAGAATAGTGTAGAATTGAGAGCTTAACTGATACATCAAGGGGAGCTAGCCCTATAATCTAGACATTTAGTCCACATAAAAGTCACCCACAACTTAGGACTAATAAAATTATATATATAAATTGATATGGATTTAAACACCCTCTCAAGGGTGAAAATTTGAGCTATAATAGTTTCATTAGGTTCACAATCGAAGCCATGTTAACCTCTTACACTTGCAGTTTACACACAGTCCTATTAATGAACATGAAAACATGGTCTCCTCAAAATTTTTAATTATAATAATGATTTTAAAATATATAAATGGGTTTAAAGATACCAACCATATGAACACAACCACTTTTTCTCTTTTTATGCAATGGAGGATCTCATGCACAAAGATTCTACCTACAAATTGTTAAAGCCTACAACTTGATTCACAACTAGCATTCCTTCATGTTTTAGCCTACTTGGTTATTGATAAAGAATTGAGGAGGATGATAATAAGATTTAAGAGATCGTATAGGTAAATTTAAGATCATCTGGGATGAGAAGACACTTAAAACAAGTAAAACCTAGCCTATAACCTCTCTCTTCTTCTTGCAAATTACCATAAATGGAGATTTTGTGCCTCCTTGAGCTCATACGTGCCAAGTGAAACTTTAAAGATAATATGTAAGGGTATAAAATATCCCATAGATCATATATAATTTAATTAATTCTTAAAATGATCTTAAAACTACCATTTCCATGGTACAACTGATATAGTGGGGTTTTTGTAGGGTTTTAGACCACCATACCTTCTTAATGATTATTCATAAAGGAGAAGACATTAATCTAAGAAATATGGCCATGTATTTTAAGGGAATGAAGACCCCCATATTTTTCCAAGATCATTACTTCCAACTCTCTCTCTCATGTATGGACTGAGCATTTGAAAGTAGCCATTGTGGGCTTGCCAAGAGGTTGATGGAAGAAAGGAAGTTTTTTTTGCCTTCTTTAGACCTATCACTCTCCCAAGTAGGTATTTGGACTTGAGGAAGATTAATAAAACATGGAGGTTCTTTGAGAACATTTTAAACTTGGTAAACTTGTAACAATTCCTATAAAGACCCTTTCTTCAATGAAAACTGCCATAGTCTACCTTCATAGCCTGTTGTGGCAATGAACTAGGTGTTGATGAATCTTATCATGCCTATATAGACATGGGATAACATGAAATCAACATACTCCTATTATTTAAATACAATTTCCTTATAATAATCCCTTTTAAAAATTATAAATTGATTAATAAATCACTTGAAATGGTTTGAAACATTATACAAGAGATTTTGACACCTTTATTATAGTTGTACGAATGAAAGGAGCATAAGGAGACTTTGGAAAGGTGTTAAATGACTCAACAAAACCTCTTAAATCATTCAACACCTTTGGACTAACTTGAAACATGTCATGAAGTAACTATACAAGCACAAGAATAATATGATTACCTTAAACTTTCCAAAAGCTCTAAATGGTCATGTTTTCATCTTTTTGGCTTAGCTCCTTTGGTCAACCCATTCACCTTAGTGAACCTTAGTATCTTGGATGGTAAAAACACCACTATCTTCCTTACCATCCAAGATACCTTAACCTCTTTAAAGTATCTTAAACATTAATAAAAACACAAGGGATACCATCCTAAATGGCTATTTGAAGTCCCTAGATGGATATCAACAAAGCTAGAATGAGCTAAATGGCAAGTTTTTGATGAGACTCACCTATGGTAGCCAAAATTAGCTGACATGTACACATGGTCACTAAGTAAAATCTTGGTTTCCATAAGGCCTCCACATAATTAAATATTTAAATCACACTACGACCTACACATTAAACCAAAAAATAACCCATGGTGTAAATCAACTTAGGAAATCCAAATTGTCCACATGTCCTCATCATGTAGTTGTAGGGTCATAGGGCTATGATGTTCACATTTACAATTTACTTATATTACATGAACTAAATGGATGCATTGATTTCATAACTCATTTTAATGATATTTTTTAGTTTACCATGAGGCTTAGCATTTATATTTTTGATTTATGGTACCTCCAAGTTAGGTTTAAATAAATATGACACTTCATATACTATATGTGTATCCATATTCAAGTTCACTCAAATATAAATGCCCTACATCTTTATACATATTTTGGCCACATGGCATGTCTTTGTGTAGTGTACCCTCATTGGGTTACTAGTATTATTTGACCTTCATCTTTACTTATGGAAAATAGAGAAGATTTATGAAGTCATAATGAATAAATATCCCACTGAGTGTTCACTTAAATGTGAAGGCTTTGTGTGAGTCACATAAATTCCCATGTGGCACGATCATGGAAATCACAAGTTAATATGTCATTCCTTAAGTATATTTGTATTTTATTTAATAATTATAATACTTTTTATTTTCACATACTAAGTATGCAACTTATAGATTGTAAAATATGTTCACAAGGCCCTAAAATTCATGAGAGTTTATATCATTCACATTACCTTTCTTTAATAAAAGTAATGTTTCAATTATGACCATCCACACATGAACCTAATTTCATAATATAACAGGTCCATGCACCATATGCAAATGAATCTTGATTTCATCCTTCACGTGAAGAGTCCAAATGTGTGGCATTAAGATGAATGACATGTATTTCCATCTCAAAAAACCTACACCTCAGGGAAAAAGGGAAAAACATTAAGTTTTTCCTTGTGAATTTCATTCACAAAGAAGACACTAGTAGTAAGAGAGTAATAAAGCATCTCAGGATAACCACATTATACTTAATATTGATTTTGAAAATCCTTTTCCCACTTTGACTAGTGACCTTATGGTAAATTAATTTTAATTAATTCATGACGTGTCCTTGAGTCATAGACTTATGAATCCCAAGTGGTTTAGAGAGTGGCCATAGAGTAAAAGTATATAGAGTATCCATTCATTTATCCAAGTGTTGGGATTCATGCCATGTGTCTCAATACTGTGTGTCAAGGCTTTTGTAAAAAAGGGTCACAAGTACTAGTGACAATCACTTGTGTTCATTTGGCTATATGCATATGAAAACTTAACCAAAATGCCATATGTAGAAAAGAAGGAGCTCAAAACAATTTTAAGTATACTATGAATATTTTTACACTAGAAGTTATGCATGTATTTACTTGAATTGAGGTTCTCTCACACCCATGATAAACTCAGCTTGAAATATATAATCAGGCTAGAGGCTAATGGCTTTCATGCCCAAATTATGGGGACTAAAAGGTTTGTTTTCCAACCTTATATCTTAAACAACATTGGCCAAAGGTATCAAAATGGCTTAAGGGATATAAAACTAAGAGCAAGGATATCACTTCAATCTTCTTCTAAGCGATCAACATAGTGACATATCACAGTGTAACATTGTTGTGATGGTGAACTAGGTAAAATATTGTAACCAAACAATAGCTCAGTTATGATATTATTTTATAACACCCCCTGGTTCATGTCAAACTCATATATATACAAACCCTTCCCATCTCTAACCAAACATTAATTAATAATCCCAAGTTGAATACCTTGGTTTGCATCTATGAATCATAATGACATGAGGCACACATGGGCATACCGAATCCATAGAGTCCTAGAGTTCATGGAATGGTCATAAAGATGAATATGAATTGTGTTACTTTATGCACCAGAATGGTCCCAAATGGCACAATCCTAATTTCTTGGGCCACAAATTTTTTTTTTTGGTATTCCAAAAGTTAAACAGTAAATAATATCCATAATGATAAATATAGTCGATCTCAATCAATCATGTGAAATCCAGGTTAAATAGTGAGAAGCTAAAAATGATGTGGAATCCCTACTTCCATCTAAGATGGTTATGCATTAATTTAATTCACCAACCTAAGGAATTTCATCGAGAGAGGTAATGGTTTTTGGGATCAACCATATTACCAATAAGAGTCCTGAATGACTTTTCCTCATGATTATATATAATAGAGGCCTTAGTTAATGCAAGTGAATTAGGAATCATATATCCTAGTCTTGCTGAAACCTAATTTTAGGAAAACACCTTAATGTTATGGTCTCAAATTTTTGCCAAATATCACTTGAATAAATCTTCAAAAGTGAAAGTATCTATGAAGAAGGAAAATGATTAGTTGTGATATGTTAGATTCGCATAATGCCTTAAGTTATAAAATTGCAAGGACCCAACACACCTAAATAAATAAAATGTTTGGCATAATGGTTTATATTTTAATCTAAGCTAAAAATGATCACCATTATCAAGATCAGTCCATAAGGGGATCTCACACTATTTCCAAGATTTCACTGTGGAATGGGCTAGTCCAGTCACTTGGAAATCTATTGGGAACTATTATATAATATTCCTCAAGTTAATTCAAGAGATATTGGAGGTTGATATTACACATACCCGATTTTGTAAGGCAAACCCTCATGCTCAAAATTTTCTCTTTTCAACCTGTTATTGAGCCTCCATAATTGAATCTTGTTCTATCACAGTCTAACACATTAGTTTTTTTCTTTGGCAAGTGTATCACAATGAAAAACATATATGTAGGGTCTTTTAATGAGGGAAATGTTAGTAAAATTTTATTCAAGACTAGATGCTCATGATCTGCTAACATCAAATCAATTAATAACAAAACATACTCCCTCATCCCCTCTAGATAATAGATTTGAATATGCCACTCCTTTTTATTTCATTTTACAAACTATCAAAATCATATTTAATTTTTTTAGCCATGAGGATGTTATTTATATACAAATAGGAGAAATAAGGCTTGACATGATGCTAGCATCAACAAGACACATGATAGGAGTAGGTGAAATAATAGCTATTTTCATGTCATGAAAATTTATGTTAAGAGTATCTTATTACTCATGCTTGCTAGGCTCTAGGTATTTGTGTTTACCTAGTTTTGTCTTATATGGGGTTTAGTTTGACATTGGCTAGTTAGCTTGTTTATTGCTTTGCCTTTCCTATATAAGTAAGTGTTTTTCATCATAATATACATGATTATTCATGATTTGAAGTTTTTTGCATATCTCTTATGTGTATAAAAATTGATTTTGTTTTCAATTGGTTTCTTTTGAGTATATGTTGAAGCATCAATGGCTTTGGTAATGAGCCATTGGAGAGATCTTGGTTGAATAGTTTTGATAAATATTTCATGGTATCAAAACCATTTGTAATAACCATTAATTAGCTTATTTGATTAGTTTTCATTAGATCTTTGGATCTTATTTTGTAGGAATTATTGGTTTGTTGGTGTCATTTTGGAATATGGTTCATTGGATCTCACTATTCTAGATTGTATATCTTGTCTTTGCCTTATTTGGTAGATCTAAGAGTTATTATGGTGATGCCTTGAGATTGGTGAGATATCCATGGCACCTTATACCAAACCTATACATCATCACTCAGGCATGTTCATCTACTCCATTCTTATACCATTGCCACTTTAACAACCATACAGATTTATGTTGGTGTTTTTTAGGGTTGTGTCCTCCATCCTTGGTGGCCACATTTCTATATTATCTAATATTTGTTGATCTACTTAGCTATGTTAATATCTCCCTTATATCTAAGGATCTATGTTGGAATGAGGTCAACATGGTGTGTTGGAAGAGGAAGGTCAGCATGGAATTTATCTTTGTAGAGATTAAAGATCAGTGGATGGAGTCTTGATTTACCTATTCCTTGTCTGCCTTGGAAGTCTAGATTTGGATTGGAAATTATTTGCATAATATTATGTGTTGAAATTTATAGCGGCTTCTATGGAGGGTGGAAGAAAAAATTAGTGCATTGCAAGTGAAGGAGAATTGTTGTAGATCTATGGGTGGTGTTGGAAGTTTTAAAAGCCTGCACTTTCTTTACAGTGTGCTGGAATATTGACTCAGGTCCACTGTTCAGTGTTGGAGTCAAAAATAATTTTGTTTTGTATTCCTTTGGCATATTATTTGGTGTATTAGAAGATCTTTTTGTATACATATTTGGTTTATATCATTTTTCTAGCAGGTCTACATTAAAATGATAGGTGGTGTTAGAAGTTTTTTTGGACTACATTATAAGGAAGATCAGACTATTATGTGGGTTTTTGTGGTGTTTTATGGAATATCAGACCCTCCTCTCCTTCTTAGTGTCCCTCCCAAGTCTACCCAGAGAAGATTTTATAGAGAAGAATCTCCTCAAACCCTACGTCCTCCCATTATCTCTTTTGTGGTCTACATGAAATGTTGTAGGTATGTGGAGGTGCATTTGGAGGTTTAAAATCAACCTTGGTAGCATTCTACTCTCTTGGTGGTGTCGTATTTGATTTATCAGCCACTTTCTAGGTGATAAATAGTCATAATCTAATATTTCTCTTAAAAATAATAGTTCTATTCATTTATTTTTATTAGCTGTATTTCTACTTTAAGAGGAAGCATCTTTTACCTACATGCATACCAAGGTAACCAAAAGGAATATTTTCCCCTTTGGTTGACCTTTTTAAGTCCATGGTGAAATTATGGTTTGAACAAGTGGTTGGATGGATATGTTTGTTATTGATTTGGTCTCAAACACTAGTTTGTAGTGTTTTTTAATTATTTTGACCCATTTTTATGGGAAATCAAAATGCTTGTAACTTTTGAACTGTAACTTAGATTTGAGTTTTGTTTTTTTCAAAAGTGTATTTTTTATTCTCTATCCATTAGTGTTATCAAATTGTAAAAATTCACTAATTTTATAAAGTGATGTATTCTGAGGAGTCTTTTTGCATTAGTTATGCTGCACTTTACTTATGTTTTATGGTGACATTTAAGTGGTGAAGCATTTGATATCTTTTGAGCATTTGTAGAGGGATTATTCATTATTTTACATGTAACTTATCTCTTTTATTTGTCAGAGATCAGAGGGTGAGGTTCGATCTGGCAAGAGGTTAGACCCCCTCACATGTGAGATAAACTTCCTTCTTACTTCTTCTTGATTGCATTATCATCATATGTTGTACTTATGGAGGCATTTTCGATTGAGTTTGACGTATTATTATTAAGTGTGCATTATCACTACTAGGGGGTTTACTATGCCATGGTCCATACATTGTACTTTGCACATGCACTATTTCATATGCTTTTTTGGCTGAGCCTAGTGTCCTCTTTTGCATGCACTTTTCACATTATTTTTTGGTTGATAATCTTTTTCTGGTGTGTTTGCATACATAATGGATTATTTTACCATTTTCCACACTCTTATATAAAACCACAACATTCATTATTACTTTAACACACTGGTCGTTGTGTCATGTCTCCTCAAGTCCCCTTTCTTACACCTCACCTTCTTCTATGGAGACCTTTTTTACTCCCTTATTTTTTGGAGCATCTCTCTTGATGGCTTGATTGACAAGTTGATAGTCTCCTCATATGCAACTATGATGGTGAAGCTCAATGTTTTCCTTGTCTCCATTTAGTATTTTTTGTGTATAGATTATATTGTACTCACACTGATTTATAAAGTGCCATGGTGGGTTTGCTAATACAACCTTGTCTACCTTCATGCATTTGTGTGCTTTTATTTTCCATCACATGGGCCATCATTTTTGAGAGACTTATATATATTTTTGATAGTTAATAGTCTCCTTATTTGGTGCTATTCTAGTATATACAATGTTAACTTGTTTGGTGTTTGATTAGTGGTTTTAGACCACTCTTGTAGACCTTTTTTTATCCACTCCACCCAATTAGCAGCATGGGGGGGGGGGGTTGGTGTGTATATTCTACTTCTTGGTGTTGAGCATTCCTTAGACATGTTGTACTTTTTAAAATTTTCATCACCACTGACGGTCTTCTTGATTGAAGCTATTCTGGTGAAGCTCAGTGTCAATTGTTTTTGTGATCAAGTAGTGGATTTAAACCACTCATGTAGATTGAGTTCTTTTGTGACTTACAAGTACTTGGAGTGTAGATAAATTCATCATAAAATTTATGGGTATTTCTAGCTCTCTTTTATTTTTTTCTCTCTTTTTGAGGGAAGTTTTTCTTATGGGTTTTCTCTCTTTTTCTCCACTTCATGAGAGTTATATGTATTTTGCACTTTTGAATGTTTTTTTGATTACTCCTTTATACATGGGTATCTTATTTAGGTACTTTGTTTTCCATAACTATTATGTGGATTGCTACTTGAATCCATGGCCTTATTGGTGATTCTTATAGTGACACCAGTGTGGTATCCCCATAAGTGACACCAGTGTGACATCCACACTAGTCTTTGTGATCACTTCACCATATTTTTGGAGGGTGTTCAAGTGATGCTTCCTCAAGTTCATCATTCTGCCTAGTACTTTGGAGTGTAGTGTTTGTATTCAATGATCCTTGTATTCAACACCATTTCTACTTTCACTTGGTGGTTATAGTGACTCAACATCTATGTACTCTGGCATGATGGATTGACATCCATAGGGACATGTGACTTCACACTACATCCTCTATTATTATCCCCTAGGTTCACTTAAGGAGGGGGGGGTTGTTAGAGTATCTTATTACTCATGTTTTCAAGGATCTAGGTATTTGTGTTTACCTAATTTTGTCTTATGTGGGGTTTAGTCCCACATTGGCTAGTTTAGCTTGCATATTGCTTTTCCTTTCCTATATAAGCAAATGCTCTTCATTATAATATACATGCTTCTTTATGCTTTATAATCTCTTACATATCTCTTGTGTGTATAAAAATTGATTTTGTTTTCAATTAGTTTATTATGAGTATATGTTGAAGCATCAATGGTTATGGTAATGAGCCATTGGAGTGATATTGGTTGAAGAGTTTTGATAACTCTTACAATTTTTGCCTTCATTCATGAACATTTAGGTGTTTATTAGACATTTGTTTGACTCTTTAAATCATTATAATGTGATGAATGTTTATGTTTTTAATAGGAGACCATTTGATCCTAAAAATCAAAGGGCCTTCATCCACAAAAGGTCTTTCCCAAGGTCAAATTAATCTTCCATCATTGATCTTAGTAATGACAACTAAGTCTTATCAATAGTGGTCATATTTTAGTAGGTGGAATAATGGCTGACACATGGATGGTTTAGATGTTGTCAATGGTCTTGCCAAGATAGGTAACTAGATGGTGGTTTATTGACATATGATAACTAATATTTTCCCACTCAATAATGTATATTGGCTTAACTAAGGTGTTTTTGGTCAATTGGAGCTCAAAACTAAGTATTTTTCATAACACCACCTTGTCCCTAACCCAAAAAACCTAAATTCAAATAAATCAATCAATTTAAAAACTTGATGTAATTAATATCTAAGAGCCTCAAATATTAGGTCTGATGGTAGTCAACTCTACCTCAAGGTCATTGGTGTCACTGATTCATAGCTTCCACAATCTTTCTATTAATGTTATACTTGGTACTCATACCATTAAAATTTTAGTTGTGATCTTTATCATGTCTGTTAATGGAGATCACATTGTCATGAATAACATTGATCTATTGCTTAAACCATATCCTATAACTTTGCTTCAAACTTATGTATTTACAACCTCTCGAGCTTGCCTTGATTAGCTTCCCTCCTCTCCATCTCATATGTTTTCTAACTCTTTGTCTCCCTACATATGATCATAGTTGTTCTTTAAAATCACATTAAAGTTTCCCTCCTCAACATTTGTCATTGGATCTATTTCTTCTATTTTGGGTTTCCAAGAAAATACCCTATAGAATAAATTTTTTTGAGTGCATCAATAATAACATTCAGATTCAAAAGATATCATAAATATTTGACAATAAATATAATTAATCACGTGCAAAAAATATCATAATAACTATAATACTATGGGTTTTTAGAGTTAGAAAAGAGTGTATCTTATTTGATGATGTATTTAAATCTGTCACAACTATTAGAACTCCTCACAAGTTCACTACCCAGCTCCACATTCTATTTATTTTGATATTTTCTATTTTTTTAGGCATGGACACTTGTATTACCTAAGGACACTTGTATCAATGATAATATCTGTATCTTCATGAAATTATCACATATGAATTACCCATTATATCAAGTGCCACCACCTGGGTATTTTTGGGTTTTTTATCACTTTTTTGTTGATATACCTTGATTGCATGCACATGCTTTATATCACTACTTGTAGTTTAAAAACCTAGTTCTTCAAATTCAACCACTTATGACTCAATAAAGGTGTCAACACATGATTTAAGCTAACCTAAACAACCATGTTTTTATTAAGTGTTTCTTATCATAGTCAATATTCCAAAGAGGACCTTAGACTCACATGCAGTTATCCCCCCTAGTTGTGTGTGTAATGATGATTGTGTGACTATATGTTCTTTCTCATATTTCAAACCTTGGTACAAGTAATGCAAGTGTAATTTTACCTTTTGTAATACTCCAAAAACTCAATGTTATGCATTTTAATGTAAGGCCTAGATCGGTAACTTTTTGAATAACAATGTATTTGTTAATTTAGAAAAATTACTTTGTAACAAAATATAGTGTCTTACCCTTGTATGTGCAATAATATTTTTAATTTAAAATTAAAAACCTATTGGTGCATGAAAGATGACAATAAAAAAACATAATGGCCCTTTTAAAATGGCCATAAAGTGATGAGGAATAAAGTATAGAAAAAACAAGACAAGACACTTGCATTAGGAGTAGGTTACTAGTGTCGATGCTAATGTCTAACCCTCAACATAAGTGTCTAGGCACTCATAATATAGAATAAACAAAATTAATAATAGGGATCCCTGATAAAAAGGGGCAATAGTATACCACTATAGTCAAACAATACAAAAAGACATTAGATTGCAACTAAAAGGACACAATACCAAAGGGGTCCATGTGAGACCATGAAACTAAGTAACCAATCTTCCATCAAAAGGAATATACATGTAAAACTAAGTAATAAGACAATATACAATATATATTACCAAATATGGGTATTTATAATCCCCCCCCCCCCCCAAATATTTTAATATGCAAGGATGGAAATAAATTAATAGAGTTAAAGGAAGTTTAAATTTGGGTATGTAAACACACCATGGACTTTCATGGTAGTTATAAATTGAATTTTGTAGCTTCATATCTTGCAACCAAAAGTGTGTTATAGTATAACTAGCATATATAAACTAAAAATGATCAATGCATAATAATGTCAAGAAAGAAAGAGTGTGTATATAGTACACCTGTATGTATGCCACATAATTATGTCTTCTAAAATAATTTACGTAGCATGAAGGATAGAGAAATAACAAGGGGACTTGGGACCCCATCCATTATTTGGCTAGAAAAATAAATAACTCCATAAACAATCAAGTGTGTTACATAATGGGGATGTTGTCCTATATAAAGAAGGTTAGGAGCTGATCATATCCACAATCTGGTAAACTAGGAGTAGTGCTAAGTCCGTTGAAAGCATATAATCTCAACCATAATACTCAAGTGTAAAAATTATCTCGTATAACCAATCTATCCAATCTAGCCAATCTCATCTGAGTGAAATGGTGTATCTATATCAACCTATAATAATATAATTAGTGCCAAGTCTATCAATGGTGCATAATCTCAATTGAATTATTCTAAATAGAGCCAAATGTTGTAGATAAATAAAGCTCGAACACTACATCTTGGTAAATTAAATAAGGAACAAAATTTGTTCATGTCCTTTATAAGTCTATTGTAAGTAATGTCTAATTTTGAAAAGATGTATATGTAATTTGGTACATGTGCTCCTTGAATGTGTCTCAAGATAAAGCATCTATCAAAATAAAACCTCTATTTTGTACTGTGTGTATAATATGTATCAAAAATCAAAAAAAAATTGTCATATATATGTGCCAAATGTATAGAATTATGTCCCAAATGTATATCTAAATCATGTAAATTGTGCAACTGAATCAAATTCTACTCATTGTGTCAATTGTGAACTCATGTCTCTATGACATGCCCCCATTGATATGCATCCCCTTTTAGGATGAAGGGAATGTATAATTACTATAAACTTATCAAAAAGGATAAAATTACCCTCACATATGTGTATCCATCATGTAGTATGTAGGTATCGATGATGTTATGCCGAAGTAGGTTATAAATGGGAAATTTTGATAAGTGATATTGCATTTTGATTGAGTGATTATTGAAGTATATTGAATTGGTATAACATTTGTTCAATTTTTGAATTTTAAAATAAGGTTAATGAAAAGTGGATGACATGGAATAACTCTTTAATAGATTCCAACGCAACTTGAATTTTGTGATTTGGGTATATGGTGCTTAAGATATTGCAATTTGAAATTTGAAAATGTGGGTAGTGGCAAGAAAAGTGAACAAGTATATATATATTGAGTTTTTGAATTCATTTGAATAAAAATTTATTTGATTTTGTGCTCTAACCTCTTTTTACAACATGCCATAAGGAATAACAATGCATCCGATGAGGTTTCATGTCTTACAAGAGGCCCTAGAAGGACAAGATCTAGGTGAATTGGTAACTAAGCATTTTTTCCCTTATTTTCAATTTTGAAAATTTAATTTTTATGACTATTGATCATGATTTTGGATTCTAAATAAGGTCACTAGATAATATCATCAATGATTTTAAACACTATTATTGATTTGTTGATGTTAGTGTCTAGTCTTCCATGTTATTGTCCAAAAGTAGGACACTATTGTTTGACATTAGCATCCAAGTTGGATGCTAAAGTATGATATTAGAATTTGGATAGATATGGATTATTTATGATATTTTGATGTCATTCGATATGTATTAACTACATGTATTTTTTCGAATTTTTTGTGTTTTCAAAAGGATGATCACATTCAATAATTTTGACATGGCCAACATCTATCCACACTATTGGAATTGGGTTTAGATGACATCAATTAGATGATTATAGATCAGGCAGGACTTAGACAAGTGACCCATTTGGGTATAATTCATTATGATGTTCATCTGATGACAGCATTAGCCCAAAAGTTATATACTGATACTTGCACATTTTGGCTCTCCATATGAGAGATGAAAATCACCTTAGAGGATATGTATATATTTCAAAATTACTTATCACAAGGGAGAGGGCCTAGGTGCTAGGAAATGGTAGTTTAGGATATATATAGATATCAATGTATGCACCCAAGATTTACACATTATGACATTCTAGTATGATGTCCATTGATGATGCAGTGATATCCTAATGCATGATCAAAATAGGTTCTCTTTTACAACCTAACCCTAACACCTTATTTCTTCTATCTAAGCCCTATTTTGACTATCTTTGGTTTGCCCTCTACAACTTATATCAACTCAATTTAAAAAATATTTTATGCATGATGAAACCATCACTATTTATAATAGGATGTTTGCTCTATGTTACAAAACTACCACCTTGGTTTTGAAACTACCATGGTGGTTTAAAGAACTATCATGATGGTTCCATAACCTCTGGTAGTGGCTCTGTCATGGAATCTAATGGTTACATAACCACACCTTACAAAGAGGGGTAATTTTGTAACCTTCTCCCTATTTTCTAAACTTAGCTTGCAAGACCTAAGTTTTGATGAGTTTTTCATGTTTATTATCATATTTATTGATCTTTACACCTTATGTTCACTTATATGTTAACCCAACTCATTACTTATTATAGTTTCAATCATTTTGAGTCTCTACTATGTTCAATTTCTAGTTCAGCGTAGTTAAACTCCTTCATGCATCTTCCTTTACTCTTCTACAAGTAAGCCAATTTGGGATTGATATTGGATCCAAATATTTGCATTAGAGCCTAGAGTTTTGAATATTTTCATATCCGCAAACTACTACCATTGTTTTAAATATTTACCTCTATTGTTTTCATGATTAACTACACCATTGCAAGCAAGGAAGTGTCATTTATTATGTAACCCAATCTTTTCAAATAGTGCACTCAGCCAACCACAAATAAGATAATATTTTTTTGGGATCTGTGTCTCTCTTATTATTCCCCCTCTTTTGATATCCATTGATTCATATTCCTTGTTAGATAATTCTTGAAATCTTTGCTTAGATAAAGGAGCTAGCATACTGAGGACAACAACAACACATGCTAATGCTTTCAACTAATCTCTACCTTGATCAAGTTGGAGGATCTTTGATTTAACTTTATTTTTCTTATTTATATTAGATTAGTTAAATTATTCTTACAATACATTAGATTTATATTCCATGAAAAGCAAATTTGATAGGAATAAGAATCATTTCCTTTTCCAATATTTACAAAAAAATAGTAGTTAGTGTCTTTCTTTGATTGCATTCATCAGATTCATTCATAGTATATAACATCACATTAAAACCATAGGTGAATATTAGAATAGGACACACATAGTTTTATTCATTGCAACAACCAATTTTCAGGTTTGAAATGAAAATTTTGTATTCTCTCACACACACTAGTAACTAGAAAACCCTAGATCAACCTAGGTAAACAAAAGATCTTATTTTAATACCGATTTATATTATTTTGAACAAAATAATAATGTTTTATTTAGCCCAAATTAGTATAAAATCATAATTTATAAAATTATTCTATTAAAAACAAAACATTGTTCATAATTAATGTGCATCCAATTTGGGAACATTAAAGTTTGTTTTAACTTGCATATGAACAAAATAAGTGTTAGAAGTTTAGTAGTATTTTGTTGTTTAGAATATAAAAATATTATTGAGTAATTTTCATGTTTATAAACCTTTATTTTTCACATAACATTCATAATTTATTCATAAAATCACAAAAATTAACTTCACCTAGGTTGCATCTAGAAAAGTTTGGAAAATTCAGCATTTTGTATAGGTAGAATAGATATCTCTCTTACCTTGCATGTATTGAGAATCAATTGGAAAAGATAAAAATAGTCATTATTTAATTTCAATTTCAGATATTTATCATTCATTATTTTTATTTATTTAATTTCAGCAAGTAGTTATCTCAAATTTTAGTCAACTGTTCCCAAAAACAATAAAAATAATCAAATTACCAAAGTCTTGTCAAACTAAGCACAAACACTCTAATACCTTGATTCAAAAATACAAGTCCTTTCAATTTTTTTTAACAAATATAAGATCATACACATAATTTTCCTAGTATCCTTTGGATGACACTTTGTGAGATACCTGGTCTTGTTAAAGAAGGCCTTTTTTATAGGGTTAGAATACCTGGTCCTACAATCAACACACAATCAGACATTAGTGCCAAATTGAATATTGAGGTTTTATATGATATATAAATTCCCCATCTTATATTTGATGCTCTTAGTTCCCTAGAGAATCAAGAGAAAATTATTGATCCACTAATCATCACCCTCCCCTAGAATAGATGTCATCAATATTATACAATTCAAGCCTATATCCTTACCTCCACTCCATTTTCTTCTCCTTAGGTCTAGCCTCATCATATATCATTAAAATTTGTGGATGACATTGATTTGGAATATTCAACATGATATATTTGATCTCATCCCTTGATTACTTCATCTTAACCATCCATATTTCCTTGGTCCTAGTATTGATCAAGAGCTTCACCTCCTTATTATTTGACACCAAAGGACCTTGAAGCTCTATTTACACTTAGCTAGACACTCTTAATGAACAATATGACATTATATAGGTATTTTTGTTCCATAAAAATAACCCCTTACCACCACCCATTATAAATCCCATTCCACCCAACAATCATCCTAATACATAATTCTACCCATCTCCCATCCATTACATAAGCTATCTCAACCTGACCTCGAGAAGTTGAGCGCCCAATTTAGTGTGTGATATTCACATTCATACAATCTAATGGATACTTCATTGGTCACCTAATATCTATAGGGGAGCTTTTTGGCATAGTTCATCTAGAAGACATTATTAGATATGATGTTTTATATTATGTAAATTGATTTCTTGTTTGTTGGCTTATTTTTTGACTATCAAGGGCAATGGGGTTGCCATATCATACTACATGATTCATATAATATGAAGCATTAATAAATATGGAAATAAGTATTCTTGGGGGTATACCATGGTGACTTATTTATATGGTGATTTATATATTACTTAGAGACTCATGAAG
Source organism: Torreya grandis (assembly GCA_037957365.1). NCBI lineage: Eukaryota > Viridiplantae > Streptophyta > Pinopsida > Cupressales > Taxaceae > Torreya > Torreya grandis. The sequence goes on from JARHVA010003508.1 coordinate 1,468,222, forward strand.
GTAGATTGGGTACAACCACTCTATTTCACATATGGGTGTATGAACACATTACAGTTGTATGACCAATCTGTGGACCCCTTACTAAATGGGCCAACCCCTAGGTATTTATTACACTATGGGTGTTACCTCATCACCTAATATAGTTTAAAATGGAGTATCATACCAAATTAGATTAATTAACCCCATCACATATTGTTTGGCATCTATACATTACCTTTTTTAGCTGGTTCGAGGATGGGCAAAAGATGTGGTGGATTCATGTGAGTGTGTAGTTGGTAGATATATTTATTGGGGCATATGAGAATTTTTAGTTTAGTTGTGTCTTATGCCAATTTGGAATTAAGCAGGGTGTACCATCATATCCATATTCATGGCATCATAATATGTGAGTTAGGTACAGGACCAATGATAGACCTACCCATTTAAATACATATCTAACACCATTTCCTATTGGGGAAGTTGATCCTATTATTGATTTGGTAGATGGTGATGATGTCATCTACTTAGTGACATGTACATAGTGGTAGTCTAGTGTTTGATGGCCTTAATTAATTCATATTTTTGTTTCCCCCTAATTTCGATCCTACAATACAAGGAGGAGATAGAGGATATAGAGGTATGGGGGTTCATATAGGCCCATAACCTTTAGATGAGGCTACTATTAGAGTGAATTGTGATTATTTTACTTTTTTTTTACATTTTTAACATATTTGGTATATATTTACGAGAGACATATCTGATTCATAACTTAATTGTTTTGATTATAGGCAACTAAGAGTGGGCCACCATTATTGATTGAACCATGTGGGTATTGACACGTAGCATGCCAATGAATGTTGTAAGTGATAGTTTTATAGATTGGGTTACTGATATTGATATTACCCATGTATCACTTTTTGATCCAATAGTGAGGACTATGGTAGTGTACTGTACTTTTTCTACCAAGCAAAATGAGCTACATGCTGAGTTTGATAGGTGAGATGCTCCTGAGGGGACTACCACAAAGATCATGTAGACATTGATCAATTGATATGAGGATCTGAAACATAAGCATGAGGAAACTCAACATGATTTAAGAACATTGGAGGAGAGATTATGAGAGCAGTCTCACTCTTGAGGTCCTAGATGAGATGTTGAAGCCTCTACTTATAGAGGCGTTGGGCCCATAAGTGATGATAATGATCATCACCTAGAGATATATCCCCAAATTTTGATTTATGTATTTTTATAAACTTGGTATGATTTTGGATATATATATATATATATATATGAGATCATGATTTTTGGCATTATATGGCTCAAATGTGTGCTTGTTTTTAAATGTTTAGACATAAAATATTTGTTATTTTACATGTGTTATGGATTGAATGTGAATGTTATCATTGTATACCATGTAATCCATTTGGAAATAATAAATCTCAAATATAATAATATGTATTAAAATAACATCTGCTTCCTAGTTAAGTTTTAGTATTTTATCTTACTATAGATATAAATTAGATGTCAATGCATGAATAAGAGATTGATCAACTAATTAGTCCTTATTAGGATAAATGTTGGATAGATCAATCGATGTAGAGGATAACTGAGGGGAAGGGATTCTTCTAATGTGGTGCTTTTGTATAGGTTGATAGATAATTCACTCCTTAAAAGGAGTGTCATGAGATGTCTCGACACTATAAGAATGACCTATGGAAGATGCATGAGAAGGAGATGTTCTCTCATGTGTGAATGTAATAACTCATTAATATAATAATTGTGTATACTTTTGTTGTAAAGTGTATAGATTTGTGTTACAATGTCCATTAATACCATGATAAGTGCAAAAGGGTTGTCTATTTATCTTTTCCAATCTGTGTGGTGGATGGTAATAGTTTGGAGTAAGAGTGATCAATATTTTATCTAATAGTACATTTGATATTTCATGTGATTGATCCTTAATGTGATAAAATTGAATTGGTTGTTTCTTATAAACAAAAGATGGTCTAGTTTTCAAAAGTGCTCAATATGTTATTTCTTTCCCCATATAAAGTATTTTTACCGTTTATTCCTTAACATGCATATTTGTAGATTCCTCAAGATTTTTAGCAACTTTGGGATTATATGTATATTGGTTGATATCTATATATAGGTTATCCAATGAAGTATGTGGATAATGCAAGGCTCTTTCTTTAAATGGATAAATAAAACCCATACCAAATATAAGTTGTAACTCCAAATCCAAAGCTTGATAAACCAAAGAGTTTAACACCTCTTTGAATATAATAGTGTAATATTGAAAAGACTCATAAATGTGTTGTTTTATGCTTTGTAAGTATTCTAAAGTTCTAAGAGAATTTCATAAAGGAACACTCATAACACTAGATGTATATAATGAAAAAACTATATTATTTTTAGCATAAGCAAGGTTTATATAAATATGGTGTAAAGAATGATTTCATATGAATTTAATTGACATATAATGCATATTATATTTACTTTGAACATTATAATCTTTGTTACATGACAAAAATTCCATCTCACTTTGATGTTCATTGTGCATGGAAGGGGTTAAAGAAGCATGAGATAAATGATCATATTCCTTCTCATCACTATGAATTTTGTAATCATCATCATTCCAATCATCACTATCATAATCACTTTATTCACTTTCATATGCATCATGTATACCACTATGACTAGTGTGATCATTTTCATATTTCCATTTTAGGAGAAGAGGAGAAGAACATTTGCACATATTTTTACTATTAAGAGTTTGATAGATATTAACAAATTAACTTTTTACATGATATATGCATGGAATAAATTCATAAATTTGAGTAATGTGATCAACATTTGGCAAGGAAGTATTACATTCAACATATGCATCATGTGATAAAGGAAGCATGCATTCATATTTCGATATACACACATAAAGAGAAGGTTTTATCCATGATAAATTGACATTTTTAATAATATATACCATTTTAATTTCAAGTATGTCTAACTTCTAAGATCTAATTTTATACAATGTAGTAGAAAATCGTAAATAAAAACTAAGTTCTTGTTTAGACAAAAAAGATTGTAGATCAACTTCTATGAAATATATAGGAGACCTAGGCACCTCATACTCATTTTATAAATAAGTAGAATAATTATCATAATCATAATCATAAGTGATGCTAAGATCTCTATGTAATCATTAGTTGTTAGATTAACCTTTGTTATATCATTTGTCCATTCATTATCATAACTATAAGCAAAAGCATAATTTTTTCCATATTTCTTATTAGCAATGCTAGGAGTTTCCATGTACTCATCATTAGTTTGATTAACCTCAATTACATCATGTGTCCCTTAATTATAACTATAATAAAAATAAAAATCATGACCTTTCTCACATGTCTTAGTAGCTATTAAATCCTCAAGATCAATGTATGGATCCTTAGGTAGGTTAAATACTACATCTAAAGGGTGAGCCTTTCGAGGCTCTTCACTATGGGGACTCATTTGGATAAATTTAAATCCCCACACACCCAAAAAGAGAAGCATGATAACTAGTGAAAAAATTAAAATAAACATCAATTAGGCTATGCCTGTAGAAAATAAAATTAGATCTAGAAATAAATGCAATACTTGAATTTTGAGTGACAAAATAAGGAACCCTAGGGCAAACTAGGGTTTTGATACAATTTTAGTGTAAAGGATAGTTTCAATAGAATGTTTATTCTATTTTAGGATTATAATAAAATACCATATAGAATAAAAACATTTAAGTGCATCAATGGTGTTGGTTGAATATTTTGTTGATCAGCGTACTGATAAACAAAATAGGTCTGATCAACCAAAGTAGGAAGATTAGTCATCCAAATGTGTAGGTTTACCACATCAAAAGGGGATTGATCTCTCCTCTCATCAAGGGGATGTTCCCTATAGGTATGCTATATATATATATATATATATAAATAGAAAATAATACTCAAGGGTAAGACAAACCATCCATCTCTCTTTTTTCAGAGATGATGCATGTGGATCAAAGGAAAAACTCAAGGGAAATGACAGAAAGCACTCCTCTTCTTTCAAAATTACTATTCAACAAACCAAAATAATACTCCTGGTAGTAACAACAAAATGTAGCAAAGGATGTAATAACCAGCAAATTGAGATGCAGCACAAAGTCTTCACCTGAATTGCTCAAAAGTAAGATATGAAGGACAATGAGGGCATAAAGTCATCCCAAAGTCCTTTACATAGAAATGAAAAGAAAATACACTAAAGGCAATTATGGGGGCACAAAGTATCTCCACACTTGACTCTTCAGGACACCTTCCTAACTATTGTCTCTAATTCTACTTGTTGAATTAAAGGAACAGAAGATATATTAAGGAAAAAGACATAAGAACAGTTTCCCCAACAACAAAGATATCAAAGCACAAAGTCTAAAAAATCACTTGCTTTCTTATTCCAATAACAAAATATGATCAACAAACTGAGCTCAAAGTCTCAGAAGTGCCTTTAAATTTGGGCAGAGTTTCGTTCTGACTGTCAAAAAGAGATCCTTTTACAATAGAAGAGAGTCCCTTATATAGCCTCTTCAAGAAGGACTCAAGAACAGTAACACATCATGTTGCATTGGAATCTATTAAGAAGATAGGCTAGAACTTATGGACATTTACCCATTTGATTTTATCAATGCAGAGAAACAAGTCATGGTATTGAAAGTTTGCAACTTTCAATGTCCACCTAGCGATCTGATCTACCTTCATTGTTCCTCCTTTCCTGGTTAATTGAATTGGGTCCTGGATTCAATTTATTGTTCTGTTCCTTCCTCGCTTTCTGCTGGTCCTGGCCTTAAAGCCTATGAATGCATTTGGGTCTGTAGGTTCAAAGGATCAATGGCTATTTTATGAGCTTTAAAATTGACGTTCATGCACCCATCACTATGTTTTCAATGGCTAGTTCACGGTCTTGAATTTGACGTCTTCAGGCACGTCACCCCTTGGTCCTTCTTCGAATTTTCTATTTGGCACTTTTACGGAAAGAAACTACCCTTTTAGGCCTTAATAAATGATCTTTGAATGGCATTTGGGCTTCTTGTTTTACATCTTCCTGAAGGGAAGGTGACCCTTTAGCTTCGGGGAAGTGTCCTATTCGGCGGCCTTTCATGGGTTTCCTGCAGGCATTTTCCCCAGACAAATTCCCGTGAACAAAAAGTCTGTAGAAATTTCCCATGGACAAAAAGTCCACGGAAAATGTTCTTATCACTTTTGCCTTGGTTATTTCTTCGAGATTTTTGCCTGCAGCCGCTTCTTGAATTCTTTTGAACTTTTTGTCTGAAGGAATTCCTTCGAACAAAAGTCTAAAATAATTATGACTATTTGCCTTAAACAAAATTTTTGAAGGAATTTACCTATGTGGCCTTCTTTGAAAATGACCCTTTTGAAGGGTGTTTTTGTCGACCAAGTTCCCTCTGCAAGGGCACTTGTCCTTCAAGAGGCTCTTTGAACTTTTACATTGGATCACTCCTTTGAACCAAGTTGTTGAACAACTTTGTTGAACCAAGGCATTGAACCGCTTGGTTGAACCAAGCTTTGAACCAAAACGGTTCAAGCCAATGGTTTAATTGAATGAACCAAGTCGATAAACTGCTCCATTAAACCACAAGACATTGAACCTCTTCATTAAACCAAGGCTTTGAACCAAAATGGTTCAAGCCAATGGTTCAAACCAATGGTTCATTTGATTAAATTGAAGCGATGAACTAACCATTGAACCAAAAGACGTTGAACCAAGTTTTAGTTCAATGGTTCAAATAAAGCCTTGAACCGACTGATGAACCATTTGATTAAACCAAAGGATGAACCAAAATGTTGAAACAAAGAAGACGAACCTATTGAACTAAAAGCGTTGAATCGATTGAACCTTGAACTCATTGAACCTTTGAACCAAAGTGGTTCAACAGTTCAATGGTTCAAGCCTCTTTTGCTTGAATGCTTGCTGATAGGAATTTTTTATTGAACCAAGGCACTGAACCAATCCTAAAAATGACCAAGTGTTAGAAACTAATTATTTTGGTTGAACCTGCCTACAGAAGCCTTTGAACCTGTAGAAATGACCCTGCCTGCAGAGTCCATAGAGTTAAGCCTGCAGAGTCTGTAGATTTAAGCCTACAGAGTCTGTAGATTTTTGAGAAGCTTGAAAATTGAGGAATTTGAATGCCTAGGACAAATTTTGGAAAGGGAAGAGACAATTTTGGTTTGTAAGACCAAAATAGTTCAAATGTTGTCCCAAAAATGAGTGATATTTTCGGGGGACAATAGCTAGCTCCAATTGGGGAACTTCTGTTAATTGCAAAAAGAATTGAAAGGAGTAGAATCTAGAATCTCCAGTGTCTTCATGTGTACCATTGGGTTACAGAGTCATGCTACCCAGAAAATAAAGGCATAAAAAATGGAAACAAACAAAACAAAATAGAATTAAAACTATAAAAATATACATATATACAGATGCAAAGATCTGATACTTCAAGAGTTGAAGTGTTTCAGATGCTACCCATTGTGAGGCTAAGAAAAGATTGTGCCATCTTGATATTTTAATAGAAATCTATTTTCACCAATGTGCCGATGAATTATAAATGGGCCTCTCCAAAGGGAGTCAAACTTTCCATGCATCCCCTTTGGTTCTCTCCTTTTATCCCACAGCAGGACTTGATCCCCAATCTGGAAATCACAATTTCTAGCCTTCTGGTCAAAGAGTTTCTTTACCAGGATTTGATGAGCCGCAATTCTATCCACCACCATGGTTCTCTATTCCTATAGCTTAGTCAGGCACATGATTCTTTTATCAAGAGAACTTTCATATGTCTGATCTTCAATTGCCTTTGCTAATTTCAAGGCTGGCAATTCTAAGGTGATTGGTATCTCAGCATTGATACCATAAATAAGTTGAAAAGGAGACATACCAATTGCCCTCTTTGGTGTGATTCTATCTACCCATAGAGCATTAACCAATGCTTTGTGCCATGTCCTTTGATTTTTATCTGCTAGCTTCTTGATGATAGTTACCAGGTTCTTATTGCTGGATTCAGCTTGTCCATTCCCTTGTGGAAAATAATCAAAAGAGTGAGAGAGTATAATTCCATAATGAAAATAGAATTATGTAATCTCTTGAGAGGTGAAACAAGCTGAATTATCAATAACAATTTTGATTGGAACTCCAAACCTAGAAATGATATTCTCTTTGAGGAAGTTGCATACAACTTCTGAAGTAGCATGTTTAGTTGGGATTGCTTCTACCCACTTGGTGAAATAGTCAGTTGTTGTAAGAACATAATCATGTCCAACACTTGAATATGGGTTTATTATCCCAATAAAATCAATCCCCCATTTCTAAAAATGTTCTTCTATGATCACTGGCTTGAGAGGCATAGCAGCTAACTTGGGTCTTCCAACAAATTGCTGACAGAGTTCACATTTTCTCGCCCACTTATGTGCATCTTGGAAAAGAGTTGGCTAGTAATAACTGGCTCATAGAATCTTGTGAGCAATCACAAGAGCAAAAAAATTTCCTCCACAGGCTAGATTGTGGAAAGATTTCAAAAGCTAGCTTTGTTGCTCTTTGTCTACACAACGAAGGAATACTCCATCTATGCTTCTCTTGTACAAGCCATTGTCCCAAAGGACAAAATTGGTAGCTTTAAACTTGATCATCCTCCTTTCTTTGTAAGACAAATGAGTAGGACATTCACCATAAGTAAGGAAATGAGCGATACCTAAATACCACTTATTGGTAGTGGAGACAAAAAAGACTGTTGGTGTCTCTTCCACTTCAGTTTCTTCACACTATGTGTCTTCTGGCTTATTGTCAGTAATTAATTGGCATAGGCCTTTACCCCTAACCATCTTTGTCAACTTGATTTCTAAATCAAACTCTTGGATCTTTGCAATCCAATTACCTCTTTTTATGCCAAACTCCTGCTGAGTTAAATAGACTTGACTGTAGTGTTAGGAACTAAGGCAGTAGTGTGTGAATTCAGAATATAGAAGTAGAAATGTTTGACTGCTTTCACCAAGGCATAATCATGCTTCTCTATATTTGAATACTTCATCTCATGGGTTTTGAGAGGGCAACTCATGAAAGAGATAGGAGATTCCATACCTTCCTTGTCCTGTTAAACAAGAATTGCTGAAAGAGTGTGTTCATACGCATAGTTGTATATGATGAAATCTTTATTGTAATCTGGGCAAACCAAGGTAGGGGCATGAGAAATGGTAGTTTTGATATCTTAAAATATTAATTTGCCTTCTTTAGTCTAGTTGAAGATGGTCTTCCCTTTCATCATACTCACAATGTGTCTAGTCTTCTCAGCAAATTTAGGGATGAATCTCCGTAAGAAATTCACCTTTCCAAAGAAAGAATGAACAACATTCTTACTTGTAGGAAAATTAAGTTCTTGAATAGACTTGACTCTGTCTGAGTCAATCTTTATGCCTTTTTTGGACACAATGTGTCTAAGGAGTTTCCCTTCAGTTACTCCAAAAATAGACTTTTTAAGATTTAAGGAAATACCATTCTAGAGGTAGCGCTCCAGCACTTGTTGTAAGTGGCGTACATGATCAGATCGACACTTTGAAAAGATAGTCAAGTCATCAAGGTATACCACTATGAATTCACCAATCTCATCTTTGAAAGCTAGATCCATTTCTCTCTAAAAGGTAGCACTATCATTTATTAAACAAAAAGGCATTCTTCTATATGCAAATGTACCCCAAGGTGTGGTGAATGTAGTCTTGTGTTGGTCTGCTTCACCAAATTCAACTTGATTATATCCTGAGAAGCCATCCAACATTGATAACATCTCTGAACCTATCACTGTTTGAAGCACTTGATCCATAATTGGCAAAGGATAATTATCCTTCAAAGATGCTTGATTCAGATTTCTGAAATCTACACAAATGCAAATTTCACCATTCTTCTTCCTTACAGGCACTATGTTTGCAATCCATGTGGAATGATGGATTGGGAAGATGATTCTAGAATTTAACATTTTTTGTATCTCAGACAGAATATTACTTGATATTTTTGGATTATACTGTCTAGATTTTTGCTTATAGGGCATTGAGTCAGCCTCTAAAGGAATCTCATGGTAGATTTCATCTGGTCTGAGAGACTTCAGGTCTTCATAAGAATATGCTAAGACATCCATGTATTGATAGAGTAAAGAGGTGAACTTGAATATTTTTTTAGGGGTGCAACACTTACCAATATTGACCATCTTGGGATTTTCTTCAGTAGTCAGATTCACTTGATCAAATCCCTAAGAGAAACTTGAGTCTGTTTGCTTTTGTTTGATGAATCTATCATGCTTGTCAAATAGCTTTTCAAGAGAAATCAAGCCTTTGGGAATTTTGTTTCCTTTCAACTATAAGAATTCTATATTTATATCTGAACTAGATTTAGAGACAGATTCATTCTTCTGAGATTCACTACCTTCAAAACATAGTTGTTCAAAATTATCTTTTCATTCTAAGAAGGCAATGATTTGATGATCATCATTGAATACTTGCCAATGATCAACATTGTCAGGAACACTTGGTCTATAGACTAGCTCAATAATATACCTATCTTTTTTGAAATATGAATGAGGAACTAAGAGATTTCCTAAAATAGCAAGTGCATCAGCTCTGTCATTAGACTCTCTGGGTATAGCGAAAATGTTGAAAGCATCAAATCTTTTAATTTGATCCCAAACCAAGTTACGATAGTGGCGTAATATTTTATTCTTGGTTTGGTATGAGTTCCTCACTTGACAAACCACTAATTTAGTATCCCCTTTGGCATGAAGAAACTTGATGCCTTTGTCTTGAGCAGCCTTCATGCCAAGCAACAGAGATTTATATTCAGTTGTATTATTAGTGTTGCTAAACTATAATTTGTAAGATGAAGGGAACATATCTCCTTGAAGAGATATCAAAATAATCCCAGCTCCTGAACTAGTAGAGGAACAACTACCATCAAATTCCAAAGTCCATATCTCATCTGATACTAATTTTTCTTTAGACTTTCCTTCATCAAAGATGGAGGATCCTTCTTGGTCTGTATTACAACCTGCTAGTTTTTTTGTTGTTCTTGTTGAATTGATTTCTAAGTTAACACTTTCAAGAATTATATTAGGTGTTTCATGCACTTCATCTGTAGATAGAAAATAGTTACCCATACCTGCGGATTCAAAAATAATTTGAGCTTCAGGGGCTGATGTCTGGGTGACCACATATTTTTCTTCCTTTTCACAAAGCAACCTTTTCATTACGCCTTAGATAGGGATCCTTGCCTCAGATAGATCCATACTTAGTTCTCCTCCCACATCCTTATAGAAATTTCATCCAAGCAAAATGCCATAAGATGCTGGGACGTCAGCCACCAAGATAGTCATCTTGATTCTCTTGTCTGAAAATGCTGCAAATGCAAATTAGGCATCTTTGATTTGCCCCAACAATGGTACTTGCTTGTTCTCCATGGAGAAACATCTTCCAAATGTCTTGGTTAGTGTGACCAAGAGACTCAACTACTTTAGCAGGCATGACATTATCAGATGTACCTGAGTCTATAATATAGTTACTCATCTTGTGGCCATTAATTAACAGAGAAACATAAAAAGGTTCTATTTTTCCAAGAGCAGCTGGGGGAGTAATGACTAAATTATTTAGAATAGGCATGTTCTTTAGAGAATCAAGAGTTACCTATTTTGCCTTTTGTCCTGCAGGGACAGTTTGGTTCTTGACATATTGGACCAACTTATTCAATTGATCAGGATTGGACTGCAAATATTCAAACTCAAACATTTATATTTTTGTCTTTTTGACATGATCGATTATATCAAATGGCTAAATTGAGCTAGGTATAGAGAAAGGTACTTCAACTTTCTAAGTTTTAGAAGGGATGGGAGGTGGGTTGGTTTGCGAGATTAAAGTAAAAGGGGAAGGCAAAATTGATGTATTTGCCTTTTGAGTGATTATCGTGTCTTTTGACTGAAAAGGCAGAGTGGTTCCATGCTTAGCAATCATGACTATTGGTTGCGGTTGCTCTTCTATCTTCTCTTTATCAGCCTACTAGACTGATTAGTTTTTAGACCTGGTAAACACTGCATATGATCCATCAAAAGCTTCTCCTTTGTTTTTGGGTTCATCCTGGTAGTTCAGGAAACCAATGTGGGAGTCACCAACTGATTCTTCTTGATTGTCTTCAAGGATATCAGCATCATTTTCTTGATTCAATTCAGGTTGGAAAGAGAACTCTGATTTCACTTTAAGATATCCCATTGCTAAATTGGTTGGAGGAGCTTCCAGGGAAAGTTTCCCTTGTGGAGGAGGAAGGCAATTCTGTTGCCCTTGATTCCTGGCAGCATTACCCTGATATGACTAATTTGGGAATGTCCTTCTATATGAAGGAGCAGAAGACATTCATTAAGCCATTTGCTTTTTGAGAGCAAGCAACTCATTTGCCAATTTTTGCACCATTGGATCTGTGGTGCCTGTAGATGCATATTTAGAAGATGATGAAGCTCTATTTCTATTTGGATCTCTTCTTATCTTCCCTGCTAAGATGAGATCATCTTATACCTCAGTGGCCAAAAGTTGAGCTGCAACAAGATCTATTTGACTAGCATGTCTCAAGAGAAAACTTACTTCAGGTAGGTCGAGCAATTACAGGGTTTCTATTTCTCAATTTGTCAAATTTGGCTATGAAGTCTCTCATAGGCTCATGAGGCTCTTTCTTCATCTGTGTAAGTTGAGCCAAAAGTGTATGTGCATTTTCTGTAGGTTTGAATCTAGCTTCAAACTTAGCTTTGAGAGTATTTTAATTAATTATTGACCAAGCCTGTAGATGATAAAACTAATATGTAGCAACACCTTGTAGTGTCTCCACAAAAATCTTGACTGCTACATCTTCAAATTCTACTCTGATTACTCCACAAGCTATGCTAAAGGCTGCGATGTGTTCATCAGGATGAACTTTTCCATCACCATAAAACTTAGGGAAATTCTTCTTTGAACTGCGTGGAAGCTCATGTAGAGGTGGAATAAGATTGAGAGGACCAAAAGCATTACCCCAGGGGCCTTAAACTGCCATTATAGGATTATGAAAAGGAGGGATAAAAAATGTCAAAAGGGTAATTATTGGCAAAGCTTTATCAACAGTAGAAATAGATACTTCGTCTGGCAATGGAGATCTGAATTTAGTAGGAGGAAAACTCTTGGTTCGTTGGAGATGAGATGGTAAAGGAAATAGATCAAAATCACTTTGATGTATCAAATCGAATATAGGGTCAACAATACTTTTAGCCCTTTGGCTTCGTGTATACCTTGAATCTGCCAGATTGTGAAACATAAATGGAAAAGAATTGACCTTACTTCAGTTTGAATCTTGAGGCTTTAAACTGTGTGTTCTTTCCTGATTAGTGTGGAGGTGAATGGATAGATTATAAATGGATAATGGATATTATATCCCCAGCAGAGTCACCAAAAACTATTGGTTGAATATTTTGTCGATCAGTGTACTGATAAACAAAATAGGTCTAATCAGCCAAAGTAAGAAGATTAGTCACCCAAATGTGTAGGTTTACCACATCAGAAGGGGACTGATCTCTCCTCTCATCAAGGGGAGGTTCCCTATAGGTATGCTATATATATATATAGAAAATAATACTCAAGGGTAGGACAAACCATCCATCTCTTTTTTTTAGATATGATGCATGTGGATCAAAGGAAAAACTCAAGGGAAATGACAGAAAGCACTCCTCTTCTTTTAGAAGTACTATTTAGCAAACCACAAGAATACTCTTGGTAGTAACATCAAAATGTAGCAAAGGATGTAATAACTAGCAAATCGAGATGCAGCACAAAGTCTTCACCTAAATTGCTCAAGAGTAAGATACGAAGGACAATGAGGGCACAAAGTCATCCCAAAGTCCTTTACACAGAAATGAAAAGAAAACACACTAAAGGCAATTATGGAGGCACAAAGTCTCTCCACACCTAACTCTTTAGGATACCTTAACTACTGTCACTAATTCTACTTGTTGAATTAAAGGAATATAAGATATATTAAGGAAAAAGACATAAAAACAATTTCCCTAACAACAAAGATATCACAACACAGAGTCTGAAAAATCACTTGCTTTCTTATTCCAATAACAAAATATGATCAAAAAATTGAGCTCAAAGTCTCAGAAGTGCCTTTCAATTTGGGCAGAGTTTCATTCTGATTGTCAAAAAGAGATCCTTTTACAATAAAAGAGAGTCCCTTATATAGCCTCTTCAAGAAGGACTCAGGAATAGTAACACATCATATTGCATTGGAATCTGTTAAGAAGATAGGCTAGAACTTAGAGGCATTTACCCATTTGATTTTATCAATGAAGAGAAAAAAGTCATGGTATTGAAAGTTTGCAACTTTCAATGTCCACCTGGTGATCTGATCCTACCTTCATCGTTCCTCCTTTCCTAGTTAATTGAATCAGGTCCTGGATTCAATTTGTTGTTCTGTTCCTTCCTTACTTTCTGCTTGTCTTAGCCTTAAAGCCTGTGAATGCATTCAGGTCTGTAGGTTCAAAGGATCAATAGATATTTTATGAGCTTTAAAATTGATGTTCGCATGCTCGTCACTATGTTTTCAACGGCTAGTTCACGGTCGTGAATTTGACATCTTCGGGCACGTCACCCCTTGGTCCTTTGGCTTTTCTATTTGGCACTTTTTTGGAAAGAAACTACCCTTTCGAGCCTTAAGAAATGATCTTTGAATGGCCTTTGGGCTTCTTTTTTTACATCTTCCCGAAGGGAAGGTGACCCTTCAGCTTCAGGGAAGTGTCCTATTTGGTGGCCTTTTGCGGGTTTCCTGCGGCCATTTTCCCCAGACAAATTCCTATGGACAAAAAGTCCACAAAAAATGTTCTTATCACTTTTGCCTTGGTTATTTCTTTGAGCTTTTTGCTCACAGCCACTTCTTGAATTCTTTCAGATTTTTTGTCCGAAGGAATTCCTTCGAACAAAAGTCTGAAAGAATTATGACTGTCTGCCTTAAACAAATTTTTTGAAGGAATTTACCTTTGCATCCCTCTTCAAAAATGACCCTTCTTAAGGGTGTTTTTATCGACCAAGTGCCCTCCGCAAGGGCACTTGTCCTTTGGGAGGCTCTTTGAACTTTTACATTAGATCGCTCCTTTGAACCAAGCTGTTGAACCACTCTATTGAACCAAGGCATTGAACCACTTGGTAAAACCAAATGTTAAACCAAGCTTTGAACCAAAATGCTTCAAGCTGATGGTTCAATTGAATAAACCAAGTCGATGAACCGCTCCATTAAACCACAAGACGTTGAACCTCTTCATTGAACCAAGGCTTTGAACCAAAATGGTTCAAGCTGATGGTTCAAATCTATGGTTCATTTGATTGAACTGAAGCGATGAACTAACCGTTGAACCAAAAGACGTTGAACCAACTGTTGAACCAAGTTTTGGTTCAATAGTTCAAACAAAGCCTTGAATCGGCTGATGAACCATTTGATTAAACCAAAGGATGAACCAAAATGTTGAAACAAAGTAGACGAACCGATTGAACCAAAAGCGTTGAACCGATTGAACCTTGAACTCGTTGAACCTTTGAACCAAAGTGGTTTAACAGTTCAACGGTTCAATGGTTCAAGCCTCTTTTGATTGAATGCTTACTGATAGACATTTTTTATTAAACCAAGGCACTGAACCAATCTTGAAAATGACCAAGTGTTAGAAACTGATTCTTTTGGTTGAACCCACCTACAGAAGCCTTTGAACCTATAGAAATGAACCTGCTTGCAGAGTATGTAGAAATCAAGTCTGTAGAAATCAACCTGTAAAGACCATTGAACTTGGCCTATAGAGTCCGTATATTTTTTCTTCTTGCTAAGTCTGTATATTCAAGCCTACAGAGTCTGTAGATTTAAGCCTTAGAGTCTGTAGATTTAAGCCTGTAGATTTCTGAGAAGCTTGAAAACTAAGGAATTTGAATGCCCAGGACAAATTTCAGAAAGGGAAGAGACAATTTTGGTCTGTAAGACCAAAATAGTTCAAATGTTGTCCCAAAAATGAGTGATATTTTTGGGGGACAACAAATGGTAACATTCAGATTCAAATAATATCATACAATATTTGATAATAAATGTAATTAAGCATCTCCAATAAATATCACAATAACTATAAGACTAGTGAATTTTAGAGTTAGAAGAGAGCATATATTATTTGAAAATATATATGAATCTATCACAACTATTAGAACTCCTCAAAAGTTCACTTCTTAGCTCTATATTTTATTCATTTTAGGATTTTCTAAATTTTCAAGCTTGGACACTTACATTGGCCTGAAGATTGTAGATCGACACAATTGTCTTATATAGATTACCCACTATATCAAGGTGTGAGAAATTGGGTATTTATGGGTTTTATTTAACATTTATATTGATATACCTTGATTGAACACACAAAATTTGTATCTCTATTTGTATCTCAAAACCCTAGTTCTTCAACTTTGACCTAGGGAAAATTTTAGTGGTGAATATTCATTAATTCATGAATATTTAAATTTTGGATTTTAGTTTTGGTGATTTTTTAGGGTTGAAAGATGGGACCAGATCACTAAAATTTTAGGGATATATGTTATTTTGGGGGTTATCTCACCAACCCTTTATGGTAATGTCTTCAAAAATAGTTTAATTCACCACATATATATAATATACCCCTTGATCCTGATATCAAACAACAAAACACCTTTGAAGTCTGATCAATCAAATGACAACACCAAATAACATCGATGAATGATAGTGTTGAATGATAGGGTTGAATGATAGTACCAAATGATAGTGTAAAATAACAATGTTGAACAATAATGTTGAATGACAGTGCCAAATGACACTGCCAAGTCAAGAAAAGAATAAGCAAACCGAAATTTTAAACCTTAAAAGAAAACAATTAAATGTATCTCACCTATTTAAGGAACTGGTTAACCTATCTCTAGAAACCATATCATGGATTCATTGGATAGGTTTAGAATGCATACAGAATCATATGAACTAGCTAAAAAAATGGTCCATAATGAAAAATATGAAACCCTTGGTGACATAAAAATTGAACCCATGCAATAGTTAAATCTTTATGTCAAAAAGGGTTTTATATTTTTCAATGACTAATCATTGTTCAACTATAACATTCTCAACCATTTTTTTGGTGAGATCATATGATCTAGATGGATTTTGGGGTGTTGAGGGTAAAAACCTAGTAGTAGACTGATCACACTTACAACCCTTCCAATTCAGACATAGGCACCTGATAAAAACATCTGGCATAGGATATGGCACAACTATTTGGCATGACCATTCGACAGAGCCAAACATCTCTGCTGATAGTAGAGCTAAATGTCTATGCACATGGTAGAGCCAAATGTCTCTACTCATGGCAAATCTAAATGGATCTACCTATGGTAGTATTGAATAGATCTACTTATGGTAGGGTTGAATGGATCTACCCACATTAGGGTTGAATAACTCTACTGTTTAATAGGTTTGAATGGCTCTATCATTCCATAGGGCTAAATATAATTACCACCTAGTAGGTTTGAATGACTCTGTCATTTCATAGAGACAAATGGTGTTGCTTCTTGATAGGGTTAAATGGTTCTATTGTTCAATAGGGTTGAATGGATATGTCATTCAGTAGGACCTGCTATGTGGTGGAATGGCTTGATAAGACCATTACATAGAAATAAACCTAAAAAAATTACCTTTTGGAGGAAACTTACATGGATTGAACCTATTAACATAAAAATATGATTGGGCAAACTGGAGGAAATTTTATATCATTTGATTCACCAATGCTGCAAATCAATTCACCTAAACAAATATAAGGGGGTTTGGGAGATAGGCTCTTAAAATTTACCTTACTTTGACCACCTGTGACTCAATAAAATGGGTTATCATGTGAGACAATATAACCTTAATAGCCCTTATTATTTTTAAGTGTTGCCTACATATCCAATACTCCAAATAGAGACTCAAACTCATATGTAGTTCTGCCCATATTTGTGTGTGTGTAATGATGATTATGTGACTATATGATCTTTCTCCTATTGCAACCCTTGGTACAAGTAATGCAAGTGGAATTTGACCTTTTGTAATACTTTAGAAACATAGTGTTATGCAATCTAATGTAAGGCCTGGATTAATAGCTTTTTGAATAGCAATGTAAGTGTTAATTTATAAAACTTACTTCATAACCAAATACATTATCCTAGATTTGTATATATAGTGATTCTTTTAATTTAAATTTAAAAACCTAGTGTCATGTGAAAGCCTATAATAAACAAACATAAGGGCCCTTTTACAATGGTCATAAGGTGATAAGGACTAAAATAAATTAAAAATATGATAGGACATTTGCATTGGAATTGGGACATTAACATTGATGTTAATTTCTAACCCTCAATGTAAGTGTCTAGGCACTTGGAATATAGAACATACAAAATCAATAATAGAATATTGAATGGATCTGCTTATGGTAGGGCTGAACAGATTTTCCCACAATAGGGTTGAATAACTCTACCATCTAATAGGTTTGAATGGTTCTATCATTCCATAGGGCTGAATGGCACTGCCACCTAGTAGGGTTGAATGACTCTATCATTTTGTAGGGATAAATGGTGCTACTTCTTGGTAGGGTTTTATGGTTCTTTTATTCAATAGGGTTGAATGGATATGTCATTCAATAGGGCCTGCTATGTGGTGGAATGACTTGATAAGGCCATTACATAGAAATAAACCTATAAATTTTACCTTTTGGAGGAAATTTACATGGATTGAACCTATTAACATAAAAATATGATTCGACAAATTGAAGGAAATTTTATACCAGCTGATTCACCAATGTTGTGAATAAAATTCACCTAAACAAATCTAAGGGGGTTTGGGATATAGGCTCTTAAAATTTACCCTACTTTGACCTCCTATGACTCAATAAAATGGGTTATCATGTAAGACAATATAACCTTAGTAACCCCTATTGTTGTTAAGTGTTGCCTAGATATCCAATACTCTAAATAGAGACTCAAACTCACATGTAGTTCTCCCCTATTTATGTGTGTGTAATGATGATTATGTGACTATATGATCTTTATCCTATTGTAACCCTTGGTATAAGTAATGCAAGTGCAATTTGACCTTTTGTAATACTTTAGAAACATAGTGTTATGAAATCTAATGTAAGGCCTAGATCAGTAGATCTTTGAATAACAATGTAAGTGTTAATTTATAAAACTTACTTCGTAACCAAATACATTTTCCTATATTTGTATATATAGTGATTATTTTAATTTAAACTTAAAAACCTAGTGGCATGTGAAAGCCCTTTTACAATGGCTATAAAGTGATAAGGACTAAAATAAATAAAAAATATGATAGGACATTTGTATTGGGAGTAGGACATTAACATTGATGTTAATGTCTAACCCTCAATGTAAGTGTCTAAGCACTTGGAATATAGAACATACAAAATCAATAATAAGGATCACTGTCACAAGCTAGAAATAATGAAACACAATATTCAAACAATACGAAAAGACATCACATTGTAAAAAAAATGACATGAGACCCAAGAGGTCCATGTGAGACCACACAACTAACTAACCAATATTCCATTAATAGGGCTATACATGAAAAATTAAGTAATAAGACAATATACAATAGATCTTGTAGATACCCAATATGATAATATATACTAGATATTATACCAATTATGGGTATCTACAAGATCTTTCCAACATAAATCTAGTGTTTTTGTTGTAGATAAGGTTACTACTATTCCTACTAATGCATTTATGGTTAGAAGTCTCAATTAAGAGGTGCCTTAGACCATGAAACCTCATAATACATAATGGAATATGCCATAATATGCATGAAAACAATTTATATATTTATTTATTTTAATCACAAGAATTATAATGCATAGAAACAATCAACAACAATAATGATATCATTGTGAGATGCGTTATGACATTAGATCTATAGATTTATGCTTAGTAACTCATGCTCTTTGCAAGTATATGCTATCTTAGAATATCTATTAGAAATTTTATTTATAGCTCCCCCAGCCATCACATAGATGTAGAAGCATTCTTATAAATGTGCAAGATCCACCTACTTAAAATAATGCTTAGAAACCCATTATCATCATTTAACTCACCTTAATATGCCACAAACATTAAATGTCTAATACAATTCTGTGACATCATGCCATGCTACAACATAATGCATTAAAACATACCACATCACATGAAATATTAAATGAAACCCAAACAACTTCCCATGATTCAAGGAATTAAATGCAATGACTCCTTCCCATTACACGTCACAATAATATATGCACCCAAACCAAACTATACATGAGATAATTCACAAGAATAATTCAACCTTTCAAGGATAAGTCATAAGACTTCATAACCAACACATTCACCAAAAAAACCTTATGTTATGATATTCATATTTGTCAATAAACTTAATGCACATCGCCATAAGATTTCCAAGTGACTCACAAATGATCACAATACTTGCATGGTGAAGAACCAACTCCTCCAATAAGTCTAATTAAATATGTTTCTTTTGTTAAAAAGAACCAACCTATGTTATGACCCAAAATAAATCTTTGATGTTCTATAAGATGTCATAGACCTTTGAAATTATGTCACATATCTCAGAAATACTATGCTTATGCAAAATTCCTACACCATTTCTTGGAAAATTATTCACAAGATTATTTATATGAACTACATTTATAACTATGCATAATAACATATGTGTATAAAATTACAAATAATAAACATATGTACACTCGTAGGGTACAAAAAAATACATAAAACATGTATACACTCAAAGGTGGTGAAAAACAACACTTTGCCAATTTTCCTAAACTAATACATTTTTGGTTGATACAAGATTACACGTGAATTCAAATTTTACTACATCACCATTTATTTATTTGTGTATATAGGTCATGCTTAAGAATTTTTTAACAAAGATTTCACTCTAATTTTTTAGGTTTAATAGCCTTTGACCTAGTCTTTCATATCTACATAAGTGAGTTTTGGTGTCTTGGAAACCCTTGATATCACAAAATATTTATCTTTACTCATGCACTCAAAGTTTTTCATTTGTTGAATGTGATTTAAATGATGATAAGGATATCATTCTTGAGTTGGGAGCCTCATTTTGGGTTAGAGTTAATTTGTATATGAAACCAATCTTACCCTATTTTTACCTCGATTCTAATATTTATTCTTCTAATTTCATATGGGTGAGGTTCCTAAAATTACCCTAAAATTTTTGAAGTGTTCTTAGCTTATAATATTTTATTGATGCCTTAGGGAAATTCCATTTTTATATAAATAAATTTCTCTCATGTATAGCACAAGATTTATTCAACCATGTGCTGAGGTGGACTTTAAAAAAGGTTTTCTAGAAGATATTTAACTCAACTTTGAGGGTTGGATTTGGAAGCAAAACTTAGACTATGAACATGTAACCTTTAGATGTAGATCCTACTTTTATCATGGGTAATTTTTTGGATATTTGATGCTAGAGCATCCCTAGCACAAATAAATATTGCATCACCCAAAAATAATAAAGGCTAGTTTCGTGAATAAATATCAAGATTGGTGCATGGTGCACTTGTTTAGCTATGGTGCATAAGCCTACATTCAAAAGTTATATAAAGTAGTTATGCAGGGATTAGAAATTGGTTAGAGAAAGTTCATTGAATTTTTGTCAAGTAAAGGTCTATATAAAATTTTCA
Source organism: Torreya grandis (assembly GCA_037957365.1). Taxonomy (NCBI): domain Eukaryota; kingdom Viridiplantae; phylum Streptophyta; class Pinopsida; order Cupressales; family Taxaceae; genus Torreya; species Torreya grandis. The sequence goes on from JARHVA010003508.1 coordinate 1,489,064, forward strand.
TGTAGGGTTCATTCAATGTGAAAACATTATCAAATAATGCGCATGACAATAAATTTTTGTTGAAAGCATATAAATTCATGTAGACACCTTCACTTGTAATAATGCACCAAAGAGGGGTTACCATCTAGATATTGATGCACACATATTACATTGTGTAAAAATTTAGTTGGGTAAGATTATGGCAGTATAATGATGTACAAAAGCATCATCCAATTATAATAATGTTGAGTTCAGAGTCATGCCAATTAAAGATATTTATCCACATGGACTTTATTGTGTGGAAGTAAAAAGGATTAAACCAAATAAATTTAGTGTGCCAATGAAATAGACACAAAGATAAACATTGATATGCACATGCCCAAGTCCAACCGCATTACTATCAAACTTATGACTCCACATTCTAGGTGATTCCTTCAATCTTAACAAGGAATTCTTCAATGTGTAAACTAAGTCCTCTTTCCCCTTTAATTTGAAGCTTTCAGGCTATCTACATGTAGATTTACTCTTCAAGATACCATTTTAAGAATGCCATTTTCAATCTATTATTCTATCTCTAGATTGAATGCAACAATAATAGCTACAATAAATCTGATTGAAGTTAATTTTATTACAGGGGAGAAGGTCTCACCAAAGTCAAATCCCTCAATTTTATATAATCCTTTTTCATCCAAGTAAGCCTTCTAAGCAAGCCTTATACTTATCTAACTTCCTTTATTTATTTTTCTTCCTTTTGGAAACCCACTTACAACCTACTAGTTTTCTTCTAAGAGGTAGCTTCACTAGATTCTAAGTATCACTCTTATCAAGAGACTCTTTCTCTTCCTTCATATCCTTCTTCCAAGATTTTATTTTTACGTAACCTACAACCTCTTTCACATTCTTGGGTTATTTTGTATCAATCATTGATAATAAGTATAAAAAATGAAAGTTTAGTGGGTGATATATTTTAGGCATTATGTGTACGCATTTTAATCTCCTAAGAGGAGGAGGAGTTGGCTCATCCTATTCTTGTGAATCATCATCTACTAAACCATACTCAAATACAAATTATTCATCAGCTACATCAAGTTACACATTTTATGTTTTCTCTTTTGATTTCTTATTTAGAATTCATGTAGAGAACTTTGCACACCTCCATGAAAACTATGTCCTAGCTATATACCACCTTTTTCATCTCAGGATTCTACATCTTATGACCTTTTACACTACCACCATATCAAATCAAAATATAATTTATATACTTAACATCAAGCTTTGATATCTTTTCCTTTAGGATATTAGAGTATGTATCATAACAAAAAATGTATATATGTTTCAAGTAAGACTTCTTACTAGTCAATGCTTCTTGTTGAGTACTATAAACTAGTGATGATTTTAGGTGTTGGTTAACTAAGTAATAAGTAGTAGCCACTAATTTAGCCTAGAATTTATACTCAAAATGCACACCACTCAAAATTATTTGATATTTTTTCATCAACATCTTATTCATATTATCTATGATTGTATTTTGATACAAAGTGTATGGAGTCTCATTTTATCTTTGAATATTGATATATCTTTGTTAGGAGAAGAATTCGGATTGTAAAGATGCACATAATATTTATCTAATATTCATGAATTATGTACTCATTTTTTTATGTAGAAGTCTATTTTATCCTATCTCCACTACTTATAATAGGTTAGAATATGAACAAAATCCACTTTTAGCACCAAGTACAAGACTAAGATGAACAGTTATAGATTGGAAACATCTATATATACTTTTGATTATAAGACGAATAGAGTTCCACTTTTGAATATATCAATAGAGACTTATTTGGTTATGGTTACATGTGTGATTTCTTACTTTGTTCCTTGCATGTGTTCTCATGTATAATGTTTGATTAATTTCTATCTAATTTAATTTTAATACTCTATTTATGTTAATGAATCATTAGTTTTTCTTACCTCCTACTTAACACACAATAATTCACACTTACTATGTTTCTGTTATCCAATGCCTTATATGAATATGATACACTATTATGTGCACTAAAGTATATCCTAGCTATCCTCATCTTTAGCATGTTTTGATGCTTTAGTAACCTGTGCTAATAATGGTGTGGTAAGTGTGGAACACTCCTTCTAGAGGAAATTATGCTAAGATGGTTACTAGGGGTAGAGAGATATTAAGACATGGTTAGACTAAAGAATATGTGATTTTGTAGAATAAGAATCAAATTTTACTAGTCTTACCATATATGAAATCATTTGAGAGTATATTTATGGATTACAAAAAAAATTGGTGTGAGTTGCCTGAATTTCTAGCTAACTAGTTAGCATGGTTGGAATATTATTGTTTTAACCTGAGAATGGAAGAAATAATAATCTCGACTAAAGAAAAGATAGATCAATTATAAAAATTAAAAACTGAGTAGATAAGAGCAATAGAATATTAGGTTGCTACTACAGTAGATGGATATATAAACTAGTTTATAGTACAAGGATACATATATTTTGAAGATATAAAGGACTTGTTCATCAGAGGAATTCAAGGGAAATTTTTACAATGACTACCTATCCTTATGAAGATGTTGGTTGTGAACAAGGCCATGGTGCCCACTCTAACCAATATGGAGTAGTCGCTTTGGGTGTATGGGGGTATGTGTGACATGACAGTGAATGATGATTAAATGAGTGGATAAATCTTGAACCTAAATCTAGAATGGAGACATGAGGGAAGAATATTCAGAAGAAAAGTTTGGATTTAGAATGTGAGCTATGATAATAGAATAGATGGAGTAAATTGAATAATACCCAAGTAGCTATTAGTAGAGTTAAGAGTAGCAATAAAATAGATGATAAACAAGTAAGAAGATGTGATGAATGAGATGATCAAGATGAAGAACAAAGGATGAAGAATGATGAGATGAAAAAAGATAATGAATTCTAGAAAAAATAAAAGAGTGATGAATAATAAGAATAAGAAGAGATGTTTGAAGAAGAAGGTGAGAATAATGTAGAAGTAGAGTAGTTAGATAATATATGTAGTGCGTAGTTATAAGAATGGGTATTTTCAAAAAAGGGGGATGAATAATTAAGCAAAGAAGTAGAATAAATTCATAGATAGATCATAGGTTCAAGCGTAGAAGAAGAATTCATAGGAAATAATCATTCACTAGAAGAGCACACGTCCCCACAACCCAATTTATTATATTCTAGCAGAATTTTTCAACCAGATGAACATGAAAATAGTATTTAGGAAGGTCTATTTCTAGAAAAATTACATCATTGGGGTAATGAAATTGAAACAACATCAATTTGAAATTACTTTAAGGCTATAGGGCTTGTTGAAACCAAGTATAAAAAATAAGGAAACATAAAAAAACTTAGTGCATAGGTTGACTCTCCTAGTGCATAGATAAATATTCATGGTATAAAAGTAGGATCACACATAACATAACTTCTTTTGGTAAAAAATTTCTAATAGATCCCCTCTACACTAATTTACATAATGGGTGTTTTAGGAGCATTTATAAATATGGTGACTTATGATGGGTATACGGACCCTAAACAATACTTACTAACCTGTGAGATGAGATGAAGAGCTAAAGGTATTACTAATGAGGCTATCAAGAAGTGAGAGTTAATAGGGGAACTGAAAGGAAGATCACTTAAGTTTATATACCATAAATAAATTATGTAGTTAGTCAATAATAGGTTAAGGAATGGATTATCACAGAGTTCAAGATAAAGAAATGTACAAGTCATACTATTCAAGACTTGAAAGAGATAAGGCAAACTCAAGAGAATCAGTTTGAGACTATGATCATAGCTTATCTAATGTTATGAACAAGGTGTAATTTTCCTTATCAAACAAAGATAAAGTTATGTGGTTTGTGGAAGGATTGCATTCCAGAATCAAGTTTGTTATAGTGCAAACTCAATATGATACTAAGGTAGATGCTAAATTTATTGCCTTGCGAGTGGAATAAATTGAAGAATATGGAGAATCTCCCATCATAATTTATAAGATTAAAAATACATTAAAATATTTTATGAAGAGAATGGAGAAATATCATGAGGTAGATAAACCTAAACTAAATCTATGGTGCATGGAGTGTGGGAAAGAAGGACATCACAAGAATGATTGTCCTAAGATCAAGATAGAATTATATGAAATTTATTGAGTAGTAGGGTACATAATAATGCAATGTCATCTCCTGCTATAGTATGTCAAAAACCCGTAGATTTTATATTATAATTTATGTAAGTCACATAATCATGATAAAAAAAATTGTAAGGATTTACAGGATCTCAAAAAAGACATCACCAAAAATGTATTCACCATCATTGCATAACAAATGTCCTTGATGAAGTAGATGATTCTAGGTCTAGAGGTTGATAAATATTATGTGACCCAATAAGGTCTATAATGAATTCCTAGTTTGCCTCAATACCAGCCTCAAGGTTTGGTTGATTGGACCCCTACTTCATCAAGTTTAACACCACCATCACTGTAATACCAGTATGTAGCACCTTGGAGTCCATCAATGACATAATAATAGTAAACTAATTAGACCCCACAAATTATACAATAATAATTTGGAATTAGAGATAATAACTAGTAACATTAGCATTAGAATATAATACAACAAGGAGGGTATAAAGGAGGTTACTAGTCAAATAGAGGATGAACTAGGGGTGGATACATAAGAGATTACCAAGGTGGTAGAAGAAATAATTATCAATTCCCTCCTTTGTAATGCTATTTGTGTGAAGAGGATAATCATCTGCAATGAAATTACCCTTTTAATCCTCAAATATAGTCTTATTATGCATATTGTAGAGTATATGACTAGTATGAGATAGAAGACTATCCTATCCTTGAAAAGTAAAGAAAGGATAAGTTTGTTAGGAATGTTAATATGGTGAATGTGCAGACTAAGCAAGATGCATCCTTGAACACTATTATAAGACACTAACATATAGAGAGAGGATTGTATCCTCTCAAAATACCTCTAGATCAAGGAATTTGGAAAGTAAAATAGGACAAATACCTATACCCAGATTTAAAAAAGGGGCTCATGTATGAAGTTGTGTAGATGTTTAAAAATATTCAACATTAAGATAATATTGAAGGAGATGCTATAGAAATAGATGCACAAATATATGGATAGATCATGCATATTATGCATCAAGATGGAGTTATTATTATGTTGATATATTTACTAAATATTTTAAGCACACTATGCAATGAAGAAATCTCTCAAAACATCATAAACTTGCTACATAATCTACTAAAGTATGCACAATGAGGGCAACATAAGAAAAAAATCTTGTTTGGTATGTCAAAATAAAGAATCCATGGGATTTAGATGTATGAATTGACATTGAAGTTGTGGGATATGATATTACAAATGTTATCTTTGATTTTGGCAACATAGTCAACATGATTCTTAGGTCTACATGAGAGGTTATTGGATGGATGGTCATAAGTTATAGCTTAGTAACTCTGAGCTTAGTTGACTATGGAAGAGTTGAGCCCATTGGTAGATTAGAAGACATTGAGATCAAATTTGTAGAACTGACCCTATGAGGTGACTTTGAAGTCATCGATTTGAAGACATCAACAACACATTACCCTACGTTGATTGGCAAGAAATGGGTATATGATGATCATATACATATCAATACTATGTAAAATAAACTATAGGTGCATCGAGGAGATAAGGTTATCATCATTCCTCTAAATAGGTCATGCAAACCCTACATCATTCCTACTAAACCAAACTCTCCTTATGTCATGCAAGAAACTAGCTAGATGAAGGTAAAGTCTGAAGAGAACCCAAAAGCTTTGCACACAGTTGAGTAAAACTTCTTTTATGAGCATACTAAACCTTAGTTACAATATTTAATTACTCAATATTTTAAGACATCTGAACAATGGAAGCCTAAATTAGTATTTACTCAGTCATTGGCAACCCAGTTTGTCATAGAGGATTATGCATTCATGTTTGCTAAATCCCCTACCTATTCAAAAGTTGATTTTATCTATCAAGAAGATCATCATATATAGGATTATAAAGATCCAACTAGAGAAGGCACTTTTCCTTGGGAAATAGCTTCATATATCAGTGGAGACTTAGACATGCACCTATTCAATTGGGCTCATGGTGATCATGAACTTTGACCTATGATAATGGTATTCACACATGAAAGATAACTTCATATGTACTATGCAACTGAGGATATAAATCAATTCAGTATGCACCTACAAGTTTATGCACCTACCATTAGTCAAGGTTTATTTCTTTAACTAATGTTTTATAAGGGATTTGTAATGATATGGAGGGTAATTCATCTAAATGACCAACTTGATTGGGATGATGCATGGAAACTCATGATTAGAAGATTACAACTACCATAGGTCATCAAGAGTAATTTGCCTTTCTTAAAAAAAGGTGAATTCTATAAAATCCATATTCATAATTTTGTTTAATTTTGGATTTAAAAATGTATGACATTGAAGTAATGGGTTCACATATTTCATTACACACTAGCTCCTTTACAATCAACATGGTATATATATCAAGAACGTAGAAGGGAGATTAATCATTGGGAACAAGTGTAGAGTAAATTCATACAAATGTTAGTTTTTGAATATGAGAAACCTTTGGTTCATAATGTGCTACTAAAAATCAAACATTTTATAGGTCATGGGTGTGTAAAAGATTTAAACACCATGATGTAATTCACTGTACATAAGAACACAACTTGTGATCTAAATACAACATTACAAAGATATAAAGCTATTAAGATATAATAAAAATATCTTATGCAACCATGCCACCAAATATAAAATGAAGAAGACGACATTAAAGATTTAGATATTGATTATGATATTGATTTGACTAATTTGTTTGAACTTGAATAGCCAGTAGAACCAATAAAGGACCCTGTCGTAGAACCTATTGAAGAAGAATAGTTGTGAAATATACAAATTCTAGAATAGAAAGGAAAATGAATGCCTCTAAGAATATATTATAGAGGAAAATAATAAGATTTACTAGCATCCCATTAAAAATCATGTAGCAAACATCATAAGTGAGGAGATTCCTAAATTGGCACATATAGGTGATTATTGGACCAAATCTAAAGTTTATGAAGCTATGTAACTCTTGTGAGATTATCAAGATGTGTTTCCCATTAAATTTTCATAGATCAGAGGATTTGATCCATCTCTAAGTGAAAAGCATATCAAACTCAATGAGCATGCATGACCCATAAATAAATGACCATGCAAGTTAAATCCAAACATGAAGTTAAAAGTGAAGGCTGAACTTGATAGAATTCAAGATGTAGGTATCATCTATCCCATGTAAAAGGTAGATTGAGTTAGTCCCATGGTAATGCAACCTAAAAAAATAGGGGAGATCAGAGTATGTGGTGATTATCAAATTCTAAATGATGCATGTGTGAATGATCCATTTCCAATTACCTTCACAGATGAAGTTTTAGAATTGGTCTCAAGTTATGAAGTTTAATCTTTCATAGATGGATTAAGTGGATATCATCAAATACTCATCACAAAAGAATACAGAGCTAAAATTAATTTTTCCATGAAATGGGGATATTTTACATACAAGGTATTACTTTTTGGCCTTAAGAATGCACCTATAAATTTTTCTCACGTACTGGTGACTACATTTAAATATTTCATTCATGACTTCCTAGAAGTCTATCTTGAAGATTGGGTAGTATTTTATTTTTTGAAAGAACATTTGTCTAAACTATGTCTCATGTTAGAATGCTATTAAGCTTTGTGTATTGCTCTAAATTTAAAAAAAATGTTTATTTTTTGGTGTCTTATTAGTTCATATAGTGTGCAGTGATGGCATTTAATAGACAATCCCAAAATTGAAGTCATTATGAGTATGCCTTCACTAGTCAGCTCCATACAAGTACATTATTTTATTGGCCATACAAGTTACTATCATAAGTTTATCAAGGGATATATAGCCATTTCATCCCAATCAGAGTATTTACTATGTAAAATTATGAAGTTTTTCTAGACTACTGAGTACCAAACAACCTTCATAAAACTGAAGCAAAGATTGGTCACTACTCCTATCCTCATCTTTCTATATTAAAGCAAGCCCTTTCATGTGCATGTTTATGCTTCAAGTATCATAGTTTGTATTATTCTTGTATATCTAGGAGAGGGTGGACTTGATCATCCCATACATTTTGTAAGCCAAACATTTTTTGATGTAGAAAATAATTGCATGACAACTAAAAAAGAGGAACTAGCTATTATGTTCACACTACAAAAATTTCACCATTATCTTCTTGTAACACGATTCAAACTTTTCAAAAATCATCAATCTTTGCACTACCTTGTCAATAAGATGATGATGGGATGATGCATTTCTTGATGGTTGATGTTATTTCAAGAATTACAATTTTACATTAATGTCAATCTAGGAAGAGAAAACATGGGATTAGATCATCTCAGTTGCATCACAAATGGCGAAGAACCATAAGAAATATAGGAAGATTATCTTTATGCCCATCTATTTTTCATTTCTATAATCCCTAAAAATTTCAAATCAATTATTAACTTCCTCAAACAAGTAGTATTCCTAACATAATACCAAAAAAAGAGATAAAAAGAAGTTTGTCACCAGAGATTTGCCATATACCATTATAAATGGGATGTTGTATCATTTGGGGAAGGATGAATTACTGCATAGGGTAATTTTGGAACATGAAAGACCATAACTCTTATAGGATGCACACCAAGGTATAGCAGGAGGGAATTTTATTAGAGAATCTATTGCCAAGAAGTTTTTACATAGTGGGTTATGGTGGCCTAATATTTTTCAAGATGCACATAGAGCAGCATATCACAACAATGCATGTCAATGCATGGGTAAACCACTATATAGAGATGAAATGCCTTACACCTTTTAAATAAGGGGGAATTGATTTTGTCAAACCTATCAATCCATTAAGTAAATGTAGTAAAGCAAGGTATATTATCACTGTAATAGATTACTTTACCAAATGGGTTGAAGCTACTACAACACCCAACTATGGTGTGAACGAGGGACACACTTCCTAAATAATACCATCAAAGCTCTTATTAAATAATTCATGATTTCTCATCATAAAAGCATTGTGTACCATCTTCAAGATAATGACCAAGCTGAGGATTCTAAGTGTCGAGAAAAATGTTGACAAAGATCTATGATGTCAAGAGGGATGATTGGGAAGACTAATTTCATATGATTCTATGGGCATATTACATGCACTATAAGAGGGCCATAGGATTTATTCCGTTATAGTTGGTTTATGGGTTTGAAGTATTTATGATAATGGAATATTTGGTACCCAATCTACACATTGTAATGGTTATGAGACTAGGGGATCATGAGTCTCTCACCAACAGACTTCTCAAATTGAATAGGATGGATGAGTATCGATGTAGATAATCTTGGACATAGGAAGTTCATAAGTAGATCCAAAAATATGGCATGATAGGAATTTGTGCCATAATAAATTTCATAAAGATCAACTAATTTTATTATATGATAGTTATTTCAGAGCAATTTCAAGTAAATTACAAATTAGTTGTAAAGGGCCTTATGTTATACATGAAATATCATAACAAGGAATCATTATTTTTAGAGATCTGTAGGGAACCATTTTATTAGGATAGGTGAATGGTTGTAAGATTAATCCCTACCACCAATAATCTTAATTGATATCTTTTTTTAAGTGAGTGGGTGATGAGCAGCATCGAGTAGATTAGGATTTCTCATTTTTGCATGTTTTCTTGTGTGTTTCTTTTTGTGTGTGTGTGTGTGTGTGTGTGTGTGTGTGTGTGTGTGTGTGTGTGTGTGTGTGTGTGTGTGTGTGTGTGTGTGTGTGTGTGTGTGTGTGTGTGTGTGTGTGTGTGTGTGTGTGTGTGTTTGTAGATGATTTGTTTCCTACCATTTAGGAACCAACATACCAAGTATAACATGTGCCAACTATGTGTAGAAGAATTCATGAGCATCATCATGGATGTTAGTAGGAGTAAAAGAAAGTAATTAAGTCTAATAAATGTACAAATAAGTCACATAAACAAGGATCTTTATCATATAATGGTCATCCCCTAGTATTTAATTCTAGATCTAAGGTTTGATTGACCTAATATTCAATAAATCAATAGCTAATCAACATCATCCACTCATACCCCCATATGGATAATAAGAATATAATGATGTATCTCCACACATGTGCTAACAACTATCTTAATTGCTAGATTGGATAATGTTTGCCACATCAACAATTATTCATATTTAATAGATAGATCAGCATGGCTTTTACATAGAAACCAATAGGCATGAAATCTATAAAGGCATAAGATTATGAACTAAGTTTTCATTTCATCCTTGTAAATATTTTCATGAGCTGTAATTTCAAAGATCCAAACTAATTTTATTGTGTAAAGATCCAATAGAGTTTCAATTTCATCACTCAATAATCATGGATACTTTACAACTCATTAGGGGTTTGATAGATGCTCAAAAAGAAGCAATGGGCATCAATCTAGACCTTCGATAAACAAAATTTAATGATCCAAATCCCTTTGATTTTTTTGGATTAGCAGAGTAAAAACTATTTTGCCTAAACCCCATTGATGTTATACAACCACTAGCTCTCATAGTCCCCCACCACTTCTACAACACAAATTTTGAGTGCCTACTTTGAATACCCACTTTTAGTGACCTAGGGGAGATTGTAAAAGTCTTGATTAACTAAAATTATGGAAACATCTAAATTGGGCCTGACACTATGATCACCATTAACATAGAAGTAATGGCCCCAGCTTTGGGCATGTCTACATGAGGATATTCTCTTGCCCTATACAAGACAAGAATGCCACCCATTCTTTAGGAGGTCTGAGATTTATATGTTTGGGGATTCAGAGGGATCCCAATTGAATAAATTCATGATGAGCTAGTGCACATCCCAATAGAATGCATCACATGGAGGTTCTGGTAGACGACCAAGTCTACCAAGAAAATTCCAAAATAGATCATGAGCATTTCCCATCATATGATCCACTAAAATGAGTAGTTTAATTTTCCTAAATACTTCATTCAAGAGATGATTATGAATATTGACAAGTGTTACACATCTCCCAAATAGAAATTCCAATACTAGTTTCTGATTTTTATGTTGTGTTTCACACAATGAAACTCCCCTGAGGAAGAGGTGCACCCTAACATTGATTACTAGCCATTGCAGTAATTTCCTAACCTGATATGGACACCTAAGCATGGAGCCATAGCCCATGAGGTAAAATCAATACATGGTGGGAGGAGTGCCTGGAGATGATCACCATACATCCTTGGGTGCTACCAAATGTAATGCAATACTTGGGCCAACATGTTATTATCACCTTGCTACCAAAAGGTGTATTCATCCATATCCATGAGCTATCAAGGTCACCCTTTGGAACTCTACCATTATTTTTTACCATGGAAATGATGTAAGATGAAGTTTCCAAATAGAAAGCCTTCATATCTAGGTGTGTGACACCACTCCAAGATATACCACCTAGCGTATCCATCCCTACATCATAATAACAAGAGGAAGCCACTACTTTGTAGCTATAGAAAGGATAGTACAAGCTCTCCATCAAGCATCAATCTGCATCTCCTTTATTGAAGTGCAATATAAGGAACACTAAAACCTAGCTAGATAATCTTAAGGTGCCCTAGATTGTAAGCTCATATGACCTATCATAGATGGGCATGAATGAACAAGAATTCTACCAAGTAATAATTGTCAATATGGCTAGGGACTTCTATAATAGAGAGGAGGAAAAGGATTTATTCTTCTAGAAGGCTATGTACATAGTCTAAGTGTACAAGAAGGTTTCTATGAATCTATGGGTAGGCCTACCGCTGTGACCTACATCCATCATTATTGACACTATGCAAGAAGAAGATGAGTAGCTATAGTGAAGTGTTAACTTCTTTTAGAAACAACCTTCTACCACCTTCATAGCTAAAGATGTCTTTTTCCACTTCTAGAAATCCTATAGGATTCCCTTGTGCATAGACCACAAACCAATAATAAGGCTAGGGTATTTTTTACCCTTGAATAATGCACATTTATTTAACCAACCATATCATGATAAGCATAGACTACTCCATCCTCAACTTCACCACCACACAAATGTAGGTTGGTTACCCTTAGATGCAAGAAAACACATGTTTCTAGCCAAATGGTTTGCCACCTTCACCACAATCTCAAGAGGTTGAAGAGTCATACCAAAGTAACCTAAATTAGAAGAACAAAAGGATTCATGGGAAGAAGTATCTTGTTCTATAGAATGTTGTGTTAGAAAAGAGTAGAAGAAATGCCACAAGGAGTAGGCTCAACAACATCAAGCTCAATAAGTAATTTGACAAGTTGAAGAAGCCAAGGCTATACAAAATCTTAGGATGTAGATATTGACTAATATAAGGCTCTCAAGGTGTCTAAGAAGGCATAAGAATATGTTGATATATCCAAGAAAGCATAGGAAGCACAAGATCAGAGGAACAAATAATCTGAGATCACTACAAAGGCTAAGGATGAAGAAGAAAATTAAACATAGGACATAATGGTGCATGCCAAATAGTCCATGGAAGATGCCACTCACACATAGAAATAAGTTAAGTAAGTTGTAAATAAGAAGAAAGAAGAAGAAGCCCTGCACAAATAGCAGGCCTAAATATAGTCACAAGAAGAAAGTGTAGGTAAAGCATATGAATAGGCACAATCCCAAGCATAAGCTATGGCTAAACAAGCCAAAGATATTGGTCTAGAAGAATATAAGAAATCAAAAGCACATGTGCAAAAACTACAAGAGGAAGAACAAGTGAAATATAAATCTATGCAGGATGGGCTTATTATAAAATAAGAGGAGGATTATAAAAGAAAATAAGTTGAAGACATTGCATAGCAACTCAATATTGCAATAGAGGCCATGGACCAATAATAGTAGGTACCTGAGAAACAACAAGATAAATTAGAGCATACAAAATAATAATATGAACCAACTACCACTCTAATGGGTGTGTAGCTACCAAAATTTCCTTTAGATGGAGTCTAGCAATGGGATGTCCTGACTGTGAGTGCTTAACACACCACCTTCTCTATTTCACTTGTGACCATGCCATGACCTGACCCTTCAACAACTTCAAGCACATTAGCAACATTCCCTCTCTAGAAAGAAACATCACTGGATATCTCTAGACTACCATTGAAGAAACAACTAGAGGGCATGATAACATTCCAAGAGTCTATTATACATAAGGTCACCTCTATAGAATAGGAAATGAATTTTTCCAAGGATAAAAATGTCAAGTTGAAGGTTAACCTCCATGAAGTTTCCAAGCTAATCAAGGATGCCTATCCTAAGTTAGTCACTTGAGAAATTAGGGACCAAGTCATGTCTAACCATCATAGACTCAAGACTCTTGTCTTTAAGTTAACCAAAGACTAGTGCACAGCATAAAAACTCCACATAGTTACCACATTGGGATAGGATGTTAAAACCAAGGCTATAACTCTCATCACTTTGCTAGAAGAGTATAAAGGCATGTTGGACACTACTACACTTCAAGCACAATAGGTCAAACATAGCTTACTAGACTGAAAGTAGTAACTATATAATTCCCTAGGTAGTTCTAGCACAAACTTTATAGTGGATGCCACCACCAAAGCAACCATAGCCATCCACACTACCACTAGGGAGGAGAAGGATGGGGCACGCTAGGAATCACTCAAAGCTGAGGACAATGTGCATGACAACCTCCTCAAATAGAAGAGTCAATTGTTGCATAGTTTTTTTGATAGCCTCTAAGCTCAATGTCATGTAGACAAGATGGAGTAGCTGAGTGGTGAGATTCAGATTAGGGTCACCAACAACAAGGTAGACATGAGTATAACTAATGACATAGATCTCAAGAAGATCATTGGTTATCATGCTTTATTGTGCACCCTACTATGAATTATCCAAGAAGTCATGTTGTACTAGCATGCCTACAAGACTGATCTAACTCCCTTTTCTAGTGAAGTTTCCTAGATTGTCAACACACTTGCATATAATCCACCTTCGGAGCTCTAGAATATCATCGTTTAGTGCAAGGCTAGGAAGTCCAAGTCCAAGGACTCATCTAGTTAATAATCATCTTCCACTATGCCACCTCTATCAAGTTTTGTATAGAGTACAAATTTTGGACAATTTTTTATAAACATTTTATAGTGAGGATGATTTAGTAAGACAAACAGGGCCAAGTTGGTTAAAAACCCATAAAGGGTAGCTCCCTAGTTATGCTAACCTATTTAAAACTTGTAAAGGGTGGTAGGTTGGTATGTTACTTATTTGAAAACCTAAAAGGGCAACTAAGTAGTGCACAAGAGGTGAAAATCAAAAAGAAAACATTGATATATTACTGTGACTCTTATTGGTCTAACCATTTCTTTAGCCTCCACTCACTTGTGCAAGTTTTGAGATCCTAGAACATTGTCTCAGGATGAGATAACATTTTAAGTCCAGGAAAGTGTTAGGAGAAGAATTTAGATTGTAAAGATATATAGGATATTTGTCTAATATGTGTGCATTATGTACTCATTTTATCATGTATAAGTCTATTTTGTCCTATCTCTATGACTTTTAATATGTTAAAATATGAATATACTCCACTTTTGGAACCAAGTATGAGAAGAAGATGAATATTCATAGACTAGAAATGTCTATATATACTTTTGATTGTAACAAGAATATAGTTCCACTTTTGAAGAGATTAATAGAGACTTATCTAGTTATGGTTACCTATGTGATTTATTTATTTATTCCTAGCACGAATTCTCATGTATAATGTTTGATTACTTTCTATCTAATTTAATCTAAATAATTTATTCATGTTATTGAATCATTGGTTGTTCTTACCTCCTACTTAATGCACAATAATTCACACTTGTTGTGTTTCTATTATCCAACCTCTTGTATGAATATGATACACTATTATGCACACTAAAGTATATCCTAACTATTCTCATCATTAACATGTTTTGATGCTTCAGTAACCTCTACTAACATTCTTTAGAATTTATCAAATTCCTTATAGAAATACTCTTACCTATTGTATGTGTGCAATATCTTAATCCTTTTTTCAATCTGGTTCTTTGTAAGAGCTTTGAACTCCTTAAATTTATTGATGACTTTAGATTCTTTAAAAGAAAGTATACCCAGGTCTTGTAATTGTATTAATCTATGAATGTCATGTGAAAATAGACTTATTCAGTGATTTAACCTCAATCAATCCAAACACATCATTGTGGATCACTTGTAAGGTTTCACTTATCTATATAACACCTTTCTGTAACTTTACCCTACTTTATTTGTTATAGATGTAGTTTTTCTAGAAGTTAAAATCTAAAGGACAATTATCCATCCCTTTTACCATATTCTTTGTCTATAACATCCATAGACCTTTCTTGCCAAAATGGTATAACCTCTAATTCTAGATCATTATCGACCTTACAAGAGATAATGCACACATTCCTTCTTCAACCTTGGGTCTAAAAACAATAAATTTCTTACATGCATTAATTACCACTATCACATTAACCATGAACATAACACATGTGATAATAATGCTTGAAAACACCATAGATCCACATACCATCTTGCACTTGTCTCTGTTTAATGAGACTTAGACATTGGATTCATTTATCTAGTTCACAAAGATTAAAATGCTAAGGATAAGAATGTGTAGGACACCTAGGAGAGTATTTATTCTCCAATTTCTGAATCTTAGCTTTACCCTTCCTCTACCCACAACATGATAAATATAGTTGTCTATGAGAAAGACAACACCACCAACATATTTTTTAGATTCACAAAACCACTCCTTCGTACGTGTCATGATAGGAGGCACCTGAATCAATAAGATATGCATCATTGCATGTGTGTGATCTTGAGGTTGCAAGATATACATCTCCATCTTCAGTGGAGACCTTGTTATTTGAGGGTTATGTAGTATTTGGTGGTTTTCTCTTCCCAACCTTCTTTTCTATGCATTCCCATTTGAAATGCCTTATATTTCCTCAATTCTAACATTTATTCAAGGACTTTTTTAGGGTCTTTGATATTTATTTAGAATTCAAGATCTTCTCCCCAGTATTTCACTTGCCTCTTTATTATGAGTGGCCACAAATGGTTAAGGGGTCATTAGTCTGATAAATTTATATAGACTTATGCCTCGTATCTTTATAAAAAAGATTTACCACTACATTTTCTAACTTCAATTTAGATGTATTACTAGTGATGACCATCACCAAATTATCTCATGAGTCTTGTAAGTAGCATAACAACTTGATGCACCTCTCTTCATCCTTCATGGTGACATCTATGAATTGAAATTGAATGACTATAATTTAGATGCAAGATAATGGGGGACAAAAGAGGGATTAAAATGACACTTTTTTCTTCTAAAACTAATAATAGTTGAACTTAGAGAGAGTTTTATAAACACTTGGAAAATGAATTTGACAATAATGTAAGAATATGAATTATGGAATTATGACCATAGTTTATAAAAAAAATTCAATACCCATATGATTGAAGTGTGCAAAATTGAAATATTTATGACAATGGATTGACACCTTTTGGTGAAAATATATGGAGGTTACATGTGTATAGACACACTTTTTTGAGTAAAAAAATGAATTGTTGTATGAAATTTCATATATGGATAGATGAAATGTTGAAGATCGATCAAGATATATTTTTTATTAATTTTTTAATAGATATGTATTAATTTTAAATAATTTTACAGGTATTTTTAATAGATATGTATGTATTTTAAATAATTTTACAAGCCAAGACAACTAAAAATTGGAAATGCAAGTGTATAAACACAAATTTTTGACCTTAACTTCATGAAAATTATTTTTTAAAGCACATCTAATTATGCATAGATTGGTTAGGTATAATTTTTATAAACTTTTGATTAACAGTCTAAATGTTATAATGGTATTTTGTAACAATATGTATATAGTCCATAATGAGGTATGTTGTGTAGAAATTAATTAATAATTAAAAATAATAATTTAACATTAAAAAAAATTATATATTAGAAAACTATGCTTTCCCCTCTACAAATGCATATATATATTTTTGAATAATAAAATATGTCTGATCAAATGTGTCGACAAATAGAAAAAAGAATCCTAAATTTTATAAAAATCATGTTGGCTACTCTATGAATAATTTTAGGGTAGGATCAGACATCCCCAAACCTAAACCTAGAACACTTTTGGAGGTAATGTGGAAAAGTCAAAACAAAGACTCCTTGAAAGGGAGTACACCCTTTAGAATGGATTATTTCATAGGGAATAAAAAAATTGAATCATATGGTGTATATCATATATTAAAGGGTGTACATAATATACATTACAAAAAGGCATCCACCCTTTAGTAAAGGGAATATTCCCTTTAGTAAAGGGTGTATGTCCTTTAGCAAAAGGTGTACATCCTTTGAGTTACAAAATGTTTTTTGCTTGTTTGAGTTACAAAATATTTAGTAAAATAAATGTAATAAGTATAATTTTACATTTACATTTTATGTTCTTATAATTTAAATTTATTTTACTAAATATAACAAATTAGGGCTACTCCTCATCTTCTCAAATCAATTCTAGAGTTGTAGGAGTTACCATTTAGAAGTTAGTTTTTCAAATCCATTATGTCCAATACTTAGTTTTTATAATGTCAAGATTAAAAGATAGAATGAGGATCAAAGTTTTGAATAATGGTACGTATGTAATAGATCTATACCATTGAGTATTCTGTACTTTATCTACTTGAGTATGCCCTACCTGATTGAATACCTGAGAAATATCTTGATCTTGAGTATGACCTACCTAAATACCTAATCCATATCTTGATCTTGACTATACCCTACCTACCCTCTTGTACTTGACTATGCCCTACCTAGTTTAACTACTTGCGTATGTCCTACCTAACTATCCTTATTTACCTACATACTTGAGTTACCTACTTGAGTATGCCATACCCAATTGAATACCCTATCAATATCTTGATCTTGAATACCTGTATCTAATATTGATCGTATCTATCTTACCAAAACCATATCTTGAATACCTAATACCTAATTGAATACTTGAGCCATAAATTGAAAGGAGAGTGGGTATTATCATGCTTGAAAATTAGTAATGTGGGTATTATCAGATCAAGCGATAAAGGAGAGGGGACATTATAAAGGTATGTTTGATAATTAGGAGAGGGGGAATTCTCACCTACATAGAGAAAGGAGTGACTAGGGATGATCAGACAAAAGGTTTGAAAATGGATTTAGGCCAAATTCTTAAATAATTTGTGGGATTTTTGATCAATGGGTCTATTGATATGTTGAACATTATCATTGATTAAGGGAGAGTTTGTTGTGTATTTTAATTAATATTGAGCTTTGATGTTTAATGTTATCATTAATGTCAAAGGTTCTTATAAAGATGCATGGTTCTTTCATTGATGTCAAAGGTTCTTGTGAATATGCTTTGTCAAGTAAGCCTTGAGGATAGTATAACAAGTGTAAAGCATATTGTAATGCTTTATCTAGAGCTTATAAGATCATATGTTTAGGTGACATGATGATGTGAATGAGCTCTGAAGAAGTTGTGTGCTCTAAAGATCTATGTAAGCAAATTTGAAGATGCTCTGAATGAACTACAAAGATGAGAATGCTCTGAAGAGTAGGCGATAGTGTTTGAGAATGAGAGAGATTTTTTGAGGTTGTACATGAGATTTTGAGTATATTTAAATTAATTAAAATGTTAGATTCAAATATCTATATATGCAGTTTTGAAGAAACTACGAAGATCTCAGTCGAGCTCCAAGGATCTACAATTAGCTCTAAAGAAGTTATGTTGAAGATCCAAAGAAGAGTGAGTATATGAGGTTTCTTGAGTATACACAATATGCATTAAAACATAGGAGAGTTTCAAGGTTAAGTTTATATGGTGGGTATAAATTCATATTCAAGGGCTAATAAGTCTTACAAGTCAAGGCTTAGAAAGTAAGAAGAGAAATGGTGATCAGATGAGGTAACATGATCAGTTTTCATGACATGGGTGAGCAAGTGAACATTGACAGAGGTTATTCAAGTTATTTTAAGTATATACATGAATTTTCAAATCAAGGTTTGAAATAAAAATCTTGAAAAAGTGTTTCAAGGTTTCTTGAGTACATAGAATGAAGAATTGTTTACCCAAAAAGGTTTTTTAAATGCTCATTGGCATGAGCAACATCTGCATGAGATCCTAAGTTATTCATGGTATATTATTAAGGTTTATAACTCAAATTTTCAAACATTTTTTTTGGAAAGAGGAGATAAGTTTTATGAATGATTGTTAAGACTAAAAGATGGTTTATAAAGCAGGTTAAGGCTTAAAAAGCAAAAAGAGAGATGGTGGTCAAATGAGGTAATAGGATCAGTTTCCATGACATGGTTGAGTAGGTGAAATTGATATAAGTGAGTCAAGTTTTTTTAAGTATGTACATGAAGTTTCAAATCAAGGTTTGCAATAAAAGGCTTGAAAAAGTGTTTCAAGGTTTCTCAAGTACACAAAATGAAGAATTATCTACCCGAGAAGGTTTTCTCAGTGCTTATTAGAATGATCAACATTTGCATGATATATTAAGTTGTTATGATATATGAGTAAGGGTTAAATATTATAGTTCCAAGCATTGGTTTTTATAAAGAGGAGATAAATTTTATGAATGATCGTTAAGACTAGAAGATGGTCTAAACCCTTATAAAACCCTAACAGTGACCCGATGTTGAAGATATTGTTCTAAAGAGATTATAATGGTTTGATATAATTATAAAATTTATTGGAGGTTAAATTAAACTCTCCCAGTCATCTCCAAGTATGATTTTTTCTTAGGTGAGTGAGAAGACCCTATAGGAAAGTGCTCATCTTTTGGAGATTTGTTGTAGTAAATAGAGTTGACTGAGTCAAAGTTGATAAGTAGATGAAGATAAAAGTGTGATACTTGTAGTTAATACTCATGAATATTTTTTTATGGGTTCAAAAACTCAAGTGTGTAATATTGATGATCTAATATGGCCAATTTCTAATAGACCTAGTGATGCAGATAATAAAGAAATTGGGCAAAAGTGAAAAGATGATTTATGATGTGTTTTCATGAAAGAGTAATGCATTGAAATGTATGGTGATGTTTTTTGGGTCTTGAATAATATATTAATTATTTTTATAATATTTTAAGTCTATGTGAAGGGTTGAAACATTGAATCCAAAATGGCTTATCTGACTGAGTAGAGTCTGTGAAAGAGAAGGTCAAAAGATTGGTTTGTAAGACCAATAGTTTTCTTTAGATCTCATGATATGATTGATTTAGGTTTCTCTAAGGATATTATAATATATTTTTAATTTATTTAAATCCATTGAATATATTTAATCATGTTTCAAATTTTCATGTTTCATTAACTGTGTTTTGGAGTCAATTGGTAGTTTTGAGTGAATATCTTGTAGAGAAGTGTTTAAGCCTATCTACCCTGGGTTGAAGCATCATAAGAAGTTTGTGATAACTTTTAGGTCATGAGTATTTTGAATATGTAATTTTTTTCCATGGTTATTTGTAAAAAATTAGTATATACCTTAGTTATTCAAGACAAAGTTTTTGTATATGCGTAGGCCTTTTAAAAGTAGTGATTTGAAGAAGGGTTTGAGTGGTAGTTGGACCTAAAGGTATTGTGGACCTAAATTAAATTTGGATAAGGTCTATTTTAGTGGTGTATGACTTTTTCCTATCATGTGAGGTGTTTTTATATACTTCAAGAAAGATCAAAGGGTAACATGTTGTTAAGAAGACCTTTTAGGTCTCCATAAGCCTAAAAGAGGAGTGAGGGATAATTGATGTATGGGTGACCTATTGTATTGATTGATTCATGATTAAGGCATGTTATTTTAATATGAAAATACCTATTCATTTATTACATAAGCAATTTGAATATGTGGATGACTAAGAAGGATATGATCAAGTGACTTGTATAAAAAAAAGGTAGTTTAGGCCTATTTGGTGTGCTTAGAGAGAGAGTAAAAGAGGATAAACGAATGATATATATTATTTGAGAGTATAATGAGGTGATTTATACCATCAAATAAGTGTTATGAATATCTAACAAATGTTTTCCATATGATTATCAAGTTCATAATACCTAATCAAGCCATGAAGAGGGATAGTTAAGCGAAGAAGCTTAAAGGTTAGTTTGAGAGGGACTAAAGTGAGTGAAGACCTAGAGTAGATAATAATATATTATATAATACATAAATGTTTTTAAATATGATCAAATAATCATGTGGTTGAGTTGGTGTTGAGTAATCAAGGGGGTTGGTGTCTCCTTGTAAGTGGGTGCTTATTAAAGCCTAGCTGAGTTGGTGTTAAGCTAGTTGGAGTTGGTGCTCCATGTGAAGTTGGTACTTCACTAAACATTAATGTTTGTCTTATAGGAATATATTTCATTTGGTTCATCAGTGGGTTTTATTCCCCTAGAGGGTTTCCCATGTATATTTTGTGTTCATATGTTTCATGTTATTATGATTTGATGTTTATGCTTGCTTATATGTACATGCTTGTTAGAATGGTTTATGAATGGTTAAATGGAATTGAATGAAAAGTTTTGAAGGCTGATTCACCCTATCCCCTCTTAATCACCTTGTTTCCAAAATTATATTCATAAATGATTGGCTTATAACATGTGAATTATAACATACTTTTAGTCATGATATAGTCACTCATACATGGCATCTACCACATACCTAGTACTACATGTAGGTATGTAGTCACTCATACATGACATCTACCTAACCATGTGATACAATCACTCATACTATACATGAATGTAGCTAATCACCCTAATGCACTTGATTCATAATATAAGGAATCAAAACACCATTCAAGATTAATCTAAAAATATATTGTTCACTCCAAAAAAAATGTCAGATAGATAGATCAATCCATGCATGCTTTAATTATAATCTCATGCATGCATGAATTGATCACTTTATTCTAGACTCACATAGAACAAATTTATCTTCTAGCATTCCAAACTCTTTTAGGACACTATCAATACCACTATCATTACTATTTAGGGTGGAGGGGATTGATTTCAAATTTTATTTTCTTGAGCTTATATAAAAATCACTCATATCATTATCTCCCTCTCCTCAAACCATATGGATAGAGGGGGGTCAAGGGAATAAACTATCATTCCTCATCATAATCAATCCCTCATCATTTTTCATCATCCTTCATCCCTTTATCATTTACCTTAATTATCCCTAATCATCACTCATCATCCCTCATCATCCATAGTCATTCCATCATCATCCTTAATCACTCCCTAATTATTCTTCGTCAACCCTCATCATATCTAACCACTCCCTTATTGACCTTCATTATCACTATTTGTCCCTAGTCACTTCCTCATTATACCTCATCATCCCTTATCATCCCTAATCACTTCCTCATCATCTTTAATTTCCTCTCATCATCCCTAATCACTCAATCATAAAATTTCATCATCCCTAATCACTCCCTTGTCAACCCTCATCATCCATTATCATCCCTAGTCATTTATTCATTAGCCCTGATTATCCCTCATCATCCTTAATCACTCCTTCATAGACCCTAATTATCCCTAATCATTCCTATTAACTCCCTCATCAACCTTTATCATTTTTAATAATCTTTAGTCACTCCATCAATCTTTATCATTCCTGACCATCTCTAGTCAATCCCTCATCATCCTTCATCATCCATAATTATCATTAATCACTCCATAATTAGTGCTCATTATCCCTAATCACACCTCATCAACACTCATCATCCCTAATCACTCATTCATTTGTCCCTTATTATCCCTAATCACTCCTTAGTTGACCCTCATCATCCCTCATCATACCTAATCACTCCCTCATCATTTCTCATCATCCCTAGTCACACCCTCATCATCCCATGTTGTCCCTCATCATCTTTAATCACTCCCTCATTTTCCCTCATCATATATCATCATCCCTAATTAGTCCCTCATCATTTCTCATCATCCTTATTCACTCCATCATCATCTATCATCATTCCTAATTACTCCAACCTCATCTTTCCTCATCCCTAATCACTCCATCATTGGCCATCATAATATTTAATCACTCCCTTATCAACCCTCATCATTTATCATCATCCTTAGTCACTTATTCATCATCCTTAATCATTCCCTCATGGGCCCTCACCATCCCTCATCATCCCTAATCAATATCTCATTATCCCTCATCATCCCTAGTCAATTTATCATCATCCCTCATCATCTATAATCACTCCCTCCTCATCTCACATCATCCCTAATCATTCCATTATTATTCCTCATAATCCCTAATCACTCCCTTATCATCCCTAGTCACTCTCTCATAATCTCTCATCATCTATAATCTCTCCCTCCTCATCCCTCATGGACCCTAATTATACCTCATCATAAATAATCATTCCCTCATCATCCCTCACAATCCATAATCATTCCCTCATCATCCCTCACCATCTTTAATCATTCCCTCATCATCCCTTCTCATCCCTAATCACTCCTTCCAATACCTTGATGTTGGGTATAGTGGATTCCCACTTGTTCTTGATTGCATTTTATTCCAATTTAAAATATTACTCACTCAAATAAGGCTAAAAAAACTCTTCTTTTACTCAACATCTTTCACTCAAATAAGGAACTCTTCTCTTTACAAATCCCTTTCACTCATTTCTCCAAATAGTTCTCATTAGATGAATACAAAAATCATCTTTCACTCAACTAAGGCTCAAAGAAACTCTTCTTATATATTATATTTATTTATTTAGATTTGTGGTAGTAAAATATGTTACCATGTATTGTACTTGAGTATGCCCTACCTACATTTCCTTCTTTCCCTACCTACTTGAGTATGCCCTACCTATTTGAGTTACCTAATTTAGTATGCCCTACCCAATTGAATACATGAGCCATATCTTGATCTTGAATACTCGTATATAATCTTAACCATATCTATCTTACCCAATCCATATCTTGAATACTTTATACATGATTGAATACTTGATACATATCTTGAAAGGAGAGGGGGCATTATCATGCTTAAAAATTAGTAGAGAGGGGGATTATTAGATTAAGGGATAAAAGAGGGGGAATTATCAAGGGATGCTTGAAAATTAAGCAACATGTTTATCTTATTTTATTTTCAACATCTATGTTATGATTGTTGATCTATATAATTATTTCTTAACATTATCTTAGATTTTATTTAAGAAAGATTTATAAATAAATATATTATATTAATTTCCATAAATGATCAAAAGTAAGTCAATGGGACTAATGGACAATAATGCATATCAACTCATAACATAATCTTAGATTCATCATAATTATAGAGATCTCATGTATATTTACTTAGGAAGTCATTTACACACATAATTAACATATGCATATCTACCTATAGACACTATTTCAAAATTATATATCACTTCAATCTTGTACACTTAGAAAATACATATTATATATTTACCTCCAACTTCTAGACCTTTAACACTTCCAAAGGGATCATATACATTATCTCTTTATGCATAATTTATTATCTCTTCGTCCACCCAATGTTATTCTGATGACTCAGACCTTCTACCTTGCCTATAATGGTATAAACCTATTTATATTCCATCTCTATAAGTTATATACCTACACCTATTTTTCACCTACCCAGACACTTGAATTATAATTAGATGCTTGCATCGACATAAGTGTCCTACCCTAATGCAAGTGTCAAGTGCCTTAAATTCATCTAATCGGCAAATAAAACATATCCTAAAGGTTGGCCTAAGTTTTTTAATGTGAGATATTCTCCAAGGGGATTGGTATAAATATAAGATTAACCCTCACTCATTCCTCACCTATAAAATTATTACCTAATCACATGGAAACCTATCAAAATCACTCAATCAATCACTCAAGAGAGAGACTCTTCCCTATTTTCTCTTATTTCCACATTAGTCATAGGGAAAACACATCTATAGGTCTAAAGTACTAAAGGATCAGCCCAATAGCTATATTTTTCAAGTTACAAACTAGGTCACTATTGTACTTATCACATATTACATGACTCACACACAATCTAACACATAGGGGAGAACTACATAATTTTGAGGCTCTCTTCAAAATAGTGGCTATGTAGGCAATTCTCATTGACATAGGGGTCTTTGGGGAAGCTCAAAATTATATTCCCACCAACCCATTTTTCCCACAACCAATATTAATATGAATAACTAAGGTTTTTATCAATAAACCAAGATTTATATCTTATGCACATGATCTGAATACATCAATAGAAATGTGATAAAAAAACCCAAAAAAACTAACCAATGAATTCAAAAATGATCTATATTTTGGTTTGGATACTGCCAAAAATTTCATGACACTTATGTGGACATAATTTTTTAGGGGTTAAAGGTAGTAAAAACATAGAGTGATAAAAAACCAAACTTCCAATATAGTCTTGTGATGATTCTTGATCACTATCATATTCCAGAATAGAGCAAAAAATAACATATGCCCTCTCTAATATTTTAGTCATGTAGTTATATAATAATTATTATATTTATTGCACATTCTCAAATTAATTATATTTTTAAAACATTGTACTACATTTCTTAGATCTGAATATTATAATACTGCATTCAAACAATTTTATTTGCTTAAGTGTTTTTGTGTAAAAATCCAAATATCATAAAACATTTCCAAGCACATAATGCCTCCTAAAATATAATCAAGTATATAATCCTTTTGTAACTTATTAAGATATAAAAATGGAATCCTTAAGTTATTCCTTTCTTTTAGAATATAAAATTAAGCACTATAAAAAAATCAATTCATTATATAATTTAATATAATTATTATTTACTAATTTTAATATGACTAAATTTAGTCACAAGAAGACAAATATGACGAAAATAGAGGAAATCCTAATTTAAAAACAAGTTAAGGCCCATAATTTCATTACCAAGACACATCTACTCATGTTACAAGTATAATAAAAAGTTGTCATAACTTCCCTATTATAATAAGTACTCATATTAGCATAATGCAAGTCTAAAAAAGACATAAAAACATGATAGGTCTCATATTAACATACTTAACAACTAAGAATAACTTTCCCATGTTAAACATTACATACTCCTTTAACTATATTAGTAAGAGTAAATGAGCTACATAATATATGCTATCCAGATGAACACATTAGTTATATGTGATTATTATATGTCTAAATGAGTAAATCATCCAAAATTTCATATAACTACATCCAAATATTGTTAGTGAAAAAGGAATTTTCAATAATTGGCTCCAACACCATGAGAGGGTCCATAATAGAGTGATAAAAAGACTAAAATAACACATGTACACTTCTTTAAAAAATGGAAGACATTACATCAACCCAATGAAACTAAAGAGAACTTGAAAATTTCACATATTATAAGGGAACTTAGATGGGTGAATAGATATACCTGCTCAAGGAATTTTTAATATGGTTCATGAAGGACCATAATTTGATGAAAGAATCAATTAATAACCTAAATATAGATGGAGGTTCCCTTTATACTAAATAAGAATTGAAAGAGATTATTATCCAAGTGAAAAGACTAAAGGACAAAGTGAATATACTATGAAAAGAGAATGAAATCATTAAATAAAACTTAGGCATTTTAGCATATTTTCTCTCATGGGCAAATGTCTCTTAACAAACCAAAACTTGGTCATTGGGTAGCATATTTTTTAACTCACTAAAATAATTAATGGGATATCTTTTTTGATGCATCTAAATGGGTGTATAAATGTTAAAATGGCCACACTCTACTCTATTTTTGGCCTTAGGATCAAAAAATTTAAGTGGCTAGATGAATCCCTGAAGAGAATATTGTCATACTTAAGTGAGTAAATGAAGTGAAATTTAGGTATGCATTTTAAGAGAGTCATGAGGACTAGAGATGATCCATAAACACTTACAGTTGCATGGGTAAATCCTCTGAGCACCCCTAGATAATTTTAGACAACCCAAGATGAGCGAGACATCATGAAACATTTTCAATCACACCTAAATGTCTCTTAAGGGATCAAATGTGGTTTAGTGGATATCGTATGTTTTGAATTGATAGCCTAATAATTAACAATCTTTACCAACTTGTCTAAATTATCATATAAATGATAAAATTGTCACCCTATGCTCTTCGTCAAGCCCTAGGGTCAAAATTTTTAGGTGGCCAGAAGCATCCTTGAAGATAATCTTTTCATCCATAAGTGGGAAAATGGATCAACTTAAGATGTGCATTATAGGAGACCCATGAGGGGTAGAGATGAGTCATCAATGCATATAGTTACATAGGAAAGTACTCTTAATAACCCTCAGAGGATTACATGTTATTTGGGATGGAGTGATTAGGGATAAGGAGAGATGAGGAGGGAGTGATTATGGATGATGATGAAGTGATGAGAAATGATGATGGACTAATTAGGGATGATGAGGGATGGTGTGGGATGAGTAAGGAGTGATTTGGGATGATGAAGTATGATGAGGGTCAATGAATGAGTCATTAGGGATGATGAGGGATAATGAGGGAGTGATTATGAATGATTAAGAATGATGAGGGTGTGATAAGGGATAATAAAGTCCAATCAGTGAGTGATTAGGGATGGTCAAAGATAATGAGGGATAATGAGGTATAATGAGGTAGTGACTAAGGACAATTATATATGATGAGGGTTGATGAGGGTGTGATTATGGATGATGAGGGATAATGAGGGATGATGAGGGTTGATGAGGGATCAATTAGGGATAATGAGGGATAATGAGGGATAATGAGGGAGTGACTAGGGATGATAAGGGATGATAAAGTCCAATGAGGGAATGATTAGAGATGTGTTCACCAAATTTGACTTTTAGGTCAAATTGGGGCACCCCTAGGTAAAAAATTGGTTTTATATATATTTTTGGGGGTATAATATCTTTTAATGAGGTGTTTAATAGGTAATTTAATGTTATTAAATGATATATTATCCTTGGTCATAAATTCCATAAGCCAACATGTCCTTTTGAGTCATTTTAGGGGTTAAAAACATTAATTTATTAATTTTTAAGGGTTTTTTTTGGAAATGTGAAGGTTTTGAAATATTATTTCATGCCCCATGTGTCCATATAAGTCTTAATTAATTGAAAAAACTGAAATATGGTAGGTTATGCAGAATAAAAGGTAATTTTCTTGAAGGAAAAGAAGAGTTTGGCACTTGTACAACCTCCTTGGGAAGTGGTCCCCATGGTAAATAGTAATGAAGTGCCTCTTCAGATTATCCATGCTAAATTCCATGATTTTTTTATTTTTAAGTGTCATTTCTTTCTCAAATCTATTCATCTCTCTTTTCACCCTTCTTAGCAAGCAAAAGTGGCTTTTAGGTTTTTGCTTGGTACAGACAGCTCAGGATGTTTCAAGGTAAATTATTTTGTAAGATAACTTAATTTAAATATAATTATTTTGAAAAATTTTGGCATGTGCTTCATGAACCATCCTCATGAACTTGACCTTTCAAACTTGCCTACTAATCTATGTACCCTATAGGTTTTGCCTTGGTTTGAGAAATTCAATATGAACCAGTTATTGAGTTTGATTAAAATTGATTTATAACAAATCATAAGATTACTTCCATTATTTTTTTCAAGTTTCATGACGTTATGATATGTAAATCATCTTAGGTTGAAGGAGGATGCACTATGTTGTGTTACAGGCAATTTTGTCACCATTTTTAGATATTCATGTTTGATAATGGTTTAAAAAGGTTGTGACAGATAATGTATATGTTCTCAATTTATTAATTATCCCTTTTCATCTTCCAACTTTAGTCTCCAAATAAATATTCATATTTTTCAAGCTCATATGCTACACAAACAGTCTCTTTTCATCCCTGCTTACTTTGTATCAGGTGTTTGCAAGAAGTCTTCACAATCAAATTGATGTTTTAGAGCTTGTTTCAAAATATCCAAAAAAAAAAACATGTGTTTAAAGGATTGATAATGATTTTTGGTTGTTATTGATACTATTTATCCACACATATTGCTTCAATTATGCCCTTTGTCTGTGTATGACTCCATTACCACCTAAAAGCACCATAATAGAGAGCCAAACACCCATGGGAAGTGTTGAAACAAGAAATGAAACTATTCATAGAGATACAATAGGATAATTAGACCTTGGTAGACTTGTCTTCAAGGATATATGAGAAAATTATAGTGGAAGAATCTTTCAAATGCAATGATTGTGTACTCAGGGATATTTTCCCAAAAAATGTAAAACAAAGATCTAGGGCCTTTTGGTGAAATCCATATAGCAAGGATAGAAATTTGTTTGATGCATACACTGACCCTATTTTGTATCCTCTATATAAGACAACATATTTAAAAATTTTGGAGGGCAAAAGGTTGGTGGATTTGGGTTATTAGAAGCCATGAAGATGCCTTTTGGCACACTAAACTCTTGTAGTAACATCGACAATTTTGAACTCCAAGGTGACTTTCCATGTCAAACTTGAGATGAAACCATATTTCATGACTGAATAGTTTTACATAGGTATAATATAGTATTAATTATTTTCATATTCACTTGGGGATGATGATACAATGTGTTCACATCCTATACTCACCCTCAGTCTATACACAAACCATGAAAGCAAGTACCTTTAGCCAACATGGATTTCAAGTTTTAAAGGGGTTACTTTCTTGAATACATGAATGTTAAGGTATATTCATGGTTTATAAAAGAGATTGGAAACATTTTAAAAAGTATTAAATTGATATTTTGGAAAAATGATGATTCTCCAAACCCAAACCCACCTACATGTGTCTCTTCTCATGAAAATCCACACCTACAATAGTATAAGACAGTACAAAGTATAGGTTGGAAGTTTGAGTATGGAAATATCAAAAATGGTCTCAAAATGATGTTTCCATTTTACTTAGTGGACTTATAAACAACTTGTAGCATAACCTTCAAAAAGATAATGCCAATTTGCAAGTCTTGTGTAAAGGAAGTCAACCATTGTTGACTAAAGCAAATAGTGAGCAGGGTTAGGGTCTCAAGTGGTGGTCTAATTTAAAAAAAATTAAATGAATCCAAAGCAATGTGTATGATCATGGGAGATACAAGATGGGTCTTTAACCATTGTTTACATCCTAAAGCATACAAACATACACCTACAAGTGTGACATTTGAAGCCAACACAGTCAAGTTGAAAACTCAGTTTGATAGAGTAAAGAGTATCAAGGGTATAGAAAGGTTAGAATGATGAATTAAGTATATTAACACCTTCATTATTTCCATGAGGATATACCTGAGTTTTAAGCACTAACTCCAAGCTCAAACAAGCTAACTCTTCCTATAGGAAAGGTCCCAAACATGTAAAACATAGTCAGGCAGGGTATCATCATCTTGTGAGTTTAAGAAGTATGGAGAGTGATTGAGGGGTTAGAGTGTTATAATATATATTGGTACCACTATAACATAGCCATGAAAACACACATAGACCTTTTATTATGGATATGAAATAGAGAAGTGGCTCAAATAAGCAAAATACAATCTACATAAAAGAACCCTACACAATCTGCCCTCCAAGAGGTATGTCTTGGAAATTAAGGAGGTTTGGGGGTCTAAACACTTGATAAAGGAGTCAAATATTGCATATATATCCTCAAAACTTGTATAAGATTCTCTAACATTCAAATTTATTGACAAAATAAAGGAATTACCTCCTATTTTGTCTCAGACAAGGGGTACCCCCCTTAATGTAAACTTTGACAGGGTTTGAGGTATATAGCTCAAAGGATGTACTAGAAGTTGATAGAGTTGTTAGCCATTTTTACTCTAAAGTTTTGCTTCTTTTCATTTTATCTAAGTGTAGCATTTTGATTTTTGTTTATCCCCACAACAAGTGTTAAGTGTTATTTATTTCGACAAGGTTTTGCTTCAAGTTTTTTGTTCAAGTCTTGAAGGAATTATTTTAGACTTTTCATCCGAAACAAAAGCTTGAAGGAATGGGTAAATTTTAGGTTTTATGAAAGGTACATTGTAAGATTTCCAAAATTAATGTCCCTTACAACTTTTTCAAAGGAAATTGGTTCTTTAAAATTTTCTGAAGGACTTGTTTCAAACATTTTGTCTAAAATAATCTTTTTGAAAGGAATTATTTCTCATGCAAGTTCCCTTCAAAAAGTCCAAAAGGTCCTTTGCAAAAAGATAGAAGGGACACTTTACAAAATTCTGAAGGGTCTTTTCTCAGGAAAGTGTCCAGTTCAAGATTTTTGAAGGGACTTTTATAGATTGCCAAAGGGCATGTTTAAAAATAAAGGGGCACTTGTAAAGGATCTGAATGAATTCTTCTAAAATAAAAGGTCTAAGGTAGGAAGGAATTGTTTCAAACATTTTGTCTAAAATAATCTTTACGCAGGAAAATTCTAAAAGAATTGGTCATTTTAGAAACCCTGAAGGGATTAGTCCTTTACAATATTTTTGAAAGATCATTTCTCATAAAAGTGTCCTTTTTAGGCTTTCTAAAGGGACATTTCAAGAATGCTAAAGGGCATATTTAGGATTTTGGGGAGGTGAAATGAAAATGGTGAAGGGTTATTCTCAATAAAAGTTTCTTTTACAAAAAGTCTAAAGGGACACTTACACAAAGTTCAAAAGAAAGAAACACAAGCAAATAGACCAAAAAGAGAAGGGGCTCGAGAGGTTAATTCTTTAAGAGAAAAGGGTCCACAGGAAGATTGTTCAAGAAAATGCCAAAGCAAAGGTTTGAGATAATTCCCCAAAGGAATGATCTCAGTAGAGTGATAGTTATATGGATGTTAACTTTAAGGTGATGAACTAGCCATTGGCATTTAAACAATGGGTCCTAGACAGATCAATGGTTCTCACTCAAACACTCCAAGATCCAAGGGCTCACATTATTTATCGAATAAATTGGATCAAAGGGCTCAGCTCACCATTGATCAAACCAAGATCTGAGTCATTTTTTAATGGCCAATCAAAGAAATAAAAGGGTGAGGAGCTTTGTAGGCTTTGAAAATTTGATTTGGTCGAGCTAGAATGAGTTTTTAAAGGATGTTTGTAGGCACACACACATAGATCCAACATTCTAATAAATGCTATAAAATTATACACATAGAATCCAAGTGATGCCTCTCTACGGCCAATATAATGAAAATAACTCTCCCCCATGCCATTGCACACCTCAATGGGCTTGTGAAAAACTGGTGAGCATCGGGACAAATCGATAATAGGTGAACTCATTTGCATAACCATATTGATGCCATTACTCATCTCAAAAATATTTTGTTTTTTCTAGTGAAACCATTATAGAAGCATCTTTGAGAGAGCAGGATAATTATGTAACCACTTGAGGTGGCATGGATCAATCAAATGGCCCAAATGAGCATCATTTGTAAAGATAATTGCAGTCAAAGATGCAAAATTATAATAGATCGATTCCTCTTTTGGGCACCAAAGACCTCTTCCTCTCACTTCCTTTTTACTATAAATATAGCCCTTGGGCTATTGTAAAAACAACTACACAGTGTATGGTGAAGCCCTACTGGATTGATGTTATATTCTAACTTTAAGCATTAGTACAAGTATTTTTATTTCAAAGTTCTAAACAATTATCTGAGTGTGTAAGAGACATATAGTGACAATAAGTGATGATTTTCCATCCTTTACCCTTCATGCCTAAGTAAAATTTCTTAATCTAACAAGTCATATAGAGTGTGTTCAAGTGTGTTGAATTGTTGTAAGTGCATAACTATTTTTTAAATGTGCAAAGTTTGCCTTTTAGTTCATTTACCTTGTGTCATTTTACACATCTCACCTCTATACTAAAATACTTGTGTTAGAACCCCTTAGATCTTGAAAATGGTCTATGTATTTTGCTTTATTGTGTATTAGAATATGATATTCACGTGGAAGATAATCTTGGTGCATCACCAATCCTAGAGTAGGTTTCCTTTGGAGCAATTTCTAACTCTTTTCTTTTAAATCAAGCTAGTTTAGATAGAGGTTGTTTTGCAGAGATATATTCAAGGAGATAGCCCCTTTAAAACTAGAGGTTTGTTTTTTATATAGGTATACCCACATGCCTGGAAATGTTCCAACATTGACCAAATCTAGAAGAGGATTGAACATTCTCTTCAAGGGTGTAATATTTAGGGACAATAGTTCTAGGATGCCTGATAGGATAGATGGTCCTAATTATTTACATGTCATGGTGAATATTGGTCTTAAAAAACCCAAGGTTGTAGAAATACTTTTAATCTATCATTTGGAAACTCTAAAAGGTGAGAATATCTAGTTGTAGATCAAGTTTCCCATGTTATACTCCATGGTCCTCACTAGGTTATCTAGGATTTTTTATCAAGCCCCTTTAGTTGAAGCTCTTCTTGAAGAACAACACCCTAAACCATTCCTAATTCTTAGAGACCCTTGGAAAGGAGGTTTTGGAGAAGAAGAAGTTAAGAAAGTTGAATAAATAGAAGATAAAGAGGAAAGAAGAGAAATGGATAGGCAACAACCTTTCCAGGCCTTCAACACCCAAAATCTAATTGACCTTCCTGCATATGACCCTATTCCTCCTAATGCTACCAATAATCTCCCTCATTTCAATGGGGATGCTCTTATTACCCCATCTAAGTATATTAGGGACATTTAAAACTTATATAACTTCCTTAATGTCACTTGAGCCAATATAGCCATTATATTGCTTGTCATGTCTCTAAGAGGTAAGGCACTTGACTGGTATAGGACTTTAGAAGGTGGTTACATGGCAAGTTGGGATGGATTTGGGGAGTTGTTTGTAACTATATCTGAGAATAAGAGTGGCCATACTTCACTAATCCACCATTTGAATCTGATAAAGAGAGGTCCTAACAAATCTTTGAAAGATTTCATTAAAATATTTCAAAGGACATGGCATAGGTTGCCACCTGTCATGAGACCTTCTCCTAGATTTGTGTTCCCCACTTATCTCAAGGCTATTGGTACTAATGTGGTGGTAATTTTGTAGTTTATGGGAGGATCTACTCTGCCATATACATATGAGATAGCTATTGAAGCTGAGAATAGCTTGATACAAGCTAGAAATCTACCTCCAAGAGTTTCCATGCCTTTGTTGTCCCATATTTTGGTTGAAGCTCACAACGTAGAAAATTTTCCTAATGCCAATGTCAAGCTAAGATCCTTTCCTAATAAGTAGGATAATACTATGGACAAAGATAGAGGAGATCCAATAATTACATACTTAGCTTAAGCAAGCTTATTTTTAGGCAAGTATTCCACCTAACCCTCAATATTATCCTCAAAGAGGCTATAGATCTCCACCCCAATACACATACCAAGGAAGAGTACAAGGTCAAAAAGGTTTCAAAAGGAAGCCCAATGCCTATAATTTTGATTCCACTCCTTCCATGAAGGTTGTTGTTCTAGTGCATACTAATCTAGTCTAAGGGGAAGATTATGTAGACCAATGGGGATAACCTCCAACTTGGCTTATACATGATGGTGGAGAAGACATCTAATTTTTGGTGGCACAAGAATAATCTACTCCTTACATGACATCAAAAGAAGTGAATCTCATGTAAAGGGATATTCATAGAGAAGGTAGCAGCTAGAGTGTAGGTATGATGAACTTTCAATCAAAGGATGATTATGTGTTGAATCAAAGCACATCAATTATAGACAACACAAGAGCCAATAAGAGAGATATAGGAGATGTTT
The DNA here is from genome assembly GCA_037957365.1 of Torreya grandis. Taxonomy (NCBI): domain Eukaryota; kingdom Viridiplantae; phylum Streptophyta; class Pinopsida; order Cupressales; family Taxaceae; genus Torreya; species Torreya grandis. Next base: position 1,524,027 of record JARHVA010003508.1, read on the forward strand.
TAGGAGTACATGTGACTCTAATTGATACCTCTCTAAGGCCACAAAGTGAGAATCTTAGTGCAATACCTACTACCAGTCATGCTCCTCAACAAAGTCAAAATGTAAGTAGGGTTTTTAAGCCTACAATATAGTAGGTTTAAATTCCCTCTCTATCTTTAATAATGTAATAAAATGTGAATACTTCCCCTCTAAACATTTTTTATTCTTTGAATAATACCAAGACAAGCATATCTCTTTGGTAAGTCTTGCATATGCCTGGTCAAAAGGAGCTTTTATAATAACAGCTCATGAGCATCTGTATAACCCCCCAAACTTCAAAACACAATAGTGTGTCCCTTACCAATACTCCAAATCATATCTTATATCCCTCCAAAAAATCTAAAAATCCTCTACACTTCTACCTCACACTCATTATGGGAGACAAGTTGGTTCACAATTGTATTGTAGATAGTGGAGTTAGTACCACTATCATGCCTAAGGTGGTGGTTGATAAGTTAGGATTGAAGTATGAACCACATAGTAAAGGTGTGTTACAGCTTTATGGGACTCCAACCAAGACATTGGGATTGTTTAGAGTTTTTAAATTCTTTCTACATGATTGCCTAAGTTTCCCCATTATATAAGATGTTGTAGTGGTAGACCTTCCAATTCATTTTGCTATCTACTTGTCAAAAGAATTCATGACTAAGATAGGAGGGTACCTTTCTACTAATTGCTATTTTCTAAAAATTAAAATAATATATGAAACCAAGGTAAATATAAGGACATATCTCTTAGAAATTTTTCATATTGAGCCATATATGGAGACAAATTCAAATCAGAATTCTCTAATTAGTAAAGAAAAAGAAGGTGTCATGGATGGTGAAGCATCCTCCCCCCTTGAAAGTATTTCTAATATTTTCCTTGATAAGTATAGCACTAAAATTCATTGACTTGATCCATATACATTTATATAAGAGACTGATTTGGGAGTTTATTGTATGCGTGAAAAGGATGTTTTAATCCCTTCACTCACTAATGAATATCATGAACTTGAAGGGATTTGGGAAATGGTTTTTGATGGCTCAAGAAGAAAAATAGGTGCAAGGGTTGTATTTATGTTAGTTTCCCCATTAAATAATCAATACTACTCCCCATATATATTCCACTTCAACTATACATGTAATGTGGTAGAATATGAAGGCCTAGTTCATGGCCTCCAATGGGTAAAGAAGAGAGGGATCAAGAATTTGAAAGTTTATGGGGATAGTGAGTTGGTCATCCACTAAGTGAGAAATCAAGCTACAGATAATAATCCCTTGCTAAAATCCTACAAGAATAGGGTATGTGACCTACTTAAAGACTTTTAGCCTTCAACATACAACCCGTACCAAAGGATTCAAATAAACATGTTGATAGATTGGTTGTTATAGGAATACAATTTGATGCAATTGTTAATGTAGGAAAGAAGAAATATCAATCTCATATCAAGGTCACTTTGAGGCCTTCTATTCTAGATAATGAATTATTATGGTATGTGTTTGAAAGTGATGAACACATTACACACTTGTTACAAAATGAGGTAGTATTCTCCTCGAGTAACCAAAAGAGACTGCATGATCAATATGAAGAACAAGTTATTTAGCTAAAGACAAATAAGATACCTAAGGGGATGATTACTTTGGATAGTTTTTTCAATGAAGATGATCAAAAGAGTAAATAAAGAGTGATCATGTCAACAAAAGAAGAGAACTATGAGAGAGTCATGATTTACAAGGACAAGCTTCTGAAAATTGGTAAGATATGTTCTCTATCTAAGAGGTAGGCCTTTATTGAATTATGAAAAGAGTTACATGACATCTTTTCTTGGGAATATACATATTTGAAAGGGTTTTATCCACATCTAGCTCATCACACCATTGAGTTAGAACCTAGAGCTAAACTAGTCAGGTAGAAACAAAGGCCTATGAATCCCAAGATAGAAGAACTCATGAAGAAAGAGCTGACCAAGTTGATTGAGTCTAGGATTATCTTTCCTATCAAACACTAAAATTGGGTGGCTAATCTTGTACCTATATAAAATAAGAATGGAGAGATCAAAATTTTTGTGGATTTTTGAGGCCTTAATAGAGTGTCTCCCAAGGAACATTATCCACTACCTTCCATGGAACAAATTATCCAATTTGTCTCAGGTTCTCAACACTTCTCACTTCTTGATGGTTATTTAGGTTATAATCAATTATTGGGAAATGAAGAGGATTAGTTAAAGATATCCTTCACTACAAAATGGTGGACCTTTGCCAATAGGAATATGCCTTTTGGTTTATCCAATGTTGGAGATACATTTCAAAGGGTAATGGACATGGATTTTAAAGGTTTGATTAATAAGTTTCTACTTGTGTACCTTGATGATATAACTATTTTTTTGAAGGATGTTACTAATCATATGGAACATCTAAGGTAGGTGTTTGAAAAGTGTAGAAAGTATGGAATATCCCTTAATCCAAAAAAGTGCATCTTTGTTGTCCATGCAGGTAAGTTATTGGGTCATATTAGTTAAAAAGAAGGCTTGTCTATTGACCCCAAAATGATTGAGGCTATTCTAGGCTTATCTTTACCTCAACACAAGAAAGGACTGTAAATATTCTTGGGGAAAATAAACTTTGTAAGATGGTTTATTCTGGGCTTTGAAACTTTGGTAAAACCTATCACAACCATGCTCAAGAAGAACCAAGTTTTTGCTTGGACAAAGGAAGGTAAGAGTAGTTTTGATGTAATAAAGCAAGAAATTGAAAAATATCTTACTCTCTTAAACCCAAAATTTACAAATATTTCATACTCTATACCAGCTATGCTTATACAAAATAATGATGAAGACATAAAGCAACAAATTACATTTTTCAACCAAGGATTGGAAGATTATGAGGTCAAGTATACATTTGTTGAGAAGCAAGCTATAATACTGATAAGAGGATTGAAAAAATTTAGACACGTGGTATCAAACAAAAAGATACGTGTCATGGTTTCTCATCGTAGCACTAAGGAGTTTCTCCTAAGCAAAGACCTCAATGAAAAGAGAGCCGGTTGGATTACCAAGGTAATGGAGTATGATTTGGATATTAAGGTGACAAACTTGGTAAGAGGAAAGGATTATGTGAGAATTTAAATTTAGATTTTCAACATCATAAATAGGAGGTCTTGATCAACCAAGTTTACCCCCAACCAACTAATCACATACCAATTCAAAGTTGGACACAAAACATCATTAGTTTTCTTCAAAGTGGTGGGTGCCCCAACAACTTGAACAAGTCTCAAAGGAGGTATTTTAGATTGAATACCATTCCTTATTGTCTTGTATATGGTATTATCTTTAGGAAATATGTGAATGGTGTGTTTTTGAGGTGCGTTAATAGTGATCATTCTAACATGCTGCTGAAAAAGTTTTACAATGGTGCAGATGGAGGTCATTTCTCTCCTAGGATGATAATTGCAAAGATAATGAGAATTGGTTACTATTAGCCTAGAATTTTTAAATACTAATACTATTGGGCTAAGATGTGTCCTTAATGTGCCTTCTTTATAGGCAAATAGAAACTTTCAGCCCTTTCATTGAATCCTATCCAAGTAGATTAGCATTTCATGTAATGGGGACTTGATTTCATTGGTGTGATCAACCCTCCATCAAGTGCTAGACACAAATGGTTATTGACTACTACTAACTACTTCACAAGGTGGGTAAAGGTTGTTGTATTTAAGGAGGTAAGTGAAAATGCTATATTTGAGTTCTATGAGAACATTATAACAAGGTTTGGAGTTCCCCATGTTATCATTTCTAATAATGCACTTGCTTTCATAAGTGCTTAAACTTTTGATTGGGAAAATAAGAATGGAGTTTACTTGAGTACCTCATCTAACTATTACCCTCAAGGTAATGGATTGGCTCAATCTACTAATAATAATCTCATCAAGATCATCAAGAGAAAATTGGAGAACAATCAAAGAGCATGGCACAACAAGTTGAAGATAGACTTATGGGCAGACAGGATTACTCCTAAGAGATCAATTCGTAACTCTCCCTTTGTGCTTGTTTATGGGAGAGAGGCTAGGTTATCTATATATTAATACCTCCCTACTCTAGAACTTTTATAGTAGCTATAACTGCTTGAAAATACTCTAATGGAATTCATATTGATAGAACTAATTTAGTTGCAAGAAGTAAGAGATAATGCACACAAGGCTATGGAACACCACCAAGTACTCATGAAGAAGCCCTTTGATAAAAGAGCAAGTGAAAAAGTGTTTAAGGAGGGTGACTTAGTTCTGAAATGGGATGAGGATAGATCAAAATAGGAAAGCATACAAAGTTTGACACTTTGTAGAGTGGCCCTTCCATCATTAGCAAGTGCAAGCAAATTAACTCCTTTCAGCTGACCAAGATGAATGGAGAAAATTGTGTATCCCTATGAATGGGATACATCTAAAGATCTGATATTGATCCTTGTAGGTCATGTTTCATAAATAGTATCTTAGGTGTGTGTGTTTATCCTAGCTTTGTTTTGGTTTGTTGTTGTGTTCCCTAAGTGCTTTGTAACACAAGTGTGTTTCTTGCCTTTTGTTTGGTGTGTGTATTTGCCTTTGTGCGTTTGATCAACCAGCTTGTGTTTTTGAGCCAAGGGTCTGTTCAAGTCTTTTTTGTATGTCTATATGCATGAATTCATGCCCAATGGAAGTATTTATAAAACTGGTCTTAGGCATAGCATACATGCCCCCTTAGGAATCACCAAGAATGTTAGCCATTTTTACTCTCAAGTTTTGCTCCTTTTCATTTTGGCTAAGTGCAACATTCAGATTTTTATTTATCCCCATAGCAAGTGTGAAGTGTTATTTATTTTGGTAAGGTTTTTCTTTGAGTTTTTCATTCAAGTCTCAAAGGAATTGTTTTAGAATTTTTTTCCGAAACAAAAATCTTGAAGGAATTGTTACATTTCAAGTTTTTTGAAAGGTACATTGCAATATTTTTGAAAGAAATGTCCCTTGCAACTTTTTTGAAGGAAATTGGCTCTTTCAAATTTTTTGAAGGAATTATTTCAAACATTTTGTTCAAAATAATCTTTCTAAAAGGAATTGTTTCTCATGTAAGTTCCCTTTAAAAAGTCTAAAAGGTCCTTTGCAAAAATATCGAAGAGACACTTTACAAAAGTTTGAAGGGTCTTTTCTTGGGAAAGTGTCCAATTCAAGATTTATGAAGGAACTTTTCAAGATTGTCAAAGGGCATGTTTATAAATGAAGGGGCACTTGTACGAGATATAAAATAACTATTCTAAAAGAAAAGGTCTAAGGTAGGAAGGAATTGATTCAGACATTTTGTTTGAAACAATCTTTCTGAAGGAAAAGTTCAAAAGAATTGGTCATTTTAAAAAGCCCAAAGGAATTGGTCCTTTACAAGATTTATAAAAGATTATTTCTCATAAAAGTGTCCTTTTTGATCTCTCCAAAGGAACATTTCAAGAATGCCAAAGGGCATATTTAGGCTTTCGAAGAGGTGAAATGAAAATTTTGAAGGGTTATTCTTGGCAAAAGTGTCCTTCACAAAAAGTCTAAAGGGGCACTTGCAAAAAGTCTAAAAGAAAGAAACACTAGCAAACAGACCAAAAAGAGAAGGGGCCTAAGAGGTTAATTCTTTTAAATAAAATGGTCTATGGGAAGATTGTTTGAGAAAACTCTAAAGCAAAGGTCTGAGAAAATGCCTCGAAGGAATGATCCCAATAGAGTGACAATTATATGGATGTCAAATTCAAGGTGATGAGCTAGCTTTTGGAGTTTAAATAGTGGATCCCAAATGGATCAATGGTTCTCACACAAATGATTTAAATCCAAGGGCTCACATTATTCATCCACCAAAGTGGATCAAAGGGCTCATCTCACCATTGATCAGATCAGGATCCAAGTCATTTTTTGATGGACAATCAAAGGAACAAAAGGGTGAGGAGCTTTATAAGGTTTGAACATTTAACTTGGTCAAGTTGGAATCAGTTTTCAAAATATGTTTTTAGGCACACACACATAAATATATCATTCTAAAAAATCCATGAAATCCTACACGTAGACTCCAAGTGATGCCTCTCCAAGGCCAACAGAATGAAAATGACTCTCCCCCACATTGTTGCACACCTCAACGGGCCTATCAGAAACTATTAAGCATTAGGACAAATTGATAATAGGTGAAATCATTTTCATAAATGTATTGATTCCATTACTCAGCTTGAAAATATCTTATTTTTTCTAGTGTAACTATTGGAGAAGCATCTTTGAGAGATCAGGTTAATTGTGCAACCACTTGAGGTGACATGGATCAATCAAATGACCTGAATAAGCATCATTTACAAAGATGGTTGCAACTAAAGATGGAAAATTATAATATATTCATTCCTCTTTTAGGTGTTAAATATCTCTTCCTTTATACTATAAATGTATCCCTTGGGCTAGTGTAAAAAAAACCACACAGTGTATGGTGAAGCCCTATTCGATTGATGTTATATTCTGTCTTTAAGCATTAGTACAAGACTTTTTATTTCAAAGTTTTAAACAATTGTCTGAGTGTGTAAGAGACATATAGTGACAATAATTGATGATTTTTTCCATCCTTTTGTCCTTTACCCTTCATGCATGAGCAAAAGTTCTTAGTCTAACAAGTCATATAGAGTGTGTTCAAGTGTGTTGAATTGCTGTAAGTGCATAACTATTTTTGAAATATGCAAAGTTTGCCTTTTAGTTCATTTTCCTTATGTCATTTTACACATCTCATCTCTATACTAAAATAATTGTGTTATAACTCCTTAGATCTTGAAAATGGTCTATGAATTTTACTATATTGTGCATTAGAATATGATATTCACGTGGAAGATAATCTTGGTGCATCACCAATCCTAGAGTAGGTTTCCTTTTGAGTAAGTTATAACTCTTTTCCTTTAAATAAATCTGGTTTAGATAGAGTTTTTTTTACAAAGATATATTTAGGGAGTTATCCCCTTCAAATCTAGAGGTTCATTTTCTCTATAGGTATACCGACATGCGTGGAAATGTTCCAATGTTGCCCAAATCTGGAAGAGGATTGAACACTCTCTTCTAGGGTACAATATTTGGAGAAAACAAGAGCCTTTAAGGTTGGATTTAAAAGTTATAAAACATATAATACAACATAAAAAACCTTTCAAGGAGGGGAGAAACCAAATAGAGTGATCAAATCCTTCAAAGTTATTAAGCAGGCCTATATGGCAATTTCATCCATGAAGACCAAATGCACGACCATTTTCACTTATATCTTTAAGTGAGATTACCAATTTTTTAAATCATGTTTAAAAATACATATCAGATGTGTATGAGCTATTTTAATGTAGGGAATACATAAAAAGGGTCATTTTAGGCTTCAGCTTGAAACATGCTTACTAGGCAAGGATTGGGCCTATGTCCAAATTAAGGGTATTTCACACTTAGAGCATGAGGTTATATTTGTGACATATTGAAACATGTTTTTCGGTACAATAAATATGTTTACAAACCATTTATATGCAAAGGAAACCCTGACATAGCCAATTTTGGCTTGAGAACAACTTTAGGCTTGTTAGAATGAGAAAAAGAACTCAATAGGGTAATTTCAAGAGCTCATATATTTCATGATGATTTTCATGGGGGATTTATAGGGATATTTAACAATTATTTCATTTAATTTTTGGCAACTTGGATGTCAAACCTTTATGAACGAAGCTTAAGAGGGAAAATAAGTCTAAAACCCTTGTTAAACCCTTGTAGAGACCAATTTGAGAAAATTGAGTTAAAAAGATAATATGATGGGATATTTTGACAATGATACCTATTGGATCTTGTATATTACTCACTCAAAATACTCCACATGATTTTTGGATGTATGAACCTATACGGACATGGAAAAAATAAGGTATTTTTAACTATTTTTTGTGTTTTACATGTTATATAAGGAGCATGAATATGAAATAAAGTTTTGAGGGATTATTTATACTTTTTATAACTCCTTATGGTCATTTAATTTCTTGAGGAAACTTCTAAGTGTCCAATCTAGGTTCTTCAACTCAGCCAATCAAAACTGACATATTAGACAAGCTAGTGAAAGGTGTGATAACTTCAAGGGGATGTCTCTTTAAGGTGTCTCTAATGATTATAAGGCCATGAAGAGTATTGAAAGGTTTCATTCCCTTCCTCTCATGTATTTTCTTGAGTTACTAATGCATTTTTGTAATCCAAGTGTGCAGGGTGCATGAAAAGAGAGTTTTATTAACAACAAATAATGATTGCTCACTTCCAGATGTTTTCAGAAGACCAAAACTATAAAAAATGCATTGAGATTCATGATTTATGTCCTTAAAATTCATCCCAATCATCATATATAGTCCTAATTAGTTATGATTCATTCAAATAAGACCAATCATGAAGGCAATTTTTTTGAGCTAGAATGAGGAGTTTTATACCACTTTTCACAAAGTTTATGCCTTGAATTGAAATTTTTAATTTTTGTCCTTGCATGGTTTATCCCACATACTTATATCATACACAATTAAATACTTTTATCAGCTTGAAAAGTGTCTTTGTGACCCTTGGACTTCTCTCTTCTCCTCTCTCTCTCAAGTTCCATAAGAACTAGCCATTTTGACCATTGTATGGATGTTCCACCTGAGTATGGAAAATCTTTACTCATTTTCATAAATTTTGATCAATAATAATTCTAATTTTTAAATCCTCCATGACTTTTCTTAGTGTGTTTAATTGGAATTTTTGATTTGTATAAGTGAAGACTATATATTCCTTAACATGTGATTTCATTCCACCTTTTATTTACAGTTGGAAAGTTTCTTATTGCAGGGCATGTAAAGTGTTATAAAAAATTTCAAGAATTAAGTGACTCAAAATATTCATTATTTCCCTCATATTCCTCTTGTATAGTCCTTCTATCTTTTCACATTCATCCATAACTTCATAATGTAACATTGATGTGAGAAGATGAAGATTGGAGAAGTGTATGTTTAGTTTGTCCTTTGATTTCAAGTGAAATATATATATGGTTGGATGTCATCATGTTATTTTTCATATCACCTCCCTTAGATTAGTTTTGTTTCAGTTATCTTTCTCCCTTTCACCCCAAAAGTTAAGTGCAGTTACAATCATAATTGGTACATTAAGGGATCTAGCCCTATCTAGAGATTCACCTCATTCCTTAGGCTGCCCAAAAGTCTAGAGGTGATTACATTGTGCCACTTGGATGAATAGATATTTTCCATATCCTAAAAGGGTGTAAATCCAAGTGATAATAGTTTATGGCATGCTCGATGGGACTCTTGTTCCAAGAGGTTGGGAGATTTTTGGTGTTATCTTTCAACAATCAGCCTTTAGAGGCATCTATCAAAGCATCAATGGTGACTCTAAATATAGGTCAATTGGTCAAGTATCCTAGGTATTAATTTTAAATATTTATTATATCCATTCCTTGTGTCTTTTCTTCGTAATGAAATTTTGATGGCTGAATTTGATGTTGATATTTGTCTTACACAAGTTGGTGAGACTTTTCAAGCTTGTCCCATTCCCTACCAATATGAACAATTACTTTATCAATCCTATCATAATCCTTACCAGCCTCAATATGACTTTCATAATCTCCATTATGATCCTTATTAGCCCATGCATGAAGTATATCAGTCCTACAATCAACCTTCTCCATGTCTTACTCCTAGTCAACCTAGCCACTCCTGAAGCCAACCCATTTCCACCTTCAAAAAGACACTCTTGGGATATGAAAGGTATATTTTGGATATTTATACTCAAATTGGATTTGGTCTAGATATTCCTAGTCATCTTATTCATAGGGTGAGAGAAGCATTAGATTTGATCAAAAGAGAGTGGGTACCTATTGAGAGAACCAATTGAAAAAGGCTTACAAGTGAGATGCTTGATGTGAGTGGTCTAGTTTCTTCTTTAGAGGATAGGCTAGGAGTTCTTGAAAGGCAACCTCACCATACATATCAGACTTCATATCCACTTCCCCAAGTTTCCTACCAGCCATACATGACCCATACTCATGAGCCAAATCAAGCCTATTAAAGTCATCCTTTTCCCAATCAGATGGAGGAGAGAATTGAAAAGATAAATCTTGTGTTTGAAGCTAATCTTGATAGGCAGATTAAATTCGAAAATATACATATGCATCATTCCATGTTAGTAGAAAAGTAAGTGGAGTTAAATCCCTTATTTCCCTCTCATAATTCATCCCCACCATCTCAAAAGGAGACCTCTAGTCCCAATATCCTAAGCTGGAATAAAATAGTGGAGTCATGGGGAAAGAAAGAGGAGAAAAGTCTTGACAAAAAGTGTGAAGTTAATAAGTAGCTTGATTATATCCTAACCCCTCCCACCCTTCCTCAAGAAAATAATTATGATCTTAATATCCTAAGCTGGAGTAAAATAGTAGAATCATGGGGTAAGAAAGAGGATGGAAGTTTGGTTGATAAGGAGTGTGAAGTGGTGAATGAATTTGATCTTTTGAAATTTCCTCCTACCTTTCTTCAAGAAAATTATTATTTCCCATGTCAGCCCTCATGTATTCCTTATGCTCATGATGATTCCTATGAACTTCAAGAGAATTTTTTCCAAGAAAACCTAGCCAACAAAATTGAGGAGTTAAATTCAAAGCTGAGGTTGCTAAATCAAGGTGTGATGGAAGGTTTAAACCCAAATGAAAATCCTATGCCTAAACACACCCCATCCACCCTTCCTCAAGAGAGTCTTCAAGTTAAATCAGATGTGAATGAAGTGGTTATCAAATGGAAGGAAGAAAATCAAGTTTTTTTAGCCCAAGGTCTACCTCCCCTTCCTCAAGAGCTCCCAAAAGAATTCCCAACTTTGCATTCTCAATCTAATTTTGAGCCTTATGTTCCACCTCCACCAACTAATTCCTTTTGTCCTCATCCCATCACCCTTTCCCTTGATTGGCCTATGGTGTGGGAACCTCAATAAGAGTGATTGGTTGATAAAAATTCATAACTCTTACTTGAAAAAATTACAACTCCTTGATAGCCTTAATGGGCTAGGTCACCAGATTTTAAGATGCCTAATCTTGGCATCACTAAAAAGGATACTGAAGATATTTCAGCCCTTGACCCAAAAGATCAGATTATGATAGCTGAGGTATAATTTTAAAACCCTTAAGAGGTCCTAAGTGATGAAGAAGAGGTGATATCTTATGTTGAATCTCCTTGTTTGGTTGATGATGAAGCATATAGTCCTTATGTTGAAGAAGAAATCTTGGAAGAAGAGCCTATCTTGATAAAAGCAAGTAAAGAAGAGAAAACTCAATTCATGGTTGATCAAGAATACCTCATGAGTGATTATGAGGAAGAGATTACCATACGGACTCCCCTTGGTGAACAAAAGGACAATACATAAGCCTTTGCCTCCATATTTGAGGGGACGTGTATCCATGAGGAATGTGGCCAAGACTTGAAGAAAGAGATACATGAAGGAGAATCCATGTCTAATCATAAGGTGGTGGATGAATATTTCAAACATGAAGTGGAGTGTATTATCAAGGATGATTAGCGGCTAAAAATGGACTTATTTCAAGAACTTGAAGAGCTTTACCAAGTTGAGTTCTAATTGTATGACAAGGTGAATAAAGAATCTTCCATGGAGGAAAATGATCAAGATTGGATAGAGTATGCTAAGCTCCTTGATGATCTATAAGAACTGGTAACTGAGAAGAAGTCCAATCTTATTGAGAGCACTATGGAACTCAAGAAAGTATGCCTTGAATCACCATTTGAAGTTGTAATGGAGGATCCACATGACAAAGTTGAGGCTTTTTGGATGAAAGAGGAGTTCATATCCTTGGTCAGCTTGTTTGGAGATACTTGGTTCTCATTGAACATTATGCCAATGAGGTTGGTAAACATTATGAAAAAGTTGGAGGCATCAATGCTAAAGGATAAAATGTTATATGCCTCATTCAATCCTTCATGTCATGAAGCAAAAAGAGTCTCAATATTTCCCTTTGATCCAAGATGGAGGTATGCTTAGTTTATAGTTGTACATAATATTTTTTTTTTTATTCTCCTAACTTCTTTGAGCACATGTGTGTGTGTGTCTTGTTAGTTTTCTTGTTTTGTTTTGTGTGTGTCCTTTGCTTTATGTGTTTGAGGTAGTCATTAGTGATCTCATCTTGATAAAATTAAATGGTCAAAGTTTTAATTTTTTGTCTCAAACTTTATATGACTCTTAATACCAATGGACTGATAAGGCTACTGGTCTAGTTAGTATAGCAGGCATACTACCCCTATGAGTCACCAATTTGTTGACAAAATTTAACTTATAGGTCAAATTAGAGCACCCATAGATAAAAAAATGTCTAAATGTTTTTTTGGGAATAATATGTTTTCATGAGGTTTTTCAAAGTTAATTTAATGTTATTCAATGATATATTAGCGTTGGTCATAAATTTCATTAGCCAACATGTTCTTTTGAGTCATTTTAGGGGTCAAAAAGGTGTATTTAATGATTTTTACAAGTTTATTAGGAAATTTTAAGGTGTTAAAATATTATTCAATGCCACATGTGTCCCTATAAGTCTTAATTAATTGACAAAACTGAAAGATAGTAGGTTATGCAGAAGAAAAGGTAGTTTTCTTGAAGGAAAATAAGAGTTTGGCACTTGTACAACCTCTTTGGGAAGTTTGTCACATGGGAAATGGTCAATAAATGCCTCTTAATCTTACCCATGCTAAATTTCATGATTTTTTAATTTTTAATTTTCATTTATTTCTCAAAACCATTCATCTCTCTTTTCACCCTTCTTGGCAAGCAAAAGTGACTTTCAGGATTTTGCTTAGTACAGACAACTTAAGATGTTTCAAGGTAAATGATTTTGGGAGATTGTTTTAAATTGTAATACATTCACTTCAATATAATTATTTTTAAAAATGGTGTCATGTGCTTCATGAACCATCCTCATGAAGTTGACCTTTCAAACCTGCAAACTAATCTATATACCCTATGGGTTTTGCCTTGGTTTGAGAAATTCCATATGAACCAATTACTAAGTTTGATGTCAAATGATTTTGACATAATATTCAGATGAATTAAATTATTTGTTTCAATTTTAATTATGTTATGATATGCAAATCATCTTAGGTTTAAGGAGGATGCAATATGTTGTGTTACAGGCAGTTTTGTCACCATTTTCAAACCTTCATGTTCGATAATGGTTGTAGAAGGTTTTGATAACTAAAATATATGTTTCAAATTCATTTTGTATCCATTTTTATCTTCAAATTTTATTCTCCAAATAAATCTTCATAGTTTACAAGCTCATATGCTACACAAATAGTCACTTGTTGTCCCTATCTTCTTTGTATCAGGTGTTTGCAAGAAGTCTTCACTTTGAAATTGATGTTTTCGAGCTTGTTTAAAAATACTGACAAATTGAAACATGTTTTTGAGGTATTTAAAATGATTTTAGGTTGTTATTTATACTATTTATCCACACATATTGCTTCAATTCTGCCCTCTACCTGTGTATGACTCCATTACCATCTATAGGCACTGTAACAGAGAGCTAAACACCCATGGGAAGTGTTACTATTACTAGAGCTATAGTATGATAATTAGACCTTAGAATAATTGTCTTCAAGGATATATGAGAAAATGATAGTGGAGGAATATTTCAAATGCAATGACTATGTACTCAAGGACATTTTCCCAAAAAATGGAAAATAGAGGTCTATGGCCTTTTGGTAAAATCCATATAGAAAGGATACAAAATTGTTTGAGGCATCCAATGACCCTATATTTTATCCTCTAAATAAGACAAAGGATATAAAAATTTTGGTGGAGTTAGGTTATTAGAAGCCATGAAGATGCCTTTTGGCACACTAAACTCCTGCAGTAACAGCGACAATTTTGAACTCCAAGGTGACTTTCCATGTCAAAATTGAGATGAAACCATATTTCATGATTGAAAATTTTTACATGGGTTTAATATATTATCCATGATTTTCACAGTCACTTGGGTATGATGATACAGTGTGTTCACCTCCTATACTCACCCTCAGGCCATACACAAATCATGAAAACAAGTACCTTTAGCCAACATGGATTTCAAGTTTTAGAGGGGTTCCTTTCTTCCATACATGAATTTTAAGTTATATTAATGGTTAAAAAAGGTGATTTGAAACATTTATAAAATTATTCAAGTAATATTTTGGAAAAAATGATGATTCTCCAAACCCACACCCACCTCAGGTGTCTTTTCTCATGGAAATCCACACCTGTAGCAATATAAGATAGTACACAGTATAGGTTGGAAGTTTGAGTATGGGAACATCAAAAATGGTCTCAAAATTATGTTTCCATTTTAATAAATGGATTACAAAACAAATTTTAGCATAACATTCAAAAGGATAATGCTAATTTGCAAGTCTTGTTTAAAGGAAGTCAACCACTGTTGACTGAAGTAAACAGTGAGCAGGGTTAGGGTCTCAAGTGGTGGTCTAAGCATAAACAAAATTTTCAATAAATCCAAATAAACATGTATGATCATGGGAGATCTATGAGGGTTATTTAACCATTTTTTACATCCTAAATCATACAAACATACACCTACAAGTGTGACATTTGAAGCCAACACAGTCAAGGTGAAAACTCAGTTTGACAGAGTAAACAGTATTAAGGGTATAGAAAGGTTAGAATGATGAATAAAGTATATGAACACCTTAATTATTTTAATTAGGATCTCCATGAGTTTTAATCACTTCCTCCAATCCCAAATAAGCCAAATCTACCTACAGGAAAGGTACCAAACATGCAAAAGACAGTCAGGCAGGGTATCATCATCTTATGAGTTCAAGAAGAATGGAGAGTGATTGAGGGGTCAGAGTGTTATAATAGAGATTTTTACCACTCTAAAATATCCATGAAAAAATATATATACTTTTTATAATGGATATGAAATAGAGGAGTGGCTCAAATAAGCAAAATACAACCTACATAAAAGAACCCTGCATAGTCTGCCCTCCAAGAGGTGTCTTGGAAATTGAGGAGGTTTGGGGGTCTAGACACTTGATCAAGGAGTAAAATATTTCATATAGTATTATAAAAACTTGGATAATCTTCTCTAACATTCAACTTTCTTGAAAAAATAAGGAAATTTCCCCCTATTTTGTCTCAGATAGGGGGTACTCCCCTCAATGCAAACTTTGACAGGGTTTGAGGTATATAGCTAAAAGGATGTACCAAAAGTTGATAGAGCCTTTAAGTTTGGATTTAAAATTTTTAACACATATAATAAAACATAAAAAACCTTTCAAGGAGGGGGAAAACCAAGAGTGCTCAAAGCCTTCAAAGTTGTAGGCAGACCTATATGGCAGTTTTATGCATAGGATCAAATGCAAGACCATTTTCACTTATAGATTTAACTGAGCTTAAAAATTGTTTTAATCTTGTTGAAAGAGTCATATTATAGGTTTATTATCTATTTTAATGTATTAAATACATAAAAAGGGTCATTTTAGGCTTAAGCTTAAAATAGGCTTACTAGGCAAGGATTAGGCTTATGTCCAAATTAAGGGCCTTTCACACATAGAGCATGATATGAGATTGGTTACATGTTAAAAAAAATTTTTGGGTATGATAGGGATGTGTAAAAAACATTTATATGCAAAGGAAACCTTGAGAGAGCCAATTTTGGCTTGAGAGTAACTTTAGGCCTGTTAGAATGAGAAAAAGAATTTGATAGGGTGATTTTAAGAGCTCATATCTTTCATGAATCTTTGAATGGGGTATAGAGGAGTTTATGAGAGTTGAAATGGATCTTTAAAAATTCTTTTGTGTAATTTTTTGGCAACTTGGACGTCAAACCATTATGAACGAAGCTTAAGAGGGAAATCAGGTCTAAAACCCTTATTAGACCCTTATAGAGACCATTTTGAGAAAATGGAGTTATAAAGATAATATAATGGCATATTTTTAACATTAAACCTATTGTACCTTGTAGAGGACTCACTCAAGATACTCTACATGCTTTTTGGATGTATGAACATGGCAAAAATAAGGTATTTTTTACTATTTTTTATGTTTTTCAGGTTATATAAGGAGACTTAAGATGAAATAAAGTTTTTAGGGAATATTTATAATTTTTATAACTCCATATAATAATTTTATGCCTTGAGGAAACTTCCAAGTTTCCAAACTAGGTGCTTTAACTCAGCCAGTCAAAACTAGCATATTGGAAAAGCTAGTGAAAGGTGTGAAAAATTCAAGGGGATGTATTTTTAAGGTTTCCATAATGATTATAAAGACATGAATATTATTTAAAATTTTCATTCACTTACTCCCATGTATTTTCAAGATAAACTCATGCATTTTTGGAATCCAAATGTGCAGGGTGTATGAAAAGAGAGTTTTCTTGATAGCAGATGATGATTACTCACTTTTAGATGTTTCTAGAGGACTGAGCCTACAAAAAATGCATGTATATGTATGCTTGATGTCCTTAAACTTCATCCCAATAATCATAACTCATATTAATTAGTTGTGAGGTGTTTAAATAGGGCCAATTATAAAGGTAGTTTTTTTGAGCTAGAATGAGGAGTTTTATGCCACTTTTCACAAACTTTATGCCTTGAATTTACATTTTTACTTGTTGGACTTACATGGTTTGTCCCAAATAATTTTATCATACACAATTAAATACTTTTATCATCTTTAAAATTTTCCTTATGACCCTTCGACTTCTCTCTTCTCCTCTCTCTCTCAAGTTCTATAAGAACTAGCCATTTTGGCCATTGTATGGATGCTCCACATAAGTATGGTGAAGACCTTCTCATTTTTATACCTTTTCATAAATAATAATACTTATTTTTACCTTTTCCATAATTTTTCTTAGTGTGTTAATTTGGAATGTTTGATTTTGCATAAGTGAAGACTATGGATTCCTTCGCATGTGATTTCGTTCCACCATTTATTTGTAGTTAGAAATTTTCTTATTGCAGGGCATGTGAATTATTCTAGAAAAATTAAAGGATTGATTGAGTCATTATATTCATTATTGACCTTATAGGCCTCTTATCTAGTCCTCCTATCTTTTCACATTCATCCATAGCCTCACAATGTAACATTGATGTGATAAGATGAAGATTAGAGAAGTGTATGTTCAGTCTGTCCTTTGATTTCAGGTGTAATATGTATATGGTTGGATGTCAGCATGTTATTTTGTGTATCACCTCCCTTAGATTAGTTTTATTTTAGTTATCCTTCTTCATTTTCACCTCCCAAGTTAAGTGTAGTTGTAATCTAAAGTGGTACATCAAGGGAACTATCCCTCTCTAGAGATTCACCTCATTCCTTAGGCTACCCACAAGTCTCAAGGTGATTCCATTGTGTAACTTGGATGAGGAGAGATAATCCTTCTCCTTAAAGGGTGAAAATCTAAGTGACAACAAGATGATAAGGGATGATGAGGGTATATGAAGGAGTTAATATGGATGATGAGAAGCAATGAGGGACAACAAGGGAGTGATTATGGATGATTAAGGATGATGATGATAAATGAGGGCTTGATTAAGGATAATTAATTCCATTGAGTGAGTGATTAATGATGATTATGGATTATGAGGTATGATGAGGGAGTGATTAGGGATGATGAGGGAGTGACTAGTGATAATTAGGGATGATGATGAGAATGAGGGAGTTATTATAGATGATAATCAATGATGAGGGATGATGAGGGAGTGATTACAAATGATGAATGATAGTTAGGGTTGATGAGAGGGGGATAAGGGATGATAAAAAATAATGAGGGAGTGATTATGATGATGAATGATGATTTATGTGTTTAACCCCCTCTCTCTATATGGTTTGGGGAGAGGGAGATAATGATATGATTGATTTTGATATGAGGTTGAGAAAATAAGGCTATAAATCACTCCCCTCCACCCTGAATAGTAGTGGTTTTAATTATGTTAGTGGTAGTGTCTTATGTGAGTTTTGAATGCTAGAAGATGACTCTATTTTATGCAAGTTTGGATTAAAGCGATCAGGGCATGCATGCATGAGATTGGAATTAAAGCATGTATGGATTACCCATCTACCTGATATTATTTTAAAGTGAATGGTATCTCTTTAGTATGAATCTTGAATGGTGTTTTGATTCCTTCTATTTTTAATGAAGTGTACTAGGGTGATTAACTACATTCATGTCTGATATGAGTGATTATATCATGACTATAGGTAAATGTCATGTATGATTGACTGCATACCTACATGTAGTACTAGGTATGTGGTAGATATTATGCATGACTGACCATATCATGACTATAAATATGCTACAAGTCCTATGCTATAGGCTAGTGATTTATGCACATCGATAGACCCATTAATAAAAAATCCCATGTATTATTTGTAAATTTGGCTTGAATTTTCCTTCAAGCCTTTTTCTTGATCATCCATAGTCACTCCTTTATCTATATAGGTGATAATACCCCATTTAATTTCAATATATGGCTCAGTCAATGCCCCTTCTCCTTTCTCTATGTAGGTGATAATGCCACCTCTCCTTATTTTCAAGCATCCCTTGATAATTCCCCCTCTTTTATCCCTTGATCTGATCATGCCCCTCTATTAATTTTCAATAATGACAATGCCCCCTCTCCTTTAAATATATGGATTGAATATTCAATTGGGTATTAAGTAATCAATATATTTCTTGGGTAAGATAAATACAATTATTATTATATATGGGTATTCAAGATCAAGATATGGCTCACATATTCAGCTGGGTAGGGCATAGTCAAGTAGGTAGGTCATACTCAATTAGGTATGGAAAGAAGGATAGGTAGGTAGAGAATACTCAAGTATGTTTAAAGTAGGTAGGGCATACCAAATTAAAAAAATGGAGGTAGGTCATAATCAAGATCAAGATATGGCTCAGGTATTTAGGTAGGACATAGTCAAGATCACGATATGGCTCAGGTATTTAATCAGGTAGAGTATCCTCAAGTAAGTAAAGTAGGTAGGGCATACTAGATTACATAAATTAGATAAGTAATACTCAATAGAATTGATATATTATATAATTAACATGATTTGAAACTTCTTTTCCCATTATATCTATTGGGAAGCAAACTTCACTTGAGAGCTATAGAAGCTAAGTAGGTATGGCATAACTAATTCATTAGGGCAAGAATATATGTAAGCTATAGATCAGGAAGAAAGCTTCCCTTGATAGCTAATAATATGTTATATAAAGGTAAGTAAAATAGGACATGAATGAATTTATATATTGAGAATCAAGTTTCCCTTACCTTATTGAGTAGGTCATATCTAAGTATGTAGGGAAAGAACAAAATTATCTATCTAGAATCAACCTTCCTTTGATAGATATGCCTTAATCTAGAATCAAAGTAAAGCCAAATATTGGCAAGGAAAGCTTCCCTTGAAATCTATGCCTTACTTTCTATCTATCAAGAGGGAAAATTTCCCTTGATATGTTATTGAGTAAATCAAAACTAGATATCAGGAACACAAGCTTCCCTTGCCTTACTCATTGGCATAGATGACGTAGGTATGGAAAGTTTCCCTTGACTCATTGGTTAAAGTAGGCTTGATACTGAGATAGGGCCTTTAGAATGGTTCTCCTCATATATCTATGGTGGGGGAATTCCTATGATATTTATTGATTTAGTGTATTAGGGACCAAGGCATACTTAGAGTATGATAGGGCCCCAATTTGGGAATATCACCACCTAAAATTTAAAATTATAATCTAGACCATGAATATGATATAGGAATATCAGTCTAGGTTTTCATCGAGGGTTGGATGTATCAATTAAGATAAGTGGATGCATCTATGCATGATTCATCCCATCATATTACATAATTGATACATCTATTTTAGCATAGGACCCATCTCTATCTCAACCAATCCATACCTAATCCCCTATCTATATATATCACCTCTTATCTTTATCCTAACCAGTGACATCCATACTTGAGCTCAGAGATTAATAACTCCAATAATTTAGTTAGTTTACAATCTTGAAATTTTGAAAATTAAGTATTGACCAAAATATATTTTGAAAAACTAATTTCTAAATGGTAACTCCTATAGCTCTAAAATCAATTTTAGAAGATGCAGAGTGGCCCTAATTTGTTATATTTATTAAAATAAATTTAAAGTATAATATAAATGTAATATATATTTAAATTTAATATTATTAAATTTATTTTACTAAATATTTTATAACTCAAACAAGCACAAAACATTTTGTAATTCAAACAAACACAACACATTTTGTAACTCAAAGGGCATATGCCCTTTGTAATGCATAGGGCATACCCCTTAAAAAAATGAAATATGCAATTTCATTCAAATTTTCTAACCGTTTACCATTTCATCCTAAAAAATCATTTCAAAAGGTGTACACCCTTTTTGAAAAATGGTGTATGTCCTTTAGTCTCAAGACTAAACCAATTAAATTTTTTTATGATTTTTTTAAAAGGCATAAGCCCTTTTGAAAAGGGCATATACCCTTTGAAAAATCACACAAATTTGTGCATCTACCCATAGTTTTTTAGGCATTTAAATGTTTGATAATCGAGTCGCCATCACTCATTCACAATAAGTTAAAAAAAAAAATTAGGAAAAGTTTGTTAACCAATGACTTGGACTATTATAGCATACCCAAATTTTCGCATAGAAGCTTCATAGTATTTTCAATCATTAAATTCAGTAAAACTAAATTTGACAAACATAGTTTGATATAGCTTTGTGTTTTTCTATCAAATTTATCCCACTCTTTTGGTTTCATTCCAAGGGATGTATTTTTTTCCATATAAATCCATTTATATCTATACACCAAGAAATATTCCATAGCAAGCTTTCAAAATTCAAGTTTTGACCATTAAATTTTTTAATTTCCACTCTAGTTCTTTAATTCATCTTGTTCACAGAATATTATCCTACAAAGATCCCACTTTAATATTTTATTTCAAGCTATTCCTAACCTCTACAAATCTCATAACCAAGCTCTGATACCAAATATTATGAATAAGCTTTGTCCATGAAAAAAAACATGATAAAGTTTTACTAATGTGAATCGACATAGGTATAGAAAAATGATATGTGCATAAAGAGATAAATGCACAAGACAACTTTCACATGGGAAAACCCTTTTGGGTAAAAAACCTAGCACAATAACTTGTTTCAATTATAACATAAACTATACACATTGAAATGTTACAATAAAGTCCCAAGTTTTTATAACCTACACACAACACTTTACTATATATTAAAATACACACATTTGAATATGTGCATTCCAAATTCAACTTATCTTTTTATTTACAATAGTCATGTGTTATAACAAACACTTTACTCGTAATGTTTTCACTATAGAGGAATATTCATGCATCAACTATTGTGCCAAGTGATCAATGTGTAATGATCCATAATAGTTTCATGTCAGGATGCCACCAAAACATTGCTAACACATCTTCAATATACCATATACAACTAGATAAGTTTTGAGGATGCCTTTAAATAACTAATCATTATTTGATCTATGACCCAAGAGGAGACCTAGTGGATAATCTAATTAAATGGATTTAATGAGGTTATATGAAGAAGTGAATTCAAATAGAGTTGAAGAATTGTAGAACATGTAATGAAATATAAGAAACAAATTTGGAAACAACCATTACACATTTAACACAAGATATTGGTATAATGGTGCCACTTATATTCAATATAAATAATATGTAAAGTAAATATTATGTACAACATGTAGTATGACAAGGAATGCAAGTCACTATAATAAAAAAGTTATAATCATCTTGAATGATTCATATATACCATGGTGTCATTAGACAAGGTGGAGAAAGTAGTTTCCCATGACTAGAGAGGGATAAACATCCTAACTAATTTACCTAGTATGGGAAGAGAACATATGATATTAGATTCTCAAGGTATATAAGTATTCATGATGTTGTATACATGGATGATTAGGAAAGAGAATAATGACTACTCACTTGGTTGTTATGTGAGTCTCTTATGTCTCCATCCCATTTTTGGTGTCTTATAATATATATAATTACAAGGAAACAGTTACAACAGATGATTACAAAAGTAGATAGTTACAATAACAAGTCATCTTCTACCATGTGATGGTTACATTTTCACCAGTGTTATATTATAGATAATATCCTTGACATGATGCAATATTGGTAAATACCACTTGTCATGCCATGTAGTATAAGAGTTCTAGTACATGGATGTTGAGTTATGTACTAAGCTAAATTGATGTGTGGTATGTTGCAAGGTACTATAAGAGCACACAAGGGTACCACGTGTTGATATGCTTATCAAAAAATGCTAAAAATGTGGTAATTCATGATATTAATTTAATTATTTTTATTGTTCATCTTGATGTTGTGAAAGTGCACAAGGATACCACAAAAATTGTATGAATGACACACCTTACCATAATTATTTATATTGGTGTTGTAGAAGCATGCAAGAGTGTAGAGAATCTCTAAGAGTACCACAAGTATAAAAAATTTATGATGTTTTTTCAATAATGCATGAATTTTTTTGATGTAAAAAATATTTCTTTAGTTCCTTGCATCAAATTTGGATGATCTATAAATTGAACAGTGCACAAGGAGATACCACATATTCCAGAGTAAGCTAGTTTCCATAGCATGACCTAAATTTTTTGGGTACACTTTAATTTTGTATCATAATACCATTTAAAAAATATTGTATAATCATCTAGAGGTTCACAAAAATAATTTTTTTACGTAAGGCATGGTGAGCCCTAAAAACACTCTAAAAACCCCTAAAATTGACTTGTAGGGTTTTTATTGTTGGAATACAAGAGCTCTATAGTAACACAAATGATGAGTTAGAAATTGCGATTTGGCATGTGGGTTATAAACTTGATGGATAAGTTTTCAATGTCATTTCAATGCTATTATTATAACACCCATAAACTTTGGTAATATTTAATGTCTCATATCATATTGGATTGTTGCTCCAAGTGTTGCACAAATCTTTACAATATCTTAATGTAACTCAACCATTGAGCACTACCCCACAATCTCCCAAAGTGTAGTTAAAATATTTAGACTACTGTATGTAACTTTCCCATCATATTTTTACATTTAAAACCTCACATAATTTCTATATCCAATCTCCACACAAGACTATGCAACTATCCTAGATTATGCAACCAACCTGCATAGCCAAATGTTTGTACAAAACACCTTGTACAACAACAATCATGACCATATCTGAAATTTCCCATATACATGTAGAGTTTAAACATTTCCCAAAAATATTCTATAATAATTTCATTATTAACTTTAGTATGATGTGCACAATGATCACATAGATGATGAGAGGATATCACAAGGAGTTTGTCTAGATGGTAGAAGATGAGTGCAACTTCATTAGTTGAAGAAGAAAATGATTAATCAACTAGTGTTAGCACAAACATATTTTATATAAGTGTTTTAAGTGGATTACATCATATTGATTGGGGTAGTATATATCCAATAATTTAAGCATGTATCTTACTTTAGTGAAAATTTGAACAATGCAACCACTTTTCTCTACAAGTAGGTGTTTTATGTCATAATGCAAACACTTAATAAATGGAGGCATTACTTGTTTCTAAAATATCTTGTTTTATAAATAGACCATCAAGCACTATATTTTATTAATATTTAAGGTAAGTTTAATCAACAACCCATGATGTGGGTTTAGTTTATACATAGTTACTCATTTGTGTTGAAACACAAAAATGGAAAATCAAAGAAGGTTGTTGATGTGTTCAGAATAAGTATACTCTTGTTGAATGAGATGAAATTTTAATTCATGAGATTTGATTCCATGAATTAATTGTACATAAAATATTAATATTTACAAAATGCTTTGAAAGTATGTCTAGAACTAATGAGTGTGGACATAACAACATGGTTGGATTATTTTGTATGAGAGGGAATGTTATTCAAGGGAGAAAAAATATGCATACTAAGAGGATCAATGTACATGGAGTTGATAAAGTATAATAACAATATATATATATATATATATATATATATATATATATATATATATATATATTAATTGGTCATTTTATAAGTGAAAAAATGTACACACAATTGGCTAAAGGTTAATTTTAGCTGAGGATGGTCACAATTTTGCATATATGTGCAAGAATAAAGAGTTTTTTAGTTGGTGTAGATACCCATTTTAGTACAAGTACACATATTTCTAGTCATATTATATGTATATACATTTTTACTAAGAATTAGACACCTAGTGATGTAGTATTTCATGGACCTCTTTGGTTCTATCTTATTTCACTCGATTTACCTATACCCCTAGAGCCTATGTGCTATATTTTTTAATCTTCATCTACTGTATGCCAGAGACTACTACCTATTTTTCTTGTTTTTTGTATGTTTTAGCACTTGGACACTTGAATCCATCCTAGACACTAGAATTTATGTTATTGTCTAGCCTAGATGCAACTATCCAAACTTATCTTTTTATCTCTTTTTGTATCTTTAGCTTTGTGACTATTTTGTTATCCCTCTTTGCCCATCCTATGGTCAGATTTTCGCTTGTCACTAGGTTCTAATTCAAATTCAAAAGGTTCCTATATATACAAATTCTATGGTATAATTAATACACCTTCAAATTTGATTACGCAAATCTCTAATAAGAAAGTTTTGTTCATTTCGAGCTTTCAAATTGCACTAAAATAGTGAGTCAAATATCTGAAGCATTCAAAATGTCAAATACACTATTGCATCACTTATACCAAGGGTTGGTAGGAGAAAGAGCATATTATTGTATTTTTATAATTACACACACATGAATATGAGGGAGAACTACATGAGAGTCTGAGGCCCTCTTAAGATTATTGGCTATGTAGGCAACACTTAACAACAATAGGGTTATTAAGGCTAGCTCAACTCATGATATTAATCCCTTTTTACCAAGTTGAAAGAGGTATGATGCAAAGAAACTAGGTTTGTTTAATATTCAAATATGGCACATACGAAAACATAATTTGAGGTATAGAATGATTACATAGGGGGCAGTGTAAGTCTAAGCTAAATTTGAAGTCATACCTATATATATCTCTCACTAGATACTTGCATCGAATACAAACATAAGCATCAATGTTACTATCTCAGATCAATGAAATTGTTTGAAGATCAAAAATAGTTAGAATACAAAATGAATAAAGTCCATATCTCTAGATAACTTTATGGTGACTCTTGTTCACTACCATGGTCCAGAATAGAGTTAAAAAAAAGATACACTCTATTTATCCCTTAGTTGCTTAGTACTTATTGCATTTATTTCACATGCTTAAATGAGATATACTATCAAAATATTGTATTACATTATTAAAATATGAATAATACTTAATTAACATTCAAACATAATTATTAATTGGTGTTTCTCTTATGAATCTAAATGCATTAAAACATTTGGTGAACCCGTATTATTTTTATTGAACCAAAACCTTAGTTTGCATATTAGGTTTTTCACATTCCTTGAAAGTTCATTTTAGATTTATGTATTTTATTATCAAATCTGATTCCTACCTCACTTATGTGGGAATAACTTTGGAATGCTTAGTTATATCTTTGTTTTGGCCCTACTGATTATGTACTTCATAGTTATGTACACCCTCATAGTATTTATGGATTTCTTATCAAAATATCATGCACAAAAGCAAAATTATGATAGATTATTTAATCCACCTTATGATCAATGTATTGCATATAAAGACCTAGAATAACACCAAAAATAAGATAAACCTAGTTTTGCTTACAATTATGACAATGCAAAAACTAATGATGCAAATGCAAATCTAAATGACCAAGCTAGTGACAATGACATTTTTACTTATGAATTTGAATTTAATAATATCCCTCTTGACTATTACATCTCTACTATTCCTTTGATTTCCAATGATGAAGAGCTTTAAGAACCAAAAAACATATAAAATTATATTATTCCTAATGTTGAAAATCTAATTATTGCATCTTCGCCTTCTTTAGTTATCTCAAGAATTGAGTGTGTGTATCCCCTTTTGAATTTTAAAAACTCAAAGCAATTTAAATTTAATCCACTATCTCTCTTAATGAAAATATTGACCAAATAGAGAGTGTCTCCCCTTCCGCAAGTAATACTAGTAATGAAAACCCTATGTCCTCTTTGCTAATTCAAGTGAAAATAATCCAATTTGTTCAACTTTAATATGTGATGATCAAAATACATGCCTTGTGTCTCCCATTGTTATCATTGAAGAACATAATAAGAGTGCCAATGGAAATATTAAGGAAATACTCATAAAACTTGCATTATTTGGGGACACACAAAAAGTCCCAAATCTATTTGTTGTATCTTTTACAAAGGTAAAAACACATAAATTTAAACACCAAAAAACCATGTTTCCCAAAGGTTTTATAATGAAATAATATTATAAAATACCTAGCAAGGATGCAAATGATAGTTATTTGAATGTTCCTTTCTCACATAGTAATTATGCACCTAAAGTAGAAAGTGATATTTCATTAATTACTCCTCTTTATATAGGATGTGACACTCCAACTCAAATTTAAAATGACATCCTTAAATCTCTTAATGTGGTACATGATATAGCAAATGTTTCTTCCCTTTCCTCCTTTGCATTTTCTTCTAAAAAGGAGAGTGTGCCTCAAAATGAAATTATACCTTATACTCCTATAATATATCATAAAGTTCCAACCAATGTAACACCTTGCAATGAAAATGATATTAAACTTTTCACACTTTAAAAATACATACCTGCATATTTATACATGGGTATTCCCTTACCAAACATTGAAAAATCATGCAAGGAGCCTATTTTATAAAGTAATAAAGAGTCCATCATTCCTATGTTCTATACAAATGGTAGCTTATAACCACTAAAAAAATCCTCAAATTCTTATGACATGTAATTTATTATGACTAACATTGGATATTTTTAAGAATAAGTCGATACTCTAAAATTATAAGTTTCTTCTCGTGAAGCTATTCTTGAGTAGAACACATTATTAGAGAAACCTATTGCTGAGGATGTGTTTGAAAATCCTTATCCCTTAAGAGTTGTTATGCCTGAATTATCCTATTTTGATAGTCAATGAGATTATACTATTCATTTAAAACAATGTACACACTCTTTTGAACATTGGGCCCAAAATGGAAACTTGCTCTTAAAGGCCTTTAATTGTATCTTAACCAAAGGGGCAATTGATTGGTTTTATACATTTCCAAATAGTTCATTATGAAATTTTAAACAACATTAAGATGTATTCTATCACATTTTCATTGTTATACCTTACCAAAATTACCATTAGAGAATTTATAATTGTTGACAACAACATAAAATGATCTTATACAAGATTATATCATTCAATTTAAGGATGTTTTATAGTCCTTACATTACACACTTTCAAATTTAGAGATCCAATTTATATTTATCAGAGGTCTTCTTTATCCACTAAGAGAAATAGCATTACATAATCCATTTGCTTCATTCAATATCTTATATTGGGATGTGCACAAACATGCATGTGTGCTAAATAATAAACAAATTAAGTTGCCTATTTCTATATTTAAGCCAAAACACGATAACAATATTATCCCCAAAGTACATAAAAAAGTTACAAAAAATCCCAAACCAATTCAAAATCCTTATATATAACCAACCCCATCTATCATAAAGCAAACAATAAAGGTATTGAATAAAGGAAAGGAACATGTTTTTAGAGTACCTTCCATAATTAGACTAAATAACACCACAAAATGATAGCCTCTTCAGTTTGATTGGTACTAAGATAGACCATATGACATATTATGAACTTTATTAGAAAAACACATGATTAAAATCCCTCCTAATTCACCTTATGCACCTCATAGATTTGAGAAGGCAAAAAGACAACAATTTTGCACTTATCATGGTATTAATGGTCATCGAGATAATGAGTGTTTTGCTCTCGATCAAAATCTTGCATAGTTAGTCTATCATGGAATCATTGCATATCAAAAAGACATATCTAGACATGTTTCACATATTTTTCCTAGGATCTCACCTAGGGAGGATGATATATCCCATGTTGAGCCCTATATGGAACACATGGTCCATTGGAATTCATAGAGGATGACTTCTAGTAGAAGTCATTATCCCATTGTACTCTGTCATAGGATTGATCTCTCCCACACTAATCCTACCAAGGAAACATTGGTTCATCAAGTCTTTCATATAGAGGTACAGGGAGGGGGAAACTTACACAATAGATATGGGGACCTAAATAGATACATAAATATTCACAAGATATTTATACAGATACTTAAGAGATGATTATATAAACATAATCTGCAATACCATTTAGAAATGATCATTATAGTCAAGCTTTATTATATCCATCTAGGTTTCATTACATATGATTACTTATTTATTGCTAAAAATATTATACATACTTACAAAAATACACATCCATAACATACACCATAGAAATAAAGTGCAATTAACAAACTATACAATGATCAATAGAGAATGAAATAGTGTTAATATATTTGATACCAACTACAATCAATGTGAACAATGTCATATATATATATATATATATATATATATATATATATATATATATATATATATATATTGATACAATGTTTTTAAAAATAATCATATAAATCATAAGTCAGGGGCATATCCCATGGAGTATACTCCTCATCACTATCAACATCTACAAATCTAGCACGTCTAGAGGTAGATGCACCATGATCAAACTATGGGCCATGTGCACATGATAACACATATACGCTCTACTCAAAATCACCTAAATGCTACACTATGTCATCATGATATCATCTCAAATCATCATAGCACATAATGAGTGTTTACATAATCTCAATAGAACTCTATTGTGGGATGTCATGTCTATCCAAGTCCACACGTAACTCCTCACACTTCATGGCTATAATATGGTATCCTACCACAACTCTCATAATAAGATCAAATAATGGTGCATAGACACTAGAAAAATCAACAAATCTCTAAATAAATCCATCTTTGGATATATCCATAGGCATACTATGACTAAGGGCCTGAATCACTTGATCTATCATGGTCGACCACTCCTAGTTACCTACATGTAGTTAAGATAATACATAAATTAACACAATATATAAAAACACTACATAAATTTA
Organism: Torreya grandis; assembly: GCA_037957365.1. Classification (NCBI taxonomy): domain Eukaryota; kingdom Viridiplantae; phylum Streptophyta; class Pinopsida; order Cupressales; family Taxaceae; genus Torreya; species Torreya grandis. Next base: position 1,553,338 of record JARHVA010003508.1, read on the forward strand.
TAACCAAATCAAATGCAAAAACTTAAAACTATAGTAATCACATGTGTCCCTAATGGCCAATTCATCTACCAGTGTTAGACCTATAGGAGCATCATATCCTCTATCACCACCTATCTCTCTACCATCACCCTATGCTACAAGAATGGCACCTAGAGTATTAATTATAATAGGAAACAATAAAGGGTATCATGGTCCAACCCACCACTGAACATAGCCATCATTACACCCTACATCATCTCTTGATATCAAGGGAACCATGGGATCTCACTCATCACCTGGGCATGGGGTAAAATCTACAATAATGGGTGAAGGCCTATAATATGGCCTATGACCACTCTGTACTATGTGATGCCATGGATATGGTACTAAGGCACTCCCTGCTCAATCCCAAGCTACCATAAAACTTGATCATACTAAAATAAATCATACACACTAGTAAACTGATCAATAAACCAACATACTAACATGGACCCTCTGTAACTCATGGCCATCATCTGGCCACCAAGTAAAACTCTTGTAAGGATGCCACACAATCTAATTTGGAGATAGCCTCTCCAAGATATTGTACTCCATCATAGTAGGAATTCTACCACATGGGAATACCCACCTCTCTATAAAAACATATGGATAAGCCCATGTAGGGAGGGGACCACCAACTAGATATACTACTATGATATGCTCATAATCCTAGACATGCAATATAATCACTACTCTGATACCCCCACCATGACTCTTCAATGTAAACTTGTATAGATCCCTATACAAGTGGGATAGTACAATGTGATCCCATGAATACTTTGTCCTATCTAACTCAATGTGACACATTATTGGATACATACAATAATAAATACCAACATTCCCACCCTTCATAACTAAAAATGATGCTAGTAACACACAAATAAACTTCCATAATCATATAACATCACCTCTAATAATATCATCAAATTGAACCATACTACTTATCTCTACCTCAAGATCACTCTGATCGGTAAAATATACATGGGACCACTCATATATCCATGGATACCATAATCGATAACCTAAATTCTCTCACCCATAATCAGTAACCAAAAAATATGATATGCATCCTCTAAGGTGATAGTCATCTCACCAGTAGGAATCTATAATGTACATATATCTAGATTCCACCTCTCTACTAGGGATGTGAGGAGGTGGATATCCTATGGGATCTATCCCAAATGGGCCACATGCCTCAATCTTGCCTGATTAATAATAACTTAATCGATTGCATCCATACCTAGCTTTGTTAATATCAAATAATGTTGACCATGCCATAACTCTCAAATATGAACATCCTTCTACAATCAAGAAATCAACAATAAAAACTTGTTATTAATCATATTTTGTTACAAAAACCTCAAAATATCACTAAATTAAACACAAAATATAAAGATATTAGCATCAGATGCTAGCATCCATACAAGACAAAAACATCAAATGCTATTATATGCATTTGACAACAACATTAGATGGTATCATCCAAAAGTGGATAGTTTCGTCATCATCCTAATGTAAGCATCTAAGATGTTGATGCAAGTGTCCAAAATCCTACCAAAAAAACTTTAAAAATACACTCAAAATTCAAAATTTTCACAAAATCAAAATTACCAATACATTATAAAAATCTTACTAACCAACTCAAAAAAAACCTAGCCAGCTAAGGCACTCTGGAGCACATTGAATCATAGAGGGCAATGAGCTCTTTTGCATGGCATTATTCTTATCTATACTCAGAGTTTAAAATTTTCAAACTTTCAAAATACATATGATTTAAAAAATCTATTATAACCCACATAATATACCACTTTGGCACAACTTCAAATGACCATATCTTGAGCCCCGATTATCTAAATTCAAAATTATAAGTTGCATTAGGATCTAGAGAATTAACCCTTTCATATTATACCAAATTTGAAAAATTTCAATCATTGCCAAAAATAACTTTTTTTCTATGCATATATCTTACTACATTTTAAATACTACCAAAAATAATGTTGCAAGTTATTATCCAAAATATTACCAACTCAAAGGTTATCAAGTAAATTCTATGTTATTCATTTTATGAGGAGACCACTAGTGGGCACTATATTCTCTCCTCATAAAAAGGGGGTTGTTGGACCCTAAATTTTGTATCAATTTATTCTAAGTAATTTTTAGAAGATGACACGAGAGAGATGAGCATGGAAATAAACTTAGGCATGCAAGTAAGCCAAGGCACAAAAGGCCTTGGCACGAGAGAAGCAAGTCACGAGGAACAAGGATGAAAAAAACATGGAGGAATTGAGGGTGAAATACTCAGGCAAATAGTGTATGACTTGTTCAAGGGAAAAAAAGGTAGAAACAATTAGGAAATAGTTCACTCAAACATCATAGTAGAATAGTCAAGTGCAGATCTAGCACTACCTTATTAGAAGATAGGCACATGGCATCAAATATTTAGCATCAATTTGGTATATAGGGGTAATTAGGCTTGAATCAATAGGAATTCATTGTAACAGATTCTCATAACTCATTTTTTTTTAATGGTCATAGGCAAGTCATCACTTACATATTAATGTTGTAATTGAATGATTAGGGTAGAACCATGTATAAATACCCCCTAGTTTTACTTATAAGATTTGTTTATGTTATTGTTGAGATAATGGTAATATTGTAATTGTAATATTGAGATTAGTCATGTTCTTGATGTGTATTAATACATGTGTATTGTGACCATTGATACGTAATAATATGAAATACTTATGCTGCTAAAATACCTCTTATAAAAAATTTATGGAACCAATGGAACTAATACTCTTTTTATTGTTTTTTGCCTATCTCTTTAATTATGATAATTAAATTAAGTATGGAATGAATGGATTTTTATAACTAGTTTTTCTATGATAAATTTAGTTACAACTAATTTTTTATTCAAGAACCATGGTATATAAATCCCAATGTATACATCATTACACAATAGAACTAATAGGAACCAATCTTAAGTTATACCCTTTGGGTGAGCATGCGAGACCATTTCTCACATGGTATGCCAGCGTTCTAGCTAGTTAGACTTCTTAACCTCTTTAGGTATGTGACCAGGAAAATTCATGTTAAACTAAAGGAAAATAACCCAACATTTCATATTCAAAGATGCCAAAGCTTATGCACACCAATGTGATATATGTCAATGAGTAGGCAAACCAAACTGTAAGGATGCTTTGTCTCTTCATCCAATCCTTGTTCATGAACATTTTGAAAAATGAGCTATTGATTTTTTTGGCCCTATTACAACTGATGTAAGATGAAATGGTGCATGTTGTATCACTACCACCACCAATTATCTCACACATTGGGCTGAAGTCATGCCCACATATGATTTTACTACTCCAATTACTACCAAGTTCCTTTGGGAAAACATCATCACCAAATATGGATTCCTTTTAATTTTAACAAGTGATCATGGCACTCACTTTCTCAGTGAGATGATATGCATCCTCTTAGTTGAGTTCATTATTGTGCACCATAAGACAACTCCATACCACCCTCAAGCTAATGGAAATGTTGAAGCTTTTGACAAGATCTTAGGCCATACATTGACAAAGATTTATAATATTGATCACAGTGAGTGGGACAATCAAGTTTCTAAAATCTTATGGGCATATCAAACCACATAAAAATGATTAAACAAGAGTGTTCTTTTTCATCTTGTCTTTGGTGTTGAAGCAGTTCTACCAGTGGAGCTCCTTGTTCCTTGTTTATGTATTATATGTGTTGGCTAACTGGATGATGAAGAATCTCTAAAAGTGTACCTTGACACTTTATTATATTTAGATGAAGTATATTTTCTTGTACATTGGAACTAAGGAGTTGAAAATCCTATCATGATAGACATCTAAAAATAAAAACTTTTTCTCTAGGTATACATGTCTTGGTCTATGATACTATGTTTGTGTCACTCTGATAAAATTTGTGTACATTGGGATGGTTTGTTCTTCATTCATAGAATTTATCCCATAGGTTCCTATAATTTAAGATGGTTAGATGGCCAATTTATTTTAGGTCATTTTAATGGTAGTCAGTTTTGGCCCTATCATTCCATGTAATATTTCTAATTTTTTCAATAAGGTGTGTGCCACTAGATTAGTTTAGGATTTTGGTTTGTTCTCCAATAAAGTGTCACATTGATTATGTGCCTTTTGTTTAGGTTTATTTCATCACATGTTTCTCTTTTATTTTCATTTTAGTCATGTATGTGGAGGACCACAATAATATTTTAGTGTGGGGTAAGTTTCAAGATGAATAAATTAAAGCTAGAGTGTGCACACAAAAGAGGCATGTAGGTGAAAATTAGCACACATTATGAAAGTGAAATTTAAAACATATAATGGTAAGAAGGCATGCAAGAGGCATTGCATGACTAGAAGCATGAAAAAAGGATAGAAAAGGAAAAGTTTTTATGAATGGATCAAGAGGGAAAAAATAGTTTGCACCTTTGAGAATGGAAATTTAAATATTTTTACAACTAGCATGCACTATGATAAAATTGTGAGGATGGGACAGGTGTATTAAATTGACAAATTATTAAGTATAATGGCAAGCATACCAAATGGACATCATGGCAAAGCATTTGAGAGTATTAATGAGTGAAGTGATGGATGAAGGCATGGGAAAGTAAATGTATACAAGTCCGCAAGGCTATATAAAGTTAGAAAGTCCTCATTTCAACACTTTACTATTGAATTTTTTTGAATTTATAGATCCTAAGCGAAGCATTTTTAAGCCATCAGAAGGAGTGTTCATCAAATTACAGTGACAAATTTGAAGCTAAGAAGTGAAACAATGATCATGAATGGAGAAAGAGTGAAATTTTGATTGTAGGAACACTTTTGAGAAAAGTATAGGTTATAGGTATTGGTGTCCACCGTTAGATGATGTTGAATCAAGAATGTTGAGGAAGTTCAAACTAGGAAACATGTATTAATTTAGGAGAGTCAAATGGTCATACCTTAACCTTTAGGATCCTTGGAGGGTCATGCAGCCAAAACAAAAGTCCCAGAGAAGTGATCCTTTACCTATAATTCATGAAGAGGAAGAGTAGGAGGGTGCATGAGGATGTCCTAGTTTGATCTGGGAGGAAGGACCTAGTGAGTCCAATGTGCAAGTATAAAATGTGGTACAATAAGTAACAAAGACTTATATCAGGAAGGAACCAATGATGGTAGGCAAGGGGGGAATAAGTCTACAACATCACCTCCCCCTTATATTTTAATTGATGAAATGTAATACCCTGAGTCAGTCTTACATAGTAAAAATTAGGAGTCCAAGGTGTCTTCTTATCAAGTGCTTGACTACAACCACCATCAATTGATAAATGAGGGAGACTTGCAATGTGACTATAGATTTGAGCAAAAAAACACAAATAACAAGGTTACCTATGACCCCATGGTATTAAAACATTTAAATGATGTTGGGGTGTTACAACTTTTCCACTTGCCTTATTTTGGGAAGCACATGGAGGTGGTGAGATTTATGGTCTCACACGTCCATGGGGACTATTTGTAATTTACAGAGTGTAAGATGCAAATCTCTTCCCAATGGATTAACAAAGTAACATGGTTAAAATGTTTAGGCATTGACATTAATGTGGATCTAGGAAATAATGAGGTAGTTGAGAAGGCAACAACAATGCTAAAATATAAAAACGAGGGCCATGTGATGTACATTTTTAGCCTCCAAGATCCTACCATTTGGGTAGTTGCATGCTTGGCAATGACCAATCTTGGGGGTGGGGATAGATGGAAAGAGGTTTACATGGTGCACCTCTATATGGAAAGTCAGATGGCCTAAGGGAAAAAGTATAATTACACCTTGCATTTCACTAAGAAGATTGTGGAGGATGATGATAAGGCCCACCACCTTCCAAATCATAAATTTTCTTGGGGCATGATTCTTATTTTTCTAGTATTTGATGATATTAGCATTCCAAAATACACTAGTAAAGAGTTCAAGTGGGTGTACCCACCAAAAAACAAGTCCCCTATAGAATGGTTCCAATAGCTCACTTGTCTAGGCACCATCTCCCCTTCCCACAAGCTACAAATGAAAGGATGGTTTGAACGGATGAAGGAAGCATTTAGTAATGAATGGAAAATCCACAAAGAGTTACCCATGTAGATGGAAAATCAATCCCAATTTGTTATGATGCAACATTATTCACTTGTGCGCATCTAGATGGATCTCACAAATAACTTGTCTGGGTCGATACAACTATTATATGCTTTTGCTACCAAGTACTTCAAAAATGTTATGAATTTTATTATTGATGCATGCAAGGTACACATTAACACTAATAAAATTGGAAATGAAACTCATAATCTTCAACAATTATATGTTTACCCCAAAAATAAAGCATATAGGTTTAAGAATGAAACATATATTACTGATGTAAACATGCACTATATTCTCATTGAGGATCACATTCATGTGTTGTATTATATACTCAAGCCTAAGAAGAAGGATTTATGAATATAAGAGACCCCTATAGAAGCCCTTCCCCTCCCACCAAAAACAAAAATGCAAAGAATGTAACACATACAAGAAAAGAGGCCAAGGCCTGATACCACTGGAAGCATGTCAAAAGAGAAACCTAAGCAACAAAGGATGAACCCATCACATCCTAAATAACAAGTCATGCTTACAAGATAGGAATAATAGGGCCTTGATACCATCTAACAAATGGTTATTCTCTTAGGATATGAACATTCTGCACAGAGTGTTTGGGTATCAAAGTAAAGCGTGACAAATCCTAAGCCATCACCTAAAAAAGAACCTAAGGAATCCACCTCGAATCTAAAAAAGTAAATTCCATAGCAACAATAAGATCTTTCCTGTGATGATGCACAAATGGATATTGAAATTCCTACATGTGAAGAGGGGGTAAATAAAGGTGCAACTCTAGGTGCCAATGACTAGGATGTTAACCAAAGTGACTAATAGATTGATTCAGATGTTGAGATCCTCAAGCAAGATCTAAATAAGGGAAAGGGGCCAAATAGATAATCTAATAAAAATAAGGTCATAAAGGTGATACCTTATCTGTTCATGGCTATCTCTAACAACACATCCCTAAAGAAGAATTGTATATGTGGGATTATTTCCTTGAGGAGGACTCTTCCAATCAGACTTAGTGCAAGCTCTCATTTTACATCGATGTTTTTAATGAGTAATACCATTTTTAGATTTAATCAATTAGAATTGATTTACTGATATAGGGGGCAGATATTCCTATAGTTTTTTGGGTGGATATCTAGCAGTGTTCACTAGCCCAAGCAAGCACAACCCTCATTAAGTTGGTTGTCGTAGTCACAAGGCAAAATGCTCTATAGGGATATGATGTTATCCAGCTTCAATAAAATCACCAAGAGGTCACTTCCTTGTACCAACATGAATGTACTGAAAGAATAAAGCTTGAACATGAATTAGATGAGTTGAAGCACTAACAGGAAGTGACAGTGGCATCTCAAGTAAAGACTCTAAAATTATGCAAGTCAACTTTGTAACAAGAGCTATCATTGGCCAATGGGATCCTACTTACAATAAAATATATTGACAAATTAGAGACCTAGTGTATATTTTATTGAAAAAATACAAAGACCAAGAGAATCCCTAATATGAGAAAACTTGGGCTATAGAGCAGTTTGTATAATTCGTAGAAGTATGTAAGAGATTTTTAGCCCGAGTGGGTGACACAATTCCCATATTTGATGGGGTTTTTGTCAATTTCGTTTGACCCACTAAATTTTTGAAAGATAGGCTTTAGTTGGAAGAACACTAGTGCCATCAATTAGCCAAGAATGCACTAACAATAAAGGATAGAGTGCAGGACACCAAAGCATTCCAAGATGTGGAAGCACTAGAAAATAATATTAGTTCTCATAATTAAGAGCTCAATACCAATTTTATAGTACTCCAAGGATAGGTTTTGACAAAGGTTAGGTCACTTGAGGATTTCCACAAGGATGCCACTACATCACTTGAGCTTTTTAAAAATCAAGCATGTGACTTTTTATAGTAACTAGAGGAGACAAAATGACTAAAGGGTGAAGCTGAATAAATTACCTCCAAGCTACAAACTACCCTAAACCAATTGGATGAGGTCGAGCAAATGAAACCTAAATTTTTGGTATCTGAAGGACCTAAGGATGGCACATAGTTTAGGATGGACTATTAAATTCATGTGGGGTGATGTTGGACCCTAAAATTTATATTAATTTATTCTAAGTAATTTTTTGAAGATGGCATAGTAGAGATGGGTGTGGAAGTAAGCCAAGGCACAGAAGGCCTTGGTGTGGGAGAATTAATTCATGAGGAACAAAGATGAAAAAAATGGAAGAACTAAGGATGTAAGACTTAGGAAAATAGTGTATGACTTGGACAAGGGCACGAAAGGCAAAAATGGTTCATGCGACTATTAGAGGAGAATAGTCAAGCATGGATTTAGTAATGGCCCATAATAATATAGGCACATGACATCAAATATCTAGCATAAAGTGAGTATATAGGGGCATTTAGGCCTGAATCAATAGGAACTCATTGTAATGGCTTCCCATGAATCATTTTTTTTAATAGACATTGGAAATTCATCACTTACATATTAATGTTATAACTGGATGATTGGGGTAGAACCATATATAAATATGCCCTAGTTTTACTTAGTTGAGTTGTTGATTTTGTTGTTGTTGAGATGATGGTAATCTTGTAATTGTAATCTTGAGCTTAGTCATGTTATTAATGTGCATTAAGCCCTGTTTATGGTGACCATTGATAAGTAATAAGATGAAATACATGTGCTACTGAAATACCTCTTGTAAACTTGTTATGAGACCAATGGTACTACTACTCTTTTTATTGATTTGTGCCTATCTATTTTCTTGTTTTAAATAAGTTAAGTATAGAATGAACATATTGTTAGAATTAGTTTTAATATGATAAATTTAGTTAGAAATAAGTACCATTTCAAGCACCTTGGTATATAAATCCCAATGTATACACCATTGCATGACATAATAGACGGTAATAGTCTTAAGTTGTGCGCTTCAGGTGAGTGTGTGAGACCATTTCTCATGTGATATGCCATTACTCTAGCTAATTGTAATTCTTAACCTCTTTTGGCATGAAACTAGAAAAATTCATGCTAAACTAAAGGAAAATAACCCAACAAGGGAATCTCATTAGGGGCATGCTTATAAACATGTTCTACACAATTGAAACATAATTGGCACAGTTCTTAGATTATAGTGAAGGCATGCTTTGGAAGCATGTTCTCCACATTAATTTAGTATGTGGTACTTATATCAATTTTCATATTTAGTGGGATCATATCATATGGGCATGGATTTCACACATTCATAGTTCTTAGATTTAGTGGGGGCATGTTTTGGAAGCATGTTCTCCACACCTATTCAATATTCAACATCTTCAATTTACAGTGGGGGCATGTTTTGGAAATATGTCCTCCATATTGATACTTATTCTAGTTTTAGATTCCTCCATACATAGTATGCGCAAACTTTGGAAGCATGCTCTCCACACTTACATAGTTTCTAAATTGGCAAAAACATACACAATATATTATCTAGATTCATAGTTGTGGTAAAATTTTGTACATTGGTACCATTTACTATACATAGTTTTAGCATGAGACATACCCAAGTTGAATATTCTATGTAATGTGTCCTAATATTGGAAAATCCAAATAATTTAAAAAATTACAAAACTCTTTTATGTACTGTTACCACAACACAAAAAAAATCACATGTTGATACCCCAACGTATGAATACCCTGATTGAGCATCCACAGACTATATTGAGCCTTACCCATCTGCAATGATTGGTTCTTCATTTTTATGTGATTGGAGGGACTAAATCATCAAGTTTTTTCAGTGAACTTGATTACATCACTCACCCTATATTGATCTATAAATTTACACATCTTTTGCACTCGAGTTGTTCTCATCAGGAAATGATACTCTCGATGGCTAAGGCACCACTCTTCCTATTCTAGGTTGGGGACATGATCACCTCCCAAATGTCCCTACTCCAATTAAAACACCACCATGGTGTGATACACTTTTACCACTTGTATACTCACTCATATTTCTATCCAAAATATGGATAAGGCTGCAAGTCCCTTGTCTACTTCTCTAGTTTTTAGCACTCCATACCTAGTTACTACATGACACGTACATAGGTGTATTATATCTACCCTCTTTATTTATGCTAATTTTTATTTTTGATTACATATAGATTACATATGTTGATTTAATTTTTTAGCATATCTTTGGTTGTAGGTAATGTCTAAAAGGATGAAATATTGAAGGAACAACTCGAGCAAAGACAAGATGTGTTATCCACACCACAGTATGCATTTGCTTTTCCTTTACACTAGTAATTCTAGTTTTTCTTGCATTACTCGATAAAAGGGGGGGAAATATAGACACCCATGTTGGTAAAAGTACACATATTTCTAGTCTTCTTGTATGTATATACATTTTTACTAAGAATTAGACATATAGTGATGTAGTCTCTTACGGACCTCTGTGGTTTCATCTTATTTCACTTGATTTACCTACCCCTAAGGCTTGTGTGATATGTTTTTTTATCTTCATCTAATGTATGCTGTAGGCCCCCACCTATTTTAATTTTTTTTGTATGTTTTATCCCCTGGACACTTGCGTATGTCTTAGACACTAGCGTCAAATTAGTGACAAGCCTAAATGCAACTATCCAGACTTATATGTTATCTTTTTCCATATCTTTCACCTCGTGACTATTTTTTTATACCTATTTTCCCATACTATGGTTATCTTTTCACATGTTATTGGGTTATAATTTAAAGTCAAAAGGTTCTTATATATACAAAAGCTATGTTCTAATTTATACACCTTCAAATTTGATAAGGCAACTCTCTAATAAGTATTATTCATTTCAAGCTATCAAATTATACTACAACACTGAATCAAATATCTAATGCATTCAAAAGGTCAAATTTATTATTGCATCACTTATACCAAGGGTTACTATGAGAGAGAGCATATAGTTTTACTATTACAATTCCACACACATGCATAAGAGGGAGAACTACATGTGAGTTTGAGGTTGAAATTCAGAATAAATTACATTAACTAAATAATCTAAATTAATAAAATCACTACAAGAGGTGTTTATTTATACAATACTAAAAGAGATTAGATATCCTAATCTATAGGATATTATAACTATTCACACCTAAGAAATACCCTAAATAACTAACCTATGTCAATCAAAGGTTAATAACACCTTGAGACATTTATTAAAATATAGCTAGGATTAATTAATTATTCTAACATTCTCCCCCTTAATTGATCATACCCTGAAGAGAAGAAGAGAGAATTCTTGAATGCCTCAAACTTATCACAAGCAAGTGACTTCGTGAAGATATCTGCACACTAATCCTAAGTGGGGAAATACTGGAGTTGTATATTGTGTTGTTAAACATGTTCATGTATGAAATGAATCTGAATATCTATGTGTTTGGTTCTCTCATGAAACATTGGATTGTGAACAAGATGTAGAACACCCTGATTGTCATAATTCAAAACTATAGGCTGAGTTTGTGGAAATCCAAGTATTGAAAGAATGCGACGTATCCATATCCCTTCATAGATAGTTCCTACTACAGCATGATATTCTACCTCTATGGAAGATCTAGAAACAAAATTATGCTTCTTACTTCCCCCATGAAATTGGATCAGATCCTAGAAAGAACATAAATCTAGAAGTGGATTTCCTATCATCAATAGAAGTTGCATGATCTACATCCATGTATCCTATCAAGAAGAACTTACCATTCTTCTTATACTCTAAGCCATACTCAACTATACCTCTGATGTATCTCAATACCCACTTTACCACTTTTCAATGTGACACCTTTGGTTCCTGCATGAACCAAGAAAGATAGCTGACAGCATAGCTAATATTTGGCCTACTATATGTCAAGTAAATGAGACTCCCAATCAACTACCGATAGAGAGTTACATTTACTTCTAGTGATGGATCTATATGAGACAACTAAAGTATTATCTCCATAGGTGTTGCAATAGGCTTGCAATCCATCATACTAAATTTCTTGAGCAATGTCTTAGTATACATCATCTATGAAACAAAAATGTAATGTTCTTTCTATCATACCTCCAAACCAAGATAATAGTGTAGTAGCCTGAGATCTGTCATGTCAAATGATCGCTTGAGATCATTCTTAGTTATATCGATCTTCAATGTGCTGCTAGTGATGACTAGATTGTTGACATCAACAATCACTATAAAAACCTCCCCCCATGCTCTTTAAGGTAGAGGTTAGGATCATATGGATTCCTATTGAAACTATCTTGTATGATATGCTCATCAATTTTGATCTTCCAGGCTCAGGGAACCTATTTTAGCCCATAGAGAGACTTGATAAGCCTACACACTTTTTGTTCCTGATTAGGTGCCACAAATCCTTTAGGTTGAGTCATGTAGACTTCCTCTTTCAAATCTCCATTAACAAAGGCACTTTTTATGTCCATTTGATTGAATTTCCATACAAACTATGTAGCCATAGCAGAAACCATTCTAATAGTCTTTATCTTAGTTGTGGGAGTAAAAGTCTCCTCATAGTCAATGCCTTCTTTCTGAGCATACCCTTTTGCAACAAGCCTTGCCTTGTACTTATAAATATTTCCATCTAATTTTTAATTGGTCTTAAAGACCCATTTACATCCAATAGGTTTCTTCCCTAGTGGAAGATCAATAAGCTGCCAAGTGTTATTCTTCATCAGTGACTGACATTCTACATCCATGGCATCTTTCCAAGGTCTAGACTATAGGGCTTCTGTTACTGTAGAAGGCTCATATGTTTATTTCACAATACTCATAAGGGCCATATTAACCTCTTCTCAAGCCATGCTTTGAGTCCTCAGTCTTGAAGTGAATGTATCTAGTACTCCATCTAAGTTAGCATCTTGTATAGTACTTGTATATCATTTGGGCATACGTTGAACTGTAGGTGGTGGTGCTAGAGGTCTTATTTGACTATCTTCCTATTCAATTTCACCATCACTATATGAATATATTATAATAATTTTACCTGTATCACTTGCTTGTGTAGAGGTTGGATTGAATCCACTCTTTTCATCAAACACTACATCTTTGTTGATTAGTACTTTCTTTGTTTTTGGATCAAGGAGCCTGTATGCCTTTGATTGTGCACTGTAGCCCACAAAAATACATTCCTTTGTTTTCTTATCAAAATTATTTATTTTATTCTTAGGAACATGCATATATGTCTTACAACCAAAAACTCAAAGGTGGGTTACCTTTGGTTTGTTCCCTGTCCAAGCTTCATGTGGTGTGATTCCATCAAGAGCTTTGGTGGGTGACCTATTCAACAAGTAGAATGCAATGTGACAAGATTCTACCCAATATGTATTAGGTAATTTATCATCCTCAACCATGCTACAAAAAATTTCCATAATGACCCTATTATGCTATTCTGCAACTCCATTCTACTGAGGTGAATATGGAGTTGTCAATTGATGATTGATTCCATTCACACTGAGATAGGCTAAGAATTTTTTACTAGTGTAATCCCCTCCATGATCTAAGTGGAGGGTCTTGATTTTCCTACCAATTTCATTCTCAACTATGGCCTTGAATTCTTTAAAGACTTAAAAAATTTGATCCTAAGTCTTCAATAAATATACCCACATTTTTCGTGAGTAATCATCAACAAAAATTTGAAAGTATTTGTACCCTTTGAGACTGGGACAAAAATGTCTGCAAAGATTGATGTGCACCAAGTCCAACTTATCAAGTGACTGATACTCAGTCTTTCCAAAAGGATCTCTTTCTTTGTTTTCTTGATAAGTAACTAGTACATATATCAGAAGATTTCTTGAGTTTGGGAAGACCACGAACCATATATTGTTTGCTCAGTTGAACCAAATATCCATAACTTTAGTGACCATATCTTCTATGCCATAAATTTCCTATTTTTATATCTTTGACCACAAGTGATTGATGATCATTTTGAAAAAAATCAAGATGAAACATTTTTCCAATTTTGGAAGCTTTGGCAATCAATTTAAAATGCCTAGACTTATCTTTGATATGGCAAAACTTTTGACCATTTTGGTGATCAAATTCAACCATGAGGTTATGGTCAAGTAGCTAATTAACAGATAACACATTTTTTATAAGACCTAGAACATATAGAATATTTGAAATGTTATAATTTATGTTTCCAAGTTGAATTTTGATGTCACCATTACCATGTACTATATATGGGGTATCATCTCCAAGTGATACATTTCCCTTTGACTCTAATTTTGTCAAAGTAGAAAACCAATCTTTTCTACCTATCATGTGTCTGGTTGCTCCTGAATCAACATACCAAACTGCACTTGGATTATTTTTATACTCATGTGTTTTTTTAGCTAAACCATATTCCTTATTTAAAGAATTGTTGTCTTCAATAACATTGCCATGTTGTTTAGGCTTGAAATTTTTTTGTTTCCACCTATTTTGTTGTTGTGGTTACTTTTTTTAGTTTGTGGTGACTTGTTGAAAGATGAATTCTTGCTTGATGAGCCCTGTTGAAAAGTGTTGTATCAATAATGTTTCAATTTATGTCCTTGTTTTCCATAAATTTGACATGCTTTAAGAGAATGTGAATTATTTTCTTGTTGGTTATGTTGATTATTCTACTTTGGAGATTGATTTTGACCCTTCATGGGTTTTTTACCCTTATGATTCGATGCAAGTACATGCTCATCATCTACTTCCTCTAAATTATGAATAACTTCCTCTTTTTGCAACAAATTGACCAACACCTCAAAAGTTGGTTTTTGTCCTATGATATTCAATGTGGTCACAAAGATCCTATATGCGAGGGGCAATGCTCTAAGGACTATAGGGACCAAAGAGTTATATGTCATTATTTCTCCTAAATATTGAAGTGAATCCCACAAATTTATAACTCTTCTAAGGAATGCTTCTATTTTTTCATCTAATTTGAGCTTAAGAGTGTGCAATTGGCTCTAAAAATGCAAGATTTGGTTTTGATTTTTAGCTTCATAAATAGTTTTAATCTTATCCCATGTATATTTTATAGTTGTAGCACTATGGACATGAGGTTGTACCTCATCTGAAACACCAAACATGATTATCAACTTAGCCTTTTTATTAGCCTTGTCATATTTCTGTTGTTGATCAACATATGTTGCATGTCTAACCCATGTGCCTTCAACTACTGACCAAATATCTTCAAATTCTAGATATGTTTGTACTTTTGTTTTTCATGTTGCTTAATTATCACCATGAAGCAATTGTGTGTCAGGGAGCACAAAATATGGTCCTGAACCAGACATTTTGCAAGTTGTGTATGACAAAGAAGTACAAGTTGTGTATGTTGCAAAATGTAAGGAAAATACAAAATATGCATATAAAAAGATGAAAAATTGTGCACTATCACACAATGTATGTCAGAATCTATCAAAAATGCATCCAAACAAGTAATGGAAAATTGGACATCGGTTTCAACTGAAAATACGTTCAAGGAGCAAATGAGGCTACAATTTTTTATTTTGAATTTTTAAAATTTAATGACTTTAATATATATATATATATAATTTAAAAATATGCACTTTTTAAAAATACAAAATATAAATTGGAGTTACCAATCAAAAGTTATGGCCTCTTAAAGGTCCAAAATACATGAACTCGTCAGCTAAACTAGCAAGAAATTGAAAATTATGAAAATATGGGTGATCATAATGTAAAAAATAGCCTTACCAATGCATATATCTCGATAAAATATCCAAGCTGGAAAAAAAATCATCTTCTTAGGCTTCACGGATCAAAAGTTATGAACCTTGAAAGAAAAGATCTTCAAATTTGGCTCATAGTGGTGAAGGATAAGCCCTCAAGGGCTTAAAAAACGCCCAACAGGTGGTCATATGGCATGAACATAGGCTGAAATATCTTGGTGGTGTGATGGTAGTAATGATGTTATAAGTGGCAGATCTGGGTGGTGCTCCACCCAAAAAATTGACCTTGCACCAAATGAAAACTTCCAAATTACACTCTACCTTCAAACTTTCACCACGGGTGCCTTGGTGCTCCATTTTTAGAAAACGAATACTTTTCAAAAATCTCTCGATAAGAAGAACTTGGTGATATAGGATTTGATCCATGATTATGCAAAAAAATCATAAAAAATGTCATATTTCCTGTTGTTCCTCACTTGTTCTACAAAATAGAAACTTAAAAAAATCGTAGAAAATCCCCAGAAGCTCCAAAATTTATGATTTTTTTTTTTAAATAGTATTTTTATGAACATAATTTGGAAAAATTAAAAGATCATTTCCATAGATTCTATATTTTTTTAGATCTGACAAATAATCATCACAATGATATATACAATCATCTGAAAAACTTAGATCTATTCCTCCACCAATTCAGAATTGGATCTTGACCATAAATAATAAAATCAAATTAAAATATCTCAAATATGATCTAATATCTAAAATTTAGCCCAAAATTTAATATAAATATGGCTAAAATTTATCAAAACAAAAAAATTTACCTGTTTTGATAATTATTCTCCTTCCACAAAATTGGCCAAAATTCTGACAGCATTTCAGCTTGGGATGGCTGAAATTGGAGCAGTGTGATGCATCCAATGATCGCACGAATCTTAATCTCGATTGCTTCAAAAAAACTCCTTAAGAATTTCCTACTCTGGTACCAAATAAAATCCAGAATAAATTGCATTAATTGAATTATCTGAATTAATAAAAGCACTACAAAAGGTGATTATTTATACAATACTAAAAGAGATTAGGTATCCTAATCTGTAGGAGATTACAACTATTCACACCTAGGAGATACCCCAAATAACTAACCTATGTCAATCAAAGGTTAATAACACCTTGAGACATTTATTACAATATAGCTAGGATTAATTAATTAATCTAATAGAGGCCCACTTAGGAGTATTGGCTATGTAGGTAGCACTTAGCAATAGCAGGGTTGTTAGGGCTAGCTTAACTCATGTTACTAAACCTTTTTACCAAGTTACAAGAGGTACAATGCAAATGAATTATGGTTTCTTATTATCTAGATCTGTCACACATGTGAACATAATTTGAGGCATAGAATGATTACACAAGGGGCAGTGCAAGTCTAGGATAAATTTAAAGTCACTCTTGTATATATCTCACTCGATAGTTACGTCATGTTACTATCCCAGATCGACACAAATGTCCAAAGGTAAAAAATAGTCAAGATAAAAAAATGATTAAAGTCCAAATATCTGATACATCCCTACGATAACTCCTGATCAGTACCATAGTGTAGAACAAAATAAAAAATAAGATACACTCTCTTTATCCCTTAGTTGCTTAGTACTTGTTATATTTATTACATATGTTTAAATGAGATATATTGTCAAAATACAGTATTACATTATTAAAATTTGAATATTACTTGATTAGCATTCAAAAAACTTTATTGCTTGATGTTTCTAATATGAATCCAAAAGCATTAAAATAGTTGGAAAAGGGAAAAAGTCAAAATGCAAGGTTATACCAACTACTGTCTATTATAGAGAAATTGTGGGATGACATTAGTATGGATTTTGTGTTAGGATTTCCATGAATCTAGAAGGGGAATGATTTCATATTTATAGTGGTAGATAGGTTTTTAAATATGGCACATTTCATTGTTTTCATAAGACAAGCAACACAACAAACATTACATATATATTCTTCAAATAAGTGACAACAGTGTATGGATTATCGTGTAGCATAGTATCAGATTGGAACACTAGGTTTTTAGGCCATTTTTTACCTTGTGGAATAATTTGGGATCAAATCTAAGTTTTAGTTTAGCATACCATCCATAAATTGATGGAAAAATTGAGGTTATGAATAAAATCCTTCAAAACTTATTGAGGTGTTTGTCTATTGACAAACTAAAGAAGTGGGACTTAGTTTTGATATAATTAGAGTTTGTGTATAAAAAATCAATGAATAAAAGAACTAGGTAAACACCTTTCTAGGTTGTATTTGGAATTAACCCATGGGGCATTGCAAAATTAATAGAAATAAAGGGGTGCATGGAAGAAGCATAGAAGTAGAAGACTATGCAGAATATATGCACGAGGTACACCAAAATGTGTGAACAAAGTTGGAGAAAAATAGTTTTTAATATAATTAATGCATAGACATGAGGCACATAAGTAAATTTTAAGTTGAATATTTGATATCAACACATTTTCCCAAGGAAAGTTTCCCTCGTAAAACATACAAGATGAAATTGAAGAAGATAGGGTCATGCAAAGTGTTTAATAAATTTTCATCAAATGCATATGAAATCAAATTGCCTAAATGCTTGGACACGTCTCCCATATTTAATGTGTCATAATTATATGATTATCATGAAGGAAAGAACAGTGGTGATGATGAGTAGTTAGGATCTCAAGTACCTAATTGGAGAACACAAGTAATAGAGAAAGAGAAGGATGAAATACATGTTGTGTTGGAATCTAAGAGTGTCAAGAGGACATGTGGGAAAGAATGTAAACAATACTTAATGAAGTTTAATAATTGCACACAATCACATCATTGTGTTCAACTAAAAATGCTTCGTAAATTCAATGTTATATGTTTGTTATAATGTATAACCATTTTTGTACTTATTCCTACTTGAACTGGTCTAATACCTTAATGATACTATTAATAATGATATTAGAACACCTAAAAAAAGGAATAATAAATAATTATGCAACACTTGTAAATGAATTAAATATTAGATTGTAACATGGCACTTTAAATACATGGAACTATTATACATTCTTTGTCAAGTGTTAGACTAGAAATGTAACAAACATAATTTACTCTTTAAAAGAAATTAATTTTAAATGAAAATAAAATATACTCATACAATCATTATAAATATTGATTGTAACTAACAATGTTAAAGGTAATTACTTTGTAATTAAAGTTTATTTTTTCTAATGTCCATAAATATTTTTCTTTTTGCATCAAAAAATAATAATTCAATCAAAAAAATTAAAGAAATAAAAATATCCTTTCTTTATTTTCAAAATATATGCAACACAAAATTAACAAAATAATACATTCAACAAATAATTACATCTAAGAAAATTATACATTTTGATTAGATACATCTTAAACTAAAGAAAATAATATACTTAAAAAATAATTATATATTATGTTGCATATAATGAAAAAAAACATCTTAATCAGTTTACACTTTAATTATGACAAGTCTAAACGCCTTATAAATTCAATGGTATTTACTCATTAAATTATAGGATATTTCTTGTATTTGTTGTTACATAGACTGGGCAAAACATATAAGTAGATATTGTAAATTAAATTCACCCAATAAATTTATCCCGAAGATAAATATACTTCTTAAAATTTCCAATTTCATTATAAACATACACCATTAAATGTCAAATAAACCTCTAATTTTTTTATTTTATAAATGCATTCATTCTATAAAGTATGCAACATATCTCCAATTTTTTGGTAGTAAATTAAAAAGGAAAATTTCTAACAATAAAAAAATAATATAAACCATCCATTAGGTAATGGTGTAATGGAAATTAGTATCTCTTTTTAATGAGAGGTCCAAGATTTAAATCTCACTTCGTGTTAAGGTGACCCACTATAAGGCTGAAATAAAAAATATTGTGGCTATTATTGTTACATATTTTGGAATCAAGTAAAGATAATGCATGTGGCTAGACAAATATTTAGTTTCTAAAAAGTATAATCAAATATATACACCTTTCGACTATTTATTTCATTTTTTAAACTCAATTTAGTACAAATGATCTCTACCAAAATGGAAAAAAAACTACCATAAAATTAGGTCATTGCCATTGAAAATGGAGTATTCAAAATCTCCTCACTTGAAAACTTAGCTTTCAGGAGCCCTCGAATGTAGATTTAAAAAATATCGACAAATATGCAAGGAATTAATGAAATATTACACTTCCTAAAAAATTTTGAGAAGCAAAATCACATAAGTATTCCACAATTGCAACTATCAATTATCAAAATGAATAAAAGACAAAAAACCACATAGTTTTCTACGGTTTCTATGAGTATAATTATTCAAACTCTATAAAAAAAATTATATTATACAAGTTGATAAAAATGACCCAACAAATGCACCAATATCCTTGTATCGCACAAAATATCAAACCAAATATAGAAAATAACTTTGCTAACACATCAAGATATTTTATGTGTACGCAAATCAAAACAAAAAGTAAATATTCAAAGGCACAAGAACAAAACCTAGTTTCCACAAATCAGGAAAAATACGTAAGGAATTAATCAAATATTAGACCTCTTCACATGAATTGATAAGCAAAACCATATAATTATTCCATGCCTACAACTATAAAGAGGAAAAAATACAAACATTCCATAATACCCAAGGGCTTTCCATTTCTTTACAATAATATATATTCAAACCCCATATATTTATAATCAAAAATATTAAAAAATTATTAAGAAAAAGCTACTATGTGCCGTGAAAACTAGCCCAAAAAACATATCGACATCCTTGTATCACAAAAAAAGATAAAAACAACCATGGAAAAGGAAGATAAGTTTATCAATCAAGCATGACTTAACAACACAACAATGAATATCGTAAGTTCTAACTCAATCTGCATTCTTACATTACAAGTTTTTACTATCGAAAATATTCAAGAAATATCAAACGCCATAAGAATCCATCAACTTTCAAAATAATATGGCACCACAAAGATCATCACTATTAAAATATACAATATTCAAAATCTCCTCAATTCAAAATTTACCTTTTAAAAACTCTCAAACACATATTTCACAAATTTACACAAATATAAAGAATTAGTGAAATATTAAACATCTCCATAAAGATTGATAAGAATAACTCACAAAAAGAAAAAAGTAATAAAAAAAATATTCAAAATTCTTATAGAAAAAATACCATACGAAGTGAAAACTGACCAAAAACACACCAAAATCCTTATATCACAAATAAACATCAGACAGAAAATATATATACGAACATAATTCAAAACAATGTAAAACTACATATTTGTAAGTACAAAAACAAAACAAAACCAAAATGAATTGGAAAAGGAAATGAAGTTTACTGGTTCAACAAGATATGTCAAGCTAACTCAATCTACACTTCTACATTCAAATTTTTCAATAGATTATTATATTATTAAAATGGTGAAGAGAGAATATTTTCAATGTTATGGTGAACACCCAGACTTTCAATCTATATGGAAGATTTCAAATTTGGATTCAGTTGGCAAACATCAAGTCATGTGATGGCTCTCAATCACTACCTCCTCATTATTATGAATATTATTAATATTATTAGTAGATTTTGAGGAAATTCCATTAGAAAAAAGTGTTATTGTTTCTATTTTATCGTGAACTTTAGTGTTATTATTGTCAACATATTTTGCTGGTGTAATTTATGTCAAATAAATAAAAAATACATTTAAAATGGTAAAAATTTTGTAAATTTAATAATTTTTAAATTTTTTTGGCATAAATAATATTAGAGTTTGTATCAACAAGTGACAATAATGATTTGACGAAGACATCAACTATATGAAATTTAAAAAGCAAATCTTGACATAAACTCTAATGTAAATATTGATAAAAGTATTTTTAATAGATTTTTCAAAACACTTAAAAAGATTATATTTGACTTATTTGAAATATGAAAAAAGTCAACAAAATATATCTAATGCAAATATGTCAAACTTTGTGTAAAACCACAACTTAAATTAGAAAAAAAAAATCTCAAAAATATATTAAAGAAAATGACCATTTATTTATCTTTTACAAATTGGAGAACAATAATAAAAATAAAAATAAGCATTTTGAAAAGGTTCAATTATCATTATTATAGAAAATTTATTTGAATTTTATCTCATACTATCATATTTATCTATTTTTTAATGTTGTTTTGTACTTAAAATGGTAGAGAAAGAAAAATTAGAAAGAAGAAAAAGAAAATATAAAAACAGATAAAATTAGAGTAAATAGATGATTGGTTTGAAAAGAAATTCAAAAATGCATAAAAATAAGAATATGATGAACATTTCATAATTTTTGTGTATCATTCTTTATTTATTTTTTTATAAATTGAGTTTGGTCTTTCAAAAGAGATTTTTTTATTCTCTAATTTTTGTTTGAGTTATATCTCACAGTATTATATTTATCCAATTTTTTTTGTTTTTTATATTTAAAATGAGAGGAAAAAACTAGAAAAAAATAGAAGAAAAAGAAAATTCAGAAAAATACAGAATTATAATACATAGATGATTGGTTTAAAAATAAATTCTAAGAACAGGAAGAAGAAGAATATTTCATAAGTTTCTTATGTCATTCTTTGTTGGATTTTTATAAAATAATTTAATTTTGTAATAAACATAAAATAGGTGTTTTCATTAAAATTTTAGGCATTCTATTTATCAAGAAATAGCTCTATCTTTTTTTTTAATATATAGGATAAAGGTTTTAAAAATATTTCCTCAACACTCCCATTTTTTCTATTTTTAATTCTATTATAAATATAATTTTTATTCTCTACAATAATGTTATAGATCTACATTTTTTATATAAAAAAAGTTTTCATAAAAAAATCGATCATACCATTTATCAAAAACATAAAATTATATTTTTGCAATATAAAAATTTAAAGTTTGAAAAAATAAAACCATAACATTTTCATATT
Organism: Torreya grandis; assembly: GCA_037957365.1. Taxonomy (NCBI): domain Eukaryota; kingdom Viridiplantae; phylum Streptophyta; class Pinopsida; order Cupressales; family Taxaceae; genus Torreya; species Torreya grandis. The sequence continues at coordinate 1,576,207 of JARHVA010003508.1, forward strand.
TTTATTTTATTTTTTTAAATATATATATTTTTCTTCAAAATTATATAAATTTTTATTTCTTACAGAAAAAAATGTTTATTAACAATTTATTCCTCTTTTCTTAAGTTATTTCTTAACTTTTTCTAAATTTCATATGTTTCAACTTAAAAAAACCTAAATTAACATCCCATTTAAAATCACATAGAGTTCACAATTATAAAAGTTTGATTAACACTTTTAAAAGTCATTGATTGCACACAAAAGGCTTGCAATCAAGTGTGTGTGTGTGTGTGTAAAATTTTAATTTGATTATTTAGTAAGTAATTTGATATTTTTAAAGATTTTTTAAATTATAATCACTTTTTAAAATCTTCAAAATTTTTGTGTAATAATTTGATTTTAAAAATATTTTAAGTAGTTTTTACATAGTTTAAGAGAATTTATTAATCGTTTTCTTTCAACTAACAATTTTGTTATTCAAATTTAACGTATATATAAGATTTAGGTTGATGTTCAATATTAAGAATTACCTAACTAATGTCTTGATTGCATATGTAAAGTTTAAGACAAGATTAAATATTATTTAAAAAATATATTTTGCTTTTTATTATGAAAGAATTATCATTACTATGTTTTATTTTTTATTTTTCTAGTTCAAGAATTGAGTTATGACGAGTATACTTTTAGGCAATGAGAAATATGATGAAGATGATCATCACAAGAGCAATGATGGCAGTGTTGATGATGACGAGACCATATCTTTGATGATGATGATAATAATGATGTCCTTGTTGATGATAATAATAAGGAGAATGATGATGGATAAAAAATAAAAAATTACTATGATAGATTCTTCATTCATACTATATGACAATAAGGATTATTACCCTAGAAAATTTATTAATGATGGCAATGTTTATTGATGTTTAGTAGTAATAATTACCAAACTATAATTTGGTGAGTACATTAAAAATTATTTATTCCAAGTACATTTTATATTTACTACTCAAATCTATGATATTGTTGATTTTTATTATTATTTTAGTCGAATGTCAATTATTAGCATGTTAAAATAATGTAATTAATTAGTATAATTTTACAATTATTTTTTATCAAATAAGTTTAACTCTCATCTAAATAATGTTATAAATAATTAATGATTTTCTCGCCATAATTACAATACAAATTTTGAATATATTTCTATTAAAAATTTGAACTCAAATAAAAAATAGTTTGACACAAAATTTGGTGCAAAAAGAGTGACTTTTTCATTTTTAGTGAATTTTTTCTTCCAAAAATTTAAAATTAACAAATTAAAATTTTAGAAAAGTCAACAACTTCAACGTAAATAAATTTAGGGAAAAAATTGCATCCCTTGAAATTTCTATCAATTTTTTTCACTAACTCACGTAACGAAATGTATTGATTTGCATCAATTTTTTTGATATAAACTCATCACTAAAATATTTATTTAAAAATAAAAAATCTAAACCAAAACCACCTTAATTTTGACACAAATAGTATTACAAAAACCTCAAAATATTAATATATTATTATTTTTACTATTATCATTACTATTACTATTAATATATTTAAATCATTTCAATGGTCATTATTTTAGTGAAAATTCACTTAACATAAGTATTTTATTAGTGATGTTTATTTAAAAAGGCCTTCTTAAATGATTTAAACACAACAAAATTTTTATATAAAAATTAATAATTTAATTAAATTATTTATAAAAACTTTGAATTATAAATCTTTAATTATATAATTCATTTCAAAAAAATTGTTAGATAATAATTTAATTAAATTGTTTATAAAAGCTATCAATTGTTTGTGGAAATCTTCAATTACATAGTTCAATTTAAAGATCTCATAACAAATATAGTTTAATAATTAATTATGAAAAATATTATTATCAAATATGCTAATATTAATTTAATTGATTTTTTTTATAAAAACTTTGAATTGAAAGTCTTTAATTATATAATTCATTACAAAGATTTGTAAGATAATAAATTAACTAAATTGTTTGTGGAAGCCTTCAATTACATAATTTAATTTAAAAAAATTATAATAAATATGGTTTAATCGTCAACCACGATAGATATTACATGTTTATTTATTATTATAATAGAATATGCTAATACAATTATATTTTTAATGAGAACCAAATTCAAAACTTTTTGATTGATAGATGGGTATATATAAAAAAATATCATATTACTCTTAATAAAAAAGATTTAAAGATTAATTAACAAAAACAAAAGTAGGTAGAATGGAATGGGTATATATTAAATCATACGAATTAAGAAATTCATCAAATCAATATAATAAAACATACTTTTTATGATTGACTACTAAATCATCTAAATATTATAAAAGCATTCAAAGACTAATGATAAGTGAGTTTTAATCACTCGTTTCGAACATCACCCAACATCGAATAACTCATCACCTTCATTAACAACTTTTGTGTCATCAAAAAACATCAACTCACTGATCATATAAATTACCCTATTAAAAAATATCACCACTCCATACAAAAGAATTTACCATAACAATCTAAGAAAGCTCAACCACACAAATAATACAAATTTAAACGTGTTACCACATTAAAATCTCTCTATTATTATCTTACACTTTATGGACTATGGACAAGACATTATTATCTATTTATAAAATTATAAATTATGATATACAATTATTCATCTTTATAAAATAAAGGTCGTATAGTGATTAGTTTTTATTATATTTATTAAAAAATAGTTTTTTAGAAGTGTATGAGATGATGTGATAATTATTTTCAATGTCAATTAAAATATTAAAATTTTCATACATGTCTCTTTTAAATTTTAAGTAAAAAATGGTAGCATATATATTGATAGTTTCCAATAGATGCAACATGAACGTCTTTTGCAGATGTTGTGTGCATATATATTATAAATATTGTAATGTGGTTTATTTTGTTAAACATTTATATAGTATAATGTGGTCCAAGAACCTTTTGATTTTTTTATAGCATTAGATTGGAAACCCCTGAATATATATTTTTAAATTATAAATATTAAGTAAATAAAAAATATAAATTAAATAATATTATATTTTTAATATAATCTATGACCTTAATCCAAATGAAGCTTTTGTGTCTAATGTCGAAGAGAAAAAAGTTTATGGTGGCTCTTTCTAAATTAACCATTATGAACCATACTATCATGTACCAATAGAGTGGTTACATTTGCATAATAAAATAATATGGCCCCTATACATCCATATGGCTATCACCACCATTTACCTATGGGCATGACTCAATTATACTTTGAGTTTTAATGTATAACGGGTCCACAAGCTTTGAAAAGTTCACAGAGTACATTGGTAACATCAACTTAATGTTCGAGGAAAGAACATTGAGGTTTCCATGTGGCTATATCGTAAAGTCTCATTTATTCACATTATATTGCTTCCCTCACCCCTAAGACTGTAACAAATATAAGTTAAATTATAAGTAGGTTCACAACGACCCAGACCTAAGGCTTAACCAATAGACCATATCACTTATTGAATGAAATATAATCGGTCGCACTAGAATAATTAGACATGGGACCTCGTGGAGCCTGTGACTCCATGAAGTCATGACCATGACAAGTGTCATCATTTAGGCAACTCATGTTTAGACTTGTACCATGTATGCTTTAAGGTGAAGTCAATTGGATTCCATAAACGAACACATGGCTCATATAAATTTTTGAATGTGAAATAGCTTGTTAAGCTTAGGTCATGGCCCTATTCTATGTTAAACAGCACACAATTTACTCTATTTTACTTCACATTTAGGCTTGAGTTGTAATGGCTCAACTAATAATGATATAATGATAAATTATTATGCAGCCCCACAACTTTTTACCTCAATGTTATAGTGGACTTCGTGGTCACATGTGCAGTTGTCCTTTTGTCTTGAATGCAGCATTGAAAGATCTTAAGATGGTTGCTTCGGTGATCAATTGAGACTGAGACCATTTGTGATCATGACAAGTGTCATGATCCTGGGGGCTTGCATTCATGTGACATACTTGAGGGCAAGCTTATTCACAAACTTGTTGATTTATGGGTCAGAATATAGTTTGTTTAGATTCCACAGTTAGCCATGGATAGTGGCCATGTGTATTCACAATAAGCACTAATGTGCGACCATCATGTCGACAATGAATAAAGTGATCCATGGTAATTACTTTGGGGGCCACTTTGATATTAGGACCAGGGACAGTCGACATCCACAAACGTAGTGGACTCCTATGCTTAGCCTAGAATTTGATGTTATATTCAAAGTTGAATTCCATGAACATTATCAAGTCCATGAACTGTCATATGGCTAGGGTCAAGAGTGATGTTAGTTTTGTGGGGGCCGCTTGATCTACACATCCACTTGCATGTATGACTTAATGTTTTACTAACAACCACATATTAGTTTTAATATGTTTCAGTCCCATGAGTTTGATGAATGATGTCACCCCATTACCATTAGATGGCTGCCACATAGTGGCATGTGATCACTTCATTTCATCAAAGGTGAAAATGTGTGAAGACTATAAAGCAATATGAATTTAACAATGAATCCATGAACTTCTCAATGGATCACTTGGTGCTTAGTGACTCCATGTACCCCCACCAAATCAATGTTTGCCACATGGTGTGTTGCATTTGGCAAAGGCAAAGCAAATGATGCTTGAAGCTACGCATCACCCCATGAAGAGACCTTATTAAGAGGAGGCAACATGTCTCAATATAATTGGCCACATATTGTTTGTAATTGTGAATGCTTTGTTCATAGGTGCAAAAGTGAAAGTGTGGATTTAAAGAGCATAATCCATATCGTAATGGGTTCAAGCTACGCTGTTGTCAGATGATTATTTTGCCATGTGTCATTGCAACTAAAATACATTATGTAAAAGATAAAGCAATTACAAGTTGCCATATGTCTTGAACAACTCGGTCACAGTAAAAGTGAAGATGTGATAAAGTTTTTGACAACCACGAGATTATTCCCTACAGCTACAACAAGATAAAGCGCAAACAACAAAACACCACATCGAACAAAAAAGACCCAATCCATGAAGGCATGATCAACTAATGAAACCCACATGTGGATGTAAAAGCGGTATGAAGTGAAATTAAAGATTTCATAGGTACGTTGAGAGACAATGAACACAAAAAGAGAATCTCATCATCTCATGGCTCTGTGATGTCGCCACATGGACGATCAAGATCTCCTTTTCACATTGGTCTAAATTTGACACCCATAAACCCATCACAAATTCATAAAATTTCACAGCATTGTAGAGATGAGTAGGGATAATCCGATAGAGATATTTCGAATGCAAATTCGAATAACATCAAAATTCACAGAGGCCATGCAAATCCATACTATTTATGGAGTTAAAGCTAATGTTCTATGAATCTAACTAGTCCATAAAATACACATGCGACCATATGGTGACAGGGGTCAAATTATCCCTTAGTGAATGGAATATCTCATCGTCCACATGGCATTATCACAAAGTGTCCAGCTCACGAGATTCACTTTACTCTCTTTTTCACATATCATGTTGTCTTTGGATTTGAAGTTGTTAAGTGTTAAACTTGTCGATGACTCTTTTTCACATATCATGTTGTCTTTGGATCTGAAGTTGTTAAGTGCTAAACTTGTCGACGAATTGAAAGTTACTCTATCACAATGAAAGATTAATAAGTTACCTCGTGACCATTTGATTTTAATATGTTTTAATACATTTGTGATTTAATAAATTTGTCACTAATATGCCTCAAATGTTCTTGGGATACTACATTCGAAGAGGTTAAAGTAGATGTGGTATGCAAATTTGAATGGAAATGAACACATTTGCATAAACCAACTCGTCTTTGGAATCACTCTATTGCAAAAGCAATATGTGTCACCTCATGAACCCTAGACCCCATAATTTAGACACATGGGTGGCCCCAACTTCATTAGGAATTTGCAATATATTTTAATATATACATAAATGTGTGAATAGTTATAGGTCGGGTCACTATATAGTCTGAATAAAATAATTACAGGCCACTCCATCAATATCATTTCAGCGTCTTGCGATTGTTATATTGTGATCAAATATGGTATAAATTAAAGTGGCCTAGGTCAAAGCAACAATGCTTAATAATGAAACAATGGTATTAAAATTAACTAGGTCACATGTATTATAGAAATAAACAATGGCACTATAATGATGATACGGAACCACAAAATAACATAGTGGTTGACTATGATCTTGAATAAATTTAGTACTTATTGCTTGTACAACATATAATATTTGATTAATTTTTCAAAGACATCTAAAAATATTAAAATTTGGACATATCACTTTTAGAATTCAAGTTAATTTTTAAATGTTTAGTTGTCAAATCAACATTTAATTGCTTGCTCCCACTATCATTTTCAAAATTAAACACTGCACACATGTCACTTGTGCACTTTTTTTGTTTAAAAAAAAATTACTACAATAACACCAAAGTGTCATATTCACAATCTATAGTTAATGGGATGGTAAAAAATATTTTTTTTAAAAGTTTTTTGTGAACTTAAAATGACCAAAATTGAATATGGACATTAGAAACTTTAGCAATGATAAAAAATACTTTATTTTGATTCGTTTGTTGACCAAAATTATTGTTTCACCTTATTCTTATAATATTCTATCGTTGTAAGTACTAATATTATTATTTTCTATTATATTTTTTTATATAACTCGAAAAACATTGACATCCGTTGTGTTCTTTTTATTGCCCATGTCTTTTGTTAAAAAAATTGATACTAACATATTTTTTTATTGCGAGGTCTCCTTCAATATTGTTAAATGCAATTTACATGTATATAATAGTATCCAACCACTTTGAATAGAAAGGTAATTCTGGACTCCATTCATGAACAAAAGACAATAATTTCCGAAACCTACATCTAGATTGAATGTGATCTGCTCCAAACTCAATAGCAGAGAAGGTAAATAGGGAAGGACAAAACGTAGGATTAGCTAGTGTCAATTTCCTCAACAAGGCCAATATGTGATGCTTAATAGCCCCTCACACGCCAATGGACAAAGGAAGGAAAAATGAAGGCAGCTGTAGATAAATACATTGAAACATGGAGTAGAAAGCTTCATAAGTGAAATAGGCACTGCCCAAAACAAGTTTAATTTTCATTCATCATAATTTCTTTCACATTAATCATAATTTCCGATTTGGTAAAGCAACACACCAGAGTTGGCACTTTGGCCAACAAAATTTTAAAAAAAAAGATCACTTATATTAATTTTTTTCTATCCGTTTTTATCAAAACCCTTTCAAATTCTTCATTTTTTTAAATAATATATTAATTTTAAACATTGCAAAATTAAATATCAATGTTGTCTTCTCATGACATACTAACAATTTATTACATCTCAATGTACGTGCCTTTTGATCACGATTTGTTATGATCTCTAATACCATGATTAATAATACATGACAATATGGAATAGCAATGATAATATACACTTGTTAAATATAAATGCAGTAAATAAGGCAGTGATTATTCATTTATTTGGTATGATTAGCCTATCAAATAATTTTTTTTCCATAATACGATGTTATTTAACTCTAATTATACCTCACTAATATTTATTACATTGTGCACCTTAATATAGTCTCCAATATTTGAATCTTAATATTCTAAATACCATTATGCCTATGATTGCCACATTTTAGGCATGAGAGAGACAAAGACAACTTAAAAGAGAATATAATTTAAACAGTTGGTCTATCGAAACCTTTAAAATAGTAATCTTCTTGGTTCTAACATTAGTGAGTTGTAAAGGCTTTTTTCCATGGAAATGAACATGACTAATCAGAGATGTTTTGGTATTTAATTTATATCAGTATATTTTTAATAAAATCTTTTTATTGAAGATAAAAAAACACATTGTTTGACATACCAAAAAAGTATGGTTACCAAGAGATGTTGGGGTACAAGTATGGGTGCTGGTACGTAGACAAAGACACCATTCAAATCAGAATATGTGAGTAAATGAATAAGGGTACGACTAAATTGTATATAAATGTTGTCATCAAAAAATATGGGTACAAGGACCAGTACGCAATCCTTGGTCCCTATATTGGAGTTCCCTAATAACTATGCAAAAATGTCAATACCAATGCTTCACATGTTCCTCTCCACTTCAACATATCATTATACTCATAGTTCTCATAACCATAACCAACAAATACTCGTCAAGGGGGTTTTTTAGATAACCGGCGGTTATTCGACAGTTGTGGTCGAATTACCGGGACCGACAAATGCAAAAAATACTTGAAATTAACCTGAAGCAAATAGCATATAAATAAAACAAACATTTAACTATAAGTTTACATTTAAATAGGGATGCCTAGTTTCTTATATTTTAAGTTATATTTCATTTAAATACTTTCAAGATATCTAAGAGTGGTTTCGAACCTCTAGGAGCTATAATGCAAATTCTAGGTTTTGAAGGATCCTATTATATTTCAGAGATAGTCAAATCCCAAGGTTTCAGACCTAGCCACATTTCAAGGTTTCAATAAGGAGACATCATAGGATGGATGAACGCTACATGAAAGGATGTAGGTATGATAGAATACTACGAGAACATCTCTACCAAAGTGCCACAAGCCAATCCCACTCAATTCCCTGTGCGGCCCTCAAGGCATACACTCTACATGTCCCTATCTACATATAAACTTATATTATTTTATAATATTTATATACAGTTTGGTTATCTAAATGTCACTGGCAAGTAACAAAAGAGTACTCGCCAGTTCAAAAAAAATTGCGGGTTTTTCAATTTTTGCGATTTCAAGTAGCGGTTTCCCTGGGAGTAACCGACCAACCGGCGGTTACTCACCAATTATGCCATCCATGATTATACTATCTAGTATGCTAAAAAACATTACAAAGTTTCGATGACATGACTTCACACACAGATAAATCAAGTAGCAAAACTCGCCAATCTGAGTCTATAGTCAACAACTCTAGGGAGTACTTGTTTGAACAATTTTGCAAATGAACATCGAGCGGTCATTGAAATATGACACGCCAAAAATTGGAACTGCAATATAAAATAGACTTCAGTCCTTGATCAAGTATTCAGCAAAGCTAAAAAAGATTAACAAACCCAGATAACAACATGAGAACTAGCAAAGTTGAGGACAAGTTATCTGCACGAGCATGTCAAATGGAAGATTATGACAATAGAAAATAAACCAAATATGAGCGATGCACAACCAGCCTACAAGATTCATCCATGTGAACTTGCTTGCCATCTACATATAAGGCAGTAATCACATAAAACATACCAGCAGAGTATATGAGAGGACTTTAAACATGAACTAAAGCATCCCTGGAAAATCCATCAAACATCCTACAAAAGATGATATCCAATCTTCTGTTTTAGCCTTGGGCCAGTAAATGTCCTTTTGCCTCCAAATGGCACTTTATTTAATAGCATTAATAAGTGTATCCCTCTATCCAAACCTTTTCCCCAGAATTATTGGTGAATCGTTTTCTAGTACTCTAAAACTTTGATATCAAAATCCTAATTATATTTAATAAGTTTCACCAATAAATGTAAAATTATTCAAGTCGTGTCTTGAGATTACTATTTTCATTGATAAGCATAGAGTAAAATTTGTTCAACCAACATCTGAGATGAGTCAGCTCAGTGAAAGAAGTATGCATAATGGAAATATCTCAAGAAAAGATACCGGTGATGTGAAAAGGAATGCCAGCCGTTAATATATCACATTAGCACGGTAAATTCAATGACAAGACCAAAGCAGGTCACTTCAAAACCGTTGAGATTTTAGTGCTATAGTTAAGTTTGCATTAAAAAGGCATTTCAAGAACTTTGCACGACAAAATCTTCATAAAAGGCACAATGCAATTAGCAGCTTTGTTGCTAAGCATCAAGTATATTAAACAATCTCACTCCAAAGCGTCTTTATGTTTCTGATCCTCAATCTGTACTCATTTCCTTTAAACCCTCTGTTGCCTTGAAACCTTCAACTTCTCTGTCAAATGTTCTTCGCACATGTTGGCACATTAACATCAAATCCTGCAGAGCATCTTTGAGCACATCTTTAGCAGGATCACCTACACGAACCAATTAACACAGTTTGTGGGAATTATATACTGGGCTGATATCCAACTCACTGTAACCAACAATCTCGATTCTCAATAACCTGGATGCATATCGTTAGAATGCTTTCCTTTCTGATAAGAAAAATATATAAAGGGTTTAATGCTGGAAGATCATAAACATCACGGATGCAGGAAACTTGCAAATAGACACCAAAATGAAATATATCTTATTGAAATACTTGAATAAGTACTCCATATTAATTTTTTTATGTTCCAACAAGAAGATGTAAAGAATCCAACTTCCAAGCAATGAAGCTAGAATAATCAGCCATGGCCATGTCAATAAATGGTTATACAAGAGTTCTTTTAGTTGTTTCTTGCCATAGGCAAAGACATAAATTGGTTTTAAAATGAAATGGTGGGTTGCAGTAAAAGCTTTAATGAATTGGTTAATAGTTAAAACAATAGAAAAATACATTTACGTGACATCTGATGCTTTCATGTAGACACACAACACTTACAGGCAATGACATAGAAAATGCTAGAGAGCTGTCGTGGGAGACACCACATAGGATGGAGGGGCCAAGATGCAGATGACCAGAGAGATAAAAGCCAACAGCAGACTGTGGAAGAAAGAAGAACATGGAAAAGGAAAACGAATGTATATCAGGAGAGAGAAATTCTATTGATGTCCACGTAAACCTAGTAGCTCAGCAAGACTCAAAAGTTCATCCAGTTAGAGTAACTAAGTACCAGGCTAAAAAGAGCCCTATGATCTGAAAAAACACATAAAACAAACGTAAACGTAATTGGAGGGGGAAAACCCAAAATGCGGTACAAGTACAAATATCCATGTAAGGGGGTAAACCCAAACAATAGTGCAAGTACAAATAGCAATGTAAGGGGGTGAGCAAGACTCTTCGAGGAAACAAGGATTGATGAAAACCAAAGCCAAAAAGCCTGTTAATCAGTGCTGTCAGATGTCTGTAACAAAGCTCAAAGCAGAAAAAAAAAACAGTTCACCATTCATCACTGCATTATAGCCAATACAGAACCGATGATGTCCATATGAGAGTGTAGGCTGAGGGGGTTGGGCAATCCTAGGAGGAAGCAGGGTATTCCCCCTAATGCCTCTTTTAACACCCAAGGCCGATGAACATCCATGTGGAAGAAAAAAAATCAAAAAAGCACAAAGGAAAAAAAATCATAGAAGGGAAGAGGAAATTACCCTAAAAGAATAAAATTGGAAATAAATATGAAGGAACGCAATAGTTAAATGTTACCTTTACCTTCAAATCTCACTCAAATTGAAAGGGTTGGGATCCAGTTGGTGTGGATAAGTTACAAGTCCCCAAAGATATGCAAAAAAAGGGATGAGGCTGAGTTTGAGTCCCAAGCGAATTAGGCAGAATGGATACCCCTCAGTCCGTGGCACTGAGTCAAAGAAGTTCGATTATTTGTAAACCCAATATCTACAGGATTCTGAAAGAGTCCTTGGTACTAAGCAAAAGAAGGTTGATTATTCATGCACCCAATAACTACGGGATGCTAATCCTTCCAGCCAAAAAGTTAAAAATATTACTATTATTACTAACATGAATAGCATCACTCGTTATGTTTTTCATAAAAAATCTATATTTTGCACAATGTAGACTTTAATGTCATACACCACAACATAACATGCAGAATCATTTGAAAATGTGTTATCAGAGGTAGGAGGACAGAGAAGAATCCCAAGGTTTTTAATGAACATTCCTAATCTTATTTCTCATAATCAAAACCCCTGTGCTGGATGGCTTCCCCAGCTCTTTTCTTTTATTGGTTTGGGATTTGCGATAGGAAGAGAAGACAGCTGCAGTGGAAGAATTTATAGTCATGAAAGATACTGAAAGGCTTGAACACAACCATCATAGCCTTTATCCCATACAATAAGGATGTGAGAAAGTTGAAGATCTTCAGATCTCTCTCTCCCTGTTCACGGTATACAATATCATATCGAGTTTTGGCCAACCGGTTAAAGCTCCGTCTGCCACACATTGTCTCTCAAGAACAGGGGTGTTTTGTGAAGGCAGATCTTTGATGGTGTGACTATTGTTTCTGAATTTACACTCAATCACATCCATTGTCAAGTGCGTGTCGAAGTTGTATATCTCTAAGGCTTATGATAGGGTCAGCTAGAACTTTCCAGACAAGATTCCTTACCAGTTTGGATTTTCCAAGGAATGATGGGATTGAGTGAAGCAATGCTACGCAACTCCTATGTCATCAGTTCTTGTCAATGGATCCCCACGTGGAATTCTTAAGAGTCCCGTAGGGGCCTACATCATCTCAGTGAAAACCTTGGGAAGGACTATCAAGGTTGGAAAAATGAGACCACACCTGAGGGGGGATTACTTTTTCAACAAATGAAGACAAAGTCATTCACATCGATTTGTAGATGACACGATGGTCTCAGTGGAACCACCATTGAGATGATGCAATTGTATCAAAGAGGTTATGTGTAAGTTTGAAGTGGCTTCAGGATAGATGAGTAACAGAATAAAATCGGAAGTGTTCTTAAATGTCAAATTCAATGAACAGATATACCTTAAAAGAATCTTGGGTTGTCAGAAAACTTTGTTTCTAGATACTTACAAGTGGACACACCTTTGTTTAAGGGGAAGGCAAAGACTAAGAGTAATATGTGGTGAAGTCTAGAGAACAAGTTTTAAAAGAAGTTAAATGGTTCGAAAGGAAATTGGATTACTGCTGCAGGTCGTCTGACTCTCTTGGATAAGGTTAAAAAGAAGTTAAATGGTTCGAAAGGGAAATTGGATTACTGCTGCAGGCCGTCTGGTTCTCTTGAATTGAATCCTCCAATCAGTACTGGTTTAATGGTTCTCTATTCTATAGGCACCCAAAAAGATTCTTAAAAAATTGGATAGGATCATGCACCTTTTTTTCTAGCAAGGAACAGGAGAGCAATGTAAGTTTCCTCTAGTTACCTGGCTAAGTGTATGTCTTTCAAAAGACTTCGGAGCAGCAATCAAGAATTTTGAAATGGTCAACTTAGCCCTCAGTACAAAGCTAGCTCAGAGATTGTGTAAAGAATATGAAGCAGCTTGGAGCAATTTCAAGCGCAAGAAATATTTAGATGGTGAAGCACCAAAAATATTTTTCACAGCTCTAAACCTAACAAAGTAATCCTCGATCAACATGTGTAATAAACTTAGATGATCTCAACATTTCGGGTCACATCAATGGAACCATCATCAGGAGAAATTGTGGTAAAAGGATTACAAAAACGGGCTCCTTACAAAGATAACCCAACAGCAAAACATTCAAAGACAAATCTCTATATCAAAGAATCCGCCAAACAATACACTATAATAGTTAGTGCCTTGATTATCAAGGATTGAAAATAATTAATTAATTAATTAACGAGTCAACTAAAGTGAACCAATTAATTAATTAATTGAACAATTAATTAACAAGCATTGTTGATAAGTGGGCTCCATGTTTGGCTTAGAATCAATCCATCATCTCTATTGAGGGTGTTGGGATGTTTCACTAAATTCACTGCTCTAATCTGCCGCTTCATAAAATTCTTCTCGTTGGTGATCACTTTGGCATTTTCTAAGCAAATATGATGTTTTTTCATGTCCAAATTTTATGCTAAAGCTCATTTTGTGGCGTGACTCCTTATGTATGCACTATGCTCATGATTGTGCGTCACATTCACCACCTGCCAAAAAAGGTTTGGCCATATGGGATGAATTTGTCAATGCCCATACTCTATTCTGAAGGATAGGTGATGGAGAAAATTCAAATTTATGGGAGGGTGCTTGGTTAAAGGATTACCCAATTGCTCATCATTGGGAGCTGGAACAATTGCAAAGTACAGCCACTTGGGCCTGAGAGCAAAGGATAGCTGGTTGATTCAAGGGACAGATCAAACAAGGAAAAGTGATTGGAAGGATCTAGGCCACATGGTAAGTGGGTTCATCCTAGTGGTTACTAGAGTCATGCACTCTCTGCCAAGCTTCCGAATTTCATGGAGTCACTCCCCAGAGCAACATACATACTTTGGTGGAAGTCACTTCCCACACTTCTTGGTCTGATATATGGAAATGGATTGGGTGGTCAACGGACATGGGATAGTTAATTAATGGAAATAGTCCAAAGCTTTTCATATAGTTGATCAATGGACCATGTTATTCCATGTTTAAACAAAACTGTAAAAAAGGATGCACAAAAATGATTTGATGGGCCCTCTTCAAATGGGGTTCAATGGACATGGTCCCTCATAATTGGTATTGCAAGAAGTTGATGTGGCCTCTCACAGTTTGGAAAGTGCCTTCCAAAATTTTGGACAAATGACCTGATGGGCCCTCTTCAGCTTTGGGGCTCACTGGACATCATCTCTTAGTTGGCATTACAAGAAGTTGATGTGGCCTATCACAGTTTGGCGAACACCTTCCAAAATTTTGGCAACTTGGATGCCTTTGCATGCACTGATTTTTGGCCTTTGGAAGATGCCTTTAGCATGGCAAGCTGGCAATATTTGTGCACTGCAAGCTTTTTGCTTTAGGATAGCATGTGGATTATAGCTTTCACATGCGAGCTCTTTGCTTTATGACCAAAGCTTACTTTCTGTCCTTAGTCTGCAGCCCATTTGCATTTAATTCTGCCTTTCTGTAATGCTCATATTTCCTTGTTCCTCTTTGATGTTTTCCCTTCTAGCCTCAAGCAAACACTTTTGTTTCCCCTTGGAAATGTGTCAAGTTATTTATAACCCAAGAACTTCCTAGAAACGTATCGAAAACGCAGTTGAAATTTCAAGTGCATTTCCAACGGCCCAGCAATTTCTAGACAAGCTGGTGGCAGAGACACTGTTGAAACTCTAAAAAATAAAAAAGAACCAACTAATCCTAAAATACCCCAGCCTATTTCTAAACCCCCACCCCACCTGAACCCCCCTCTCGGTGCACCCTGCCCTCCATGTAGACCAAACACCTCTAAACCCTTGATCTCTAATTCTCTGTTAATTTTTGTTATTTTAATGCTGCTTTTTATGGTTAATTTTCTTTATAGTTTTTTATTTTTTAAGGTTTTATATACAGGTGTTTCCAAGACAAACCATACCAAAGCTCTCAAAACAATTGGCATTTCTTGCGACCAAACCTGTACCATTTCTCAGTAACTTAGTTTTTCTACATTTGGCACTTTCTTAAATCTGTTTACAAGTGAGAATCCTTCATGGGTAAGTCGTTGGCTTGTAAATTTGTGCCTGCTTCTTTAAAGCCAGTGTTTTGGCATTTATTGTTAGCATTGTCAGGTTTCTTGCTTGCGCTTTCCATTTTCCTGTAATGGCTGCCTTCCCTTGCCATTCATTTCCTATGTCAAGGCATTGGTTGCCTATTTATTGCTGCTATATCATCTTCTTGCTGCTGCATAGTTATGGACTTGTTTGCCTCATTCTACAAAGCCAATGTGTGTTTTCTTTGTATTCCTCCTATTCCCCCATCTTGCTGTTGTCATTGCACTAAATAAGTCTTTGGTTCCAATTATCAAATTGTTTGGTCTTTCAGACAATTCTAGCACTAATGCCAGCTATGGCAGAAGAGAGTAAGTTGACCTGAAAACTAATCCAGTTATAAGAAATGAGGTATTTGGTGAAGCTGAAAGTGCTTTTAAGGAACGTTCTCATAAAGGATTGAGGCAAGTCAATTCACTCTAAGCAGCAGCATTTTATAGATGCAAGCAACATAACACCTTCTCTTCGGTGAGTAATCATGCAGCATCTCACAATGATTTTCTCCCTAACGCTGCCATGTTGCATGACCTAGCAGAGGATCCAGCACAACTAATGAGCCTGAGCTCAATGCAAACATTAAACTACCTGCCATGAACATAGACACAAACAAAAAGAGTTTCCTGAGGCACAAGAGCTTCATCCATTGGAAAGTGAATTTGTGTAGATCGAGAAAAGAAGTGAAATGGTAATGTAAACCGAGCAGGATGCTGGAACTGAAGAAGATCACAGACTGAGGGTTTCAGTTTTAGATTAAGAAAGGACTTCAAAGGGATGACAAGAGGACTAGGGATTTCTCCCAAGTCAAGATACCCAAAAGAGGTCTCAATGTAAACCTGAACTCTCCTCTGGTGTGAGGCCTTTTGCTAATAAACAAAACAATGACTCCAAAATGTAGCATTTGAACTACGGATCCACTCAAGGCACCAGATTACAAGGAGCTCCTTAAGAAACAAAAGATAAAGGGAAGGCGATTATGGGAGGAAAAAAACTTGATGATGAGGTGAGTCATAAAGAGTATGGAGGAAAGTATGATGTATACTTGTCAAGTTCTTGACGGAAAGTTAGATGGGATTGCCACCAATAACCGAGAATATCAAGAGCGACTAAATGATTTTATGGTTGGTACCTTTGAGGTGTTGAGATCGGTTACAAGCTTACAGAGGAACATGTGAATATTATTTGTCAAACAGCTTACCAGAATCACATGGTAATGGGAACGGTGACAAAGCGGAGATGGCAGCTTCAAGTAGGAAGAAGTTTGCTAAGAACAATGATTTCTAAGAAATCCACGTTTATGGTTTTTAGTGTTGTCTATTGTTATCATGTCCAAAACGATAAGTGTCAGACTAAGCCTGACAAGATGATTAGAAGATAGTATTTCCTGTTTGCTTGTCCTCATAGTTTATTTGTTTGGATGCAGTTAATTTTAGTCTATTGCAATTGTGGGGTTTCTTCCCTAATTTTTTATAAGACTATATTTACCTCTTTTATCAAAAAAAAAGTAGTGGAGTGGACTTTCTCCGATATCAAAACTGTCTCATGTGTTGTCACATTTTCTCGATTTTTCAAACTATCACCCGCTTGTCCATGACTTTTTTCTCTGCTGAGAACCATCACTGATAGATTTGCAAGCTAATACTCCCAATGTTCTCCTGAATGTTAGTGGTTAAATAATTATGTGGACAATGTCACCTTATGCTTCAAAATATGTTACGTTGCACTTTTGCTATTGCTCAAAAAATATTCATGTATCCTGCAGCTGAAGCTTTGCATTATTGCTCTAATACTAATTGTAATGAACGAGAGGTCCACAAATCATTTAATCCTTATTGCTATTTTCCATTTGGGACTGGCGGTATCCCAAAATATCCTAGTATATTTGATTTTTCAACGAAAAGCTGTATCTTGTTATAAATCTCATTTACATAATGTAAATATGCAATAGGGTCTAGTCCCTTAATATGGCCTTTTAAATTGCAATTACATTGATTTTTTTGAAGACCAGATGATGTTGAGGTTAGGCTAAATAGCATGTTGTAATACGAGGAGTTAGGCAAACATAGGGAAATTATTAGTTGAGTGTTTTTTTTAAATAGGTCCTTTTCACAGGCAGGGGCATTGTTGGGTGCTCAACATCAAGGCAAGGACAAAATTGTTATTTTATGTTTCTCTCGTTTTTTTATTAATACACTTTGAAATACTTCTACGCATATGCAATTGGGATGGAGTTCTTTGTTAATGTGCTCCTTTACACCAACAAATTTATTATTTGGGATAGCCATATGCATTTCGATGATCCTCTGCATTTGTCAAAGATGTTTTTTACTCACAATTTGGAATTTTATTGGGCATGCATATATCCCTAAGCTTACATCTAAGAATTGTTGGCAAAGGTATATGTTTAGTGTGCAAGGGAGGTTGGCAGAATTGTATACAGGAGTGTGCCCTTTCATGAAATCCATTTAAATTTTTCCTCGTGTGGTGCCATCTAGTGTTCAAGGCAACCAATGTTGATGGTCAAGATTTGGTTGCTAAAAGACTATACAGCTAAGTCGCAAGGTTCATGTACGTGTTTGGTGAGGATAAAATCTGAAACAAGTTTGCCAATTGATAAAAGAAAATTGGATTATTTCTTATTTTTATTTTAAAAAATAAAAAAATAATGAATGTCAAAATAGATAAATATAACTAAACAGCTTTGAAAACTACGTAAGGTGATGTAAAAACATATAAATCATGATAAAAAAAATGAAAAATACAACATGAATAACATGTGAAATCACAATTTTAAAAATGGTTTCTGTTTTCAAAAAGTCAGTCCAAATTCAAAAGCATTCAATACTATTCTCAAACTTCCTATGGACTGTTCCCTACTTTTTACATCAAAAAAGCTCTAAATTACTCGTTCCCCACTTTTACATCAAAAATTTCTAGATCATCAGAAGCACTTGGCTGAGTTGGCTCAATACCATCATCACTAGATTCAACACTAAATTCATCGCAAAGTAAGTCAAGATTGTATGTATTACTATTTGCTATGTACTTTGAAATGGATAGGAGTTGTGAAGAAAAGATAGATGAGTCTTTTGTTTCTTTCTTCATACTCAACTACAAATTGCTGTGGGTATAAACAAGATCTTCCAACCTCCTAGACAACAACTTATTTTGTTTTTTATTGAATGTGGTCACAGCTCCAATTCCTTTCACAAGCTCCCCAACTCTATTCTAGCAACAAAATGTTGTTTCTGTTCCATAGGAACTGCATCATTTGTGTCCAACAACATCAACACGACATATCATCCTTGGCTGGTGATGTTCTCGACATCCCTTCTTCTTACCTATATTTTCAATAGTGATCACTAAATTTTCTTGCAATCGCAGAATCTGATTCAAACCTCCCAATGACATAAAGCCCACTAATGACTTGACTATCAATGTATCTGTCTATATGGAAAAGTTTAGACTCCAAATAGCAAATTGTCGCATGCAAAGGGGAGTACATCATTTTCTATCTCGAATAAATGGTATTGTGTATCTCAATGTAATCACCTTCCACATTATTGAACATTTTTTTTAACGGTTTCATTACAACGATCCATGGTCTTGTAAAGCATACCAATTTGAGCTATCAACATCAACCATGCAAAGCACTTCAACAATGGATTCACACACTTTTAAAACCTTTGTTGCTCTTTCCTAAAAGTTGCACTTGAGAATGCTCTGAACTATCTTCTTTCTTTTAAAACCTTTGAAAAGAACATAAATTTCCCACTCATTGGAACAAATAACTAAACTTAGCATTTCTTTCTCTTCAACCACTCTTTTCAAAGTGATAAAATGAAGCAAATCTTGTTTCATAAAGCTTCGACAACTCTCTAGATGCATCTTGCTTGTAAATGTTCAATGAGGTGGTAGTTTATAATGAAATTTGCACTTGAGTTCCCTCTATGAATTACTTCATGCACCCACGGAAATTTAGCCAAGTCATGAAACAACAAGTTAAGGCAATGGCTTCCACATGGGCTCCAATATATATTTTTAAGTTCTCCATAATCAGCTTCTCGTTTTTCACACAATTTGCAGCACTACCAATAACAACTTGAACCACATTCTTAGCACTCACTCCAAGAATGGCTTCCTCTAATATTTTTTATTGAAAAGTCCTTTAATATTTTGAAAACACTCACATGTCTTCTTGGGGTTATGGGCATCCATTACCTTCAAGAACACTATGCTTGGATGACAAGCCACTAAACATTGATCAATGGCCCTTAACACATGTTCGAACATCCATCACTTGATATGGTGCAACTTGATGCACTCCAAGAGGCTTTGACCATTGTCAATTTCTTGCTCACCCTTCTTTTGAACATGTTCAAAATATTTGTCCTAAACGCCTCCAAGGTAAGAGGCATATACCCTTTGCCGCACTTGGCAACTCTATGAATTGCATTCTTGAAATGTGCATTCCTGGCTACATTAAATGGAATAGCACTTGAATAAAACTCAACCAATGAATCGTCCACATGTTGTTTCCCTACCAATTTCTAAAGGTTGTTCATTGCTCCACTCTTAACCACATGTTGCAGCCTTGGGTGTGTTTGAAGAGAAAGACATAAAGGTGTGGTGAACCTAAACATTTCTTCTTCAATTCTCTTTTTTGTGTCAATTTATGATTTTTTGTGGTCAAAGAGGCTTGGTCTTTCTCTAACACGACCATAACCTATGGAATCACACCTGTGCATGCACGAACACCCCCACCTCAGCCACCTAAGATGCCAAGCAAGTGGTCCATTACCTTTATAATACTCCCAACAAACGAATGACTACACAAGCAACATGTGATATTATTATCTTTGTGTGTTATGTGTTACCATCCCCTAGCCTTTGGTTTTGGGGTGCCATTGAGTATGTTTTGAATTTGCATGTTTTAGAACACAAACAATGATATTTATAATATTTTATAATTTTGTTTTGCACAGAAAACAAGCATTTTTCATGACTCCTTACATTTTTTAAGGGTTCAACAAACATATTATATTAAAAAATTAATGACTAAAATTTAAAATATTTTGAAATTACGATCACATTGCCCAATTAATTTAAAAAATTTACAAATATTGATATTCATAAATTTCAATTTATACTTAATAAAAAAATTATTACAATATTAAAAAATATATATATCAATTTATTATTTATTAATACTCAATATTTATACCTCGATAAATGAGTTGGTTCTAATTCTAGTTCCAGTAAGGAGGAAAACCAAAGTATTGTGGGACCCCCCCTTGGCCACCAAGGGAAGGATAGCTCAAAATAAAATTTGATGGAGCTACAAAAGGAAATCCTGATATAGAGGGCAGAGGGGTAAATCTTCCGAGACCCCTAGCGGAACCCATGGTTGGTGTACTCCTTGACAATGGTAAATACTAAAGACACCAATAACATGGCAAAGGCAATGGTACTCCTTAAAGGGGTGTAATTGGCAATTCTAAAGAGATGGAAGAATGTAATAATAGGAGGCTCTCAAATTCTAGTTAATGCAATGACATGAGGTTCGACACACAATTGGAGAATAAAATAAATTCTAAAGGAATCCAAGTGGCTATGTAGGAAGCTAGAATCAGTGACCTTTAGACACACCAAAGAGGAGGAAATCAAGCAGCAGACTGGGCAACAAATAGAGCAGTCAAACTAAGAAAAAATGTGGCTACCTCCATTCTCAAGAGACCTCCAGAAAATATTAGTTAAGGGCATTGGCCCCACCTTTGAGGAGGCACCAAATTTCCAAAAAGAAAGAAACTGATAAAAAGAAATTAGATGGACAGAAGCAATCATTTCAAAAACTCCCCTCGACCGCCACCCATCCAATCAAGGTGATTGTCAAAGCCATCAACATGAAAGGAGGCAGTAATGACTGTTTTGTCCCCTGCCAATTGGCTACGTCATAATCCTTGAAGGGGAAGGAATCTGGAATTAATAAATAGTCGTCATCCATTATAGAAAACATTATTATCTCAAATGAGCAACAAAAAGGCAGCTGTTCAGGAGAGGGCCGTGTCAAGATAGCAACAAAATATGGTGCATGCTCTGCCTTCCTTCGGAACCAGGTAATGGCCTATTTACCGATACTCAATTCTCCTTGCAATTTGGTGAATGAAACATGGTATGTGAGAATTCAAGTCAAAGTTATGCTCCAGTACAATGGAATAGAGCTTTAGGGGATAAAGTGTAACTTATCCCTATTTATAGTAGAGATTGAAATTGATGAAATCAAACCTTTTTCAAGTTTGTGCATAAACTTTCAGTCAAGAAACCAAAACTCGACACTGTATGTTTCAATTATATCGATCTACCCTGCTCAAGCCAAAGAAAAAGAACTGAAGTCACGATCATTAAGGGCTCCAACTCATTGGTCTGAATTTGTGGTTATGAATTTGTCCCCTGCATAGTAGAAGAGTCCAAACCAGGAGAAAGTTGGAAATGACAGTAATTTAGATAACAAAAAATAAAGCACCTCGTTATTTCTTTCTTTCAGTTAATTAGAGGACTATTGCAGAGATACCAAGTGTAAGCTAACCCCTAACCAGTAATTGGGCATAGTAATGGTGTCCTCTACAGGGAAATGAAGTTTGGAAAAAATGGAGGGCCCATCCTCGCCTTTGCATTGCATGTTGAGTCTAACATACAACACAGTGTTAGATTATCTAGGGATGTTCTAAAGGATAATTATGTTGAAAACCTCAATCGGGAGACTAGGAAGTAGGAACCCATACATGCGTCGGTGGGTCCACATGATGCGTAGAGCTGTGAAGGAGATGGGCATTGTTGAAATACCAGATATGAGCAAGTTGATGACAGAGATGATGTTTGACCCTGGGCAATCCATAGGCCAGACAAACGTATCTGGTGTTCCACAGTCTCTGAGTTGTGCAAACATCATGTAAATGCAGCAGGGACGTTCACTTTCCATGAAGACCATGCGGATTCCAAGTATTCAGTTCAAAGCACTGGGGAGGAATGCACCCATCATCAGCATCTAATCATTGATGGCATCAAGGCCATCATGGCAGGGCAAGTAGCTATTGCCAAACATCTGGAAAGGGAGCCGCCTCCAGAGGACACCATAATTCTTCCACCATGTTCCGTCCCTTCAGTGGAAGATGGAGAAAATCCAGTGGATACTCGGTTTGAAGACATGGTAGTGGTAAATTGAAGTTGAAAGGAAAAATGTAAGACAATATGTATTTTTTTAGCATATGTGGCGGACTTGTGTAATTTTCCCCCAGTCAGTATTTGTCTAGACTAAAGAGTAAATACCAAACTTAACCTCGGCTAATAGGTAAGCTTAGAACTGGAAAATGGCTGCAAGAGTGGCTTTTATAGAAGGCATATGTCCTGTTATGCTTAATTTCCTTTTTTGCTTCCTTCTGGATCTTGCATTCTGCAATTTATTCTGAAGAGATAGATGGTGATTAAATGGCACAGAAACATGTTCCTTATAAGCATGAAAGAACAGTGCTTTCACTCTACACAGTCTACATGGTTCAAATAGAGAAAATTCAGAATTGCATATTGCTGATAATAAGTATTGTGGCTAGAAAAAATGCATCTTGAAAATGTATAGTCTAGACACTAGACGAACCCCTTCTAATTTAACCATGCTTTCAGAGTTATATGAAAAGGAGGAATGCAATATGTGTCACTATTTAATACACTTAAGAATCTATGGGAATAACAGGAATGGGAATGGGGCTCCCACATGCATGCACCTTCATGGATTCCCACTAAATACTGGTCTGCATGAAGACTAATTGAATGGTTGGAAGAACAATTTGAGCTGGTAAATGGCTTAAAAATGAACATACATGGCACAAATGCACCAATCATGGCATGGTGAAGCTATTCATGATCAACATCAATGAATAGACGATAATCATAGTTGTAGCTCTCAGTGAGGAAATAGTCATGAAATGCAATAAGATCCCAGCAACTAAGGAACTTGAAGGCCGATCCCGCTAGGAAGGTGACAGTTGGGGAGAGGGAGAGTTGGAGGTAGTAATTCTGTTTTTCTTGCACATCTAGGGCCCTTTCCCTAGTTATCTTAAGCAAAAAAATGAATACTCAATATATATAAAAGTAATTATATTTTGTATAAAAATATATTAATAAACATCATAAATGTTTAATAAAAAAATAGTAAGAAAATCGAAACACGTCAATTTACAAAATCTAAGGCTAAAATATGATGGTAAAAATTAAACGTATTTAATACCTACGAACGGCATGAGGATAAAAATGGCAAATGCAGAGTCTTCGTGCCCTCAAGTCTCATATGGCATCAAACGACACTTGAACAACAAACTCAAGTCTCAAAAAACGCTCAAACAGCATCAAACGACACTTGAACAACAAATTTTTTGTGCTAGAAAACTATACAAACTGCAAACAACAGACTTTTCATGCTGTGAAGTTCGAACAATGAGTGAACACGTCATGAACTTTGAAATTTGAATGGAGAATGAATTTCAACAAACCCTCAACAATTCTAAAAACATTGGTCGATTCTGCAAACCCTCAATGATTCTCAAGACAGAATGATGGAAAAAATAAATGGAAACCAATTAATTCAAAATATTAACCCAAGATGGAAAGAATAGAAAGATATGCGTAAAGTGCCCTAATGTGAGTCAATATTAATTTATTTTTACAAAAAGTCAATGGCAATTTTATGCATCGAATTTTAACAAATTTTAAGGGCTCTTCTGATGCAATTCGCCAAATTTTGAATTTTCTTCAATGAAATTCAGCAAATGCTGACTTAGTTGGACAGCACAGGGTTGTGAATTGGCAGGTGACTTGAATTTGAAGGATAGATAATACTTGAAAAATGTTTACAACTGGAACACCCTTTAATAAGGGAAGGAAAAACAATGCTAGCAACTGCACAAAATAGAATCAAGTTCCAATTGGAAAAAGGCACACAGCACCCACAATGATTTTACATGAAAATGTCCATAAGAACCCAATAGAATTTATATAGCTACAAAGGTTGTGCCCTGGAAAAATACTACCAAGATGATATACAAACACACCTCATGATTAAAAATATTTCAAACAATATATATTCTGGTAAGTTAACTAGCCCTGAAATATAATGAGGCTTGATTGTGAACATCACATACTCACGGTGGAAAGATTATACCACCCTAAAGATTCAAAATTCAGAAACAAAAAATGTGTAAAGATTACATTGAGCAAAAGCTATCTACTAACATCATAAGAAAAAAGAAACAACTAAAGAGAACATCACCCCAAGAAAGGAAAATAAATGAACAAAATAACAACCTGTAGTTTGAATTCGTACATTGATGCGATTCTCTGATGGATGAGGGACGCTGTAACCACAAAATTCCACTCTTGGACTGCAACAACGACAAATCAAATATTTTCAGCTAATAGTGAACGGTTATTTTTTCCAATTACGTGTTAAGAAAACAACACAAAATTACAGGGTTCTAAACTTGCATATTCCCTACCACCAATTAAAGGAATAAAAATGCACCAAAACAGGCATATCATTAATGTATTTCAGTTCAAGTTTCTTCTTCATATTTTAGAAGCTTGGCACATAAGTGGGTACATAAGAAGTATAATGAATATCATATTTTAAACATTCAGGCAATAGCTCGATACAACTACCAATGTTTTTGTAAAAGTTGTTTGAAAGGGAAAAATAAAGAGGAAATGAGAAAAAGATACCACTAGCCTAGACTTGTTATTGTGTTCTTAATGATGCTGTATGGCACAAGGAGGATCTGAATATTCCATACCATGTATCACAAGACAAAAAATAAAAGGAAGAATATGCACTTTGATGCAACACACCAGCTTTAAATCACCAAGGAACTAGAAGATGCCAGATTATAAATCAACTGCAAAGACATCTCTCTAAAATCAATTTGTTTAGAACTTTATAGAGAAACCAGTTGGACTGATAAACTAAGACACAGCCAAGATATGGGAAGATAATATAATATCATTCCTAAAACAACAGCTACAAAACAAAAAAATGGTTAGCTCGAGGAAGGAGGTCTGTGAGAAATTTTTTTGCTTTAGTTTCTAGTTTGTATCCAAACTCCTGTTTTTTTCCCTAACCTCTTGGCTCTTAGGGGGTGATATTTTGTTTTGTTCAGAAGTTGTTAATTTTTGGATGAAAAATGTTTTCCTGGGAGAAAGGACAAGAGCTGAAAGTGAGTAAATAAGGTGACAGTGGAAGATGGATGAGGTTTGCTTGGAATGAATTTGGGTATGCATGGGAACTTTTTGGGCGGGGTTCGAATGAGGGGAAGGATGAAGAGCAGGTAGCAGTTATTAAAAAACACCTTGGAAGGAGGTAACACCTGGAGGATAGAGTATTTCCAAAGCAGTCCAAAGTTTTATATGCTGACTAAAGTGAAAAGTGTATTTTATCCGAACTTCGAAGGAGCATCTATTGAGATGAAGAGCTACGGATGGAAGGGAGGGAAGATGGAGGAGATGCCGTCAGCACCTGGTCAAGGTATGGAGTTGCTCAGGGTTTGATCAAATGACTCCCTGAAAAATTCTATCAGTGATGAAGAATGTAAACTTAGACAAATTGGAGTTTACTTAGTGTTATGGTCATCTGCATTTCAAAAAACAAATTGCGTAGTGCCCCTCGCTCTGTTTGCAGAGTGCAACAGAAGGGTGGTCTTGTGGTTTCTCCCCATACCCCTCAGTTCCCTCCCAGAGCTGTTAGAAGCAAATCAAGCAGCAGGCCCAGGAGCCCCTGCTCTCCAAGGGGACCTCCTGCTTCCAGACCCATCCCACCAAGGCACCCTCCACCAGACAGTTGCAAACAGTTCCCTCGACAGGTTTGAGCTATTTTTCCTGCCTATTATTATGTCCAGGAGGACAGTGAACAAATTCAAAAAGGCAGTGGATGGTGTGGGGGAGACATGCGTTACAAGCTTTGGTTGGAAGCCTGTCCTGGACACTCACCCCAAGGATGTATAGGGTTGGTTTAGCAAGGATTCCCCTCCTGATGCAGGAACTGCAGCAGCCTGTGCTTGATGACTGTTTTGTTTATTTTTTGATTGGTCTGTAGCTTTGTTGTATGGCCCAGTGGGATTGACTTTAAAAACAATTGGTCCCTTGGTGGTATTGTGTACCCGCGGGACTTTACAAAACCTAATAATTTAATTTGTTATGTTGTTCAGCATTTAATAGCCTTGAGACAAGTGGCACCCATATCTATCACCCACATTTATATTGTAGCCTGTATATTTTACAATAAATGTTGTTCCTTATATTCTTTTTAAACACCACCCTATTGTTACTGAACTTGATCTTAGAGCTAGGGATGTGGTACGTGAATAATAGAGAACCAATTAAGGAACAATATAAATTGAAATTCTCTGACTTATAGGACACACGTGGTATTGGAAAGAAAGAAAGAAATTATATTAATGTCCATGAATGACCAAAAAAAGGTCAATGGGTCTCCAGAATATATCCAATTACACTAGAAAGTTCTATGGTAAATAGACCCTAGGATCAATTTTTGAGCAGTTGAAGGGATCTGATTTTGCGATCTCTTTTTTAGTATGGATATTGTTAGATGTTTTTAAAGAGGTTTTGGGACAATAAAGGCTAAGGCTAGAAGAAGAGCTTTTAAGAAAACTCAAGTGTCTCTGTCCGGCCAAAATGATCCTAAGAATGTTAAGTTGTGCAAACAGGTGGTTTCTAATAAATACCAGGTTAGAGTATTTCATCAGTACAAAGCTTATGGAGCCAATACTAGATCAAGGATTATGTGGTTCAAAGAAGATTGTGACTTATATGAGGAGAAGATTTGTTTTTAGATTCTACAATGCTGAAAGTCATTAATAAAAGGGAAAATATCGATTCGATTAATGTTAGTGGAGTATTTTCTAGTGATGTAGAGGCCATGAAGAAAGTGTTTTCTTATATCTACAAATGTCTATTTTCTTCTGATGGGAAGGTTTTTTTTAAATTTCTACACAGGTTTGTTTTCTTCCAATAGCACTATTGAAGAAACTAAACATGCTAGATTTAGATGCACCAAGTTGGGTCCCTAAGAAAATATACAAAATTGAAGCTAATAATTTAGACAAGAAAATCAATATTGCAAATTTTCAGTTTGCCATTAGGTGTATTATAGGATAAGAAGTATCATATAACTGATGGTTTCCATGTTGTTTACTATATTGGCATATCCGGATGAAGGTCTTTTGTTCCACATTTATACTCTCCTCCACCTATCAGGTTGCTGATTGTGGCATGTAAAATCTTTGCCAAAGTACTGCCTAAGAGATTGAGGGGAGTTTTTTCTAATATAGTTTCTGTCGCTCAAACTAGTTTTCTGAAGGAAGATATATCCTGAATGAATTATTAAATTTAATTAATAATTGGGAAGGGTTATATTGGGCTAAGGCCTCTAGACAAAATGTATTCATGGATTTGATTTTGAAAAAACTTATGACTGCATTGAATGGTCCTTTATAGCAATTATGTTGAGGATGTTGGATTTCGGGGATTAACTTGTAAGAATAGTCATGTCTTTTTAAAGATTCCTCTGCTTAGTTAGAAATTAATTAGGGAACAGAATCATTTAATGTCAAATCTTTTTAACTTCAAAGTTCTATTAGACAGAGCTGTATTCTGGCAACTTTATAGACAGCTAAATCTATTTATTTTCTGCTAAGAGGAACTCAATTTGGTCCTCTAATAAAAAGTATTATAAAGATACAAGAGCTTCAGGAAAAAGAATTGTGTGACGGGTTTTTTAAAAGCAGCATTTGTCAATTTATCAATATGGACAGTGGAAATATTAGATCCATAAAAGTTTGATATTGCCAAATATGGATTAACTGCTGAAAATCCAGTTTGCAGATGGCACTTCATCTCTTTCCTTTATTTTTGAGGCAAAATTTGGTTATATATTATAAGGCTCAAGGGTTGAGGATTTTTTTTTCATTGGCCAGATAATTGGTTGGGACTCCGCCCCTCCTACTTGGTTCCTCAAGTTTCTCAGAAGGTCTTCTCTTCTTATGACATTTATTGCTCATTACTAGTTATTCTAATTTCTAACTCTTAGTTTAATCAGAGTCACAATATAGTCAGAGATTTCATATTGTCTGATGGGGTTATATCCTACAAACATGCATGCTATAAATTGGAAGACTTGTGTGGGCTTAAAATTTTAAGGCTGCAAGGAATTACTTTAGCTATTAAATGGGAATTTAAGGCTATGGAGGGAGAGGAGCCTTGGAAAGCCCCTCTTAGGAGTAACATTCTGGGTGGATTTCTTACCATCAACTATCAAAAAGAAATGAAATTCTTTGCCGGATCATGCATGAATGTTCAGACGCTAACAGTAAACTGTGAAATGCCCAGACATTTTACGCCATTTCCGGCATTTCCAAGGGATTCCAGCAGGAAAAAAAAAAGTCAAAGTCAACAAAAAATTATAAAAAGGAAGATAAAATAATTAAAAACAAATCCTAAAACCATAGTATACATACTTGCCGAGGACCAGAGAAGCCCGAACCGAACAGTATATATATATATAAACATTTAAGTATATACTTTAAGTTATATTTTATATATATATATATATACTTTCAGGATGTTTGAGAGTGGTTTCGGACCTTTAGGAGCTATACTGCAAATTCTAGGTTTTGGAGGATCCTATCATATTTCACACTTGGTCAGATTTCAAGGTTTCAATATATCAGACTTAGCCATATTTCAGGGTTTCAATATTTCAAGGAGACATCATAGGAGGTATGAAGGCTGCATGGGGATGTAGGTATGATAGAATAATATAAGAATATCTCTCGCAAAGTGCCACGAGTTGATCCCACCCCATTCCCAATGCACCCTTTTAAGGCGTGCACTCAAGAAGATTCGATGCACTAGGGAGCCCCTGCAATCTAGATGATTTATAGTCAGTAAATGATAATATTGAAAAATAGTGGGCGTGGCATTCATGATTTTGAGGACAATCTATATGATTTATTCTAGATATGAATGTACATTTTGTCATTGAAGTAATGAATGAATACTATATATTTTTAAGTGTTTTATCCTTTATAAACTAAAAATGAGTACTATGCATTGTTTATATATCAAGGGTTAGGAGTATTATGATGTTTCAAATCAAGGATTTTTTAAAATCAGCGTTTCCGCATTTTGGAAACGTTTCCGTTTCCATTTCCAAACAACATAGATGGTAAATATAAAAGTTAACCTTTATCTTACTGCATACAACTGCATTGTATTTCCACCTGGTATTGTATATCATGTTAGCCATTTTATGATTTTTCACAAAGATGCTTTCTGTAAAACCCTTCAAAATGTTCCAACATACGTTCTTTTGATTTCATAACAAGCACTTAATGCACTTCCTTCCATAAAGATAGTATGTTTATAATTCTTAACCAATTGAACATTTTTGTCAATCTATGGAAATTAGTATTCTCTACCCTTCTGCATTGTCCCCCTCCCTTCACCCTTCTCTCTCCCACCTCTCCTTATAAAATGCACATGGTCAAGCAAGAAATCCCTACATAGATAACCATTTGGTCCAATCAATAATGAAGGGTTAAGTGAGTGATAAAGTAATGGAAGAAGTCACAAAAGAGGTGAATTAGGGGTCAGGGGGGCGAAGGCAAGACAAAACAAAATGCAGTGAAATACATACTCATGATTTAGAACACAACGAAGAGAATTTCCAAGGGTATGGTCCTCCTCACTGAATGAAAAAGTTGAAGAACATGGATTCTCCTGTGATCCCAACTCCATCGAAACAACACTTATTTCCCTGCAAACGAACATGTACAATGAAACTTTCACACTACCATTGTTGGCAATAACTTTGCCAAGTATAAAATGGGATGCAGATAGAACAATAAAAGATTAGTTTGAGTCCAAGTACCAGGATCTAGAAAGTTAATTTCTTGTTTTAAAACACTTTACTAATAAGATCTTTTCAATCAAACAATATACAAATCAATAAATTCTAACAATGCTTCCATTCCTATGACAAATTCCTTACCTGCAGCATAGGTCTGCATAGAGTATATGTATATCGATAATATGAGATGAACCATACACCGATTCAATTTACATTGATATACAACAAAGCCATGTTTAATAAGTACATTGTGGATCAAGTGAGCCATGTGTTGACAAGAACTAGCTCATCAATTTATTTTGAATCAATTTCAAGTTGCACTATAAAACATACGATAAGCTATACTCTTTCGATGGCATGAACCATTGAATAACAATTACCTTGTTGGCAAACTTACAGGCTTGGGGGCGGGTCGGAGGGGTGAGGGAATTGTAGTTGTTTACCAAAAGTTTCCAGCACCTAGATTTTGCTTACATATGGTTACAAATCACATTCAGAGGACCATTATATTTGAAACAAATAAAGACGAGAAAAAAAGGAGCATATGGACAAGTCAACACTGGTGTCCCACAAATATCCACCAATATGCAACGTTTCTGACAAGTGCAAAGTAGTTGATCAAATTACTGAACAAGATGTCATCTCATTACAGCTTACAGAAGACATATGCTTCCACTTGAAAATGACACTTTGCTCTGTAGTGTCTGCGCTTATCCTTGCTTCCATAGTCACAAGATTCGCTGAATTTTGGGGATAAAATTTGAAGTTTTCCGTTTTTTATTCTGTCACCAGAAAAACGATAAAATTCACCGAATTTTTTTGGTTTGATTTTTTTCACCACATCTTTGTATTTCCTGACATTGCAGCTAGTGGGTGAAGGGACTGTGTAACCTGTGATTGTGTTCTGAGCTGGCCATGGCACATGGGATCGAACGTGTTCTGAGCTGGAGCTGGTCGTGACACGGGGGTTCAAATGCGTCTTCTGAGTTAAAATGTGCAACGATTGTTTACCAAAATGCAGATGAGGAAGACTATAGCGACTCGGGGAAGAGGCGGTTGGATATAGCATTGGATGATATCCATGGACAGCACAAGCAGGTAAGTCATTTTAGTTTAGGGTTTTTACTTTTAGTTTTAACTATAGTTAACGTTCTTTTTTTTATTTCTATTTTTTGTTTAATTTTTTTGTTATTAGCTTTTCTTTTATTTTGAACTTTACAATATTGTTTATTTTTTAAATTGTTTATTAAATTATATATTTATTTTTATAGGAGTTGCTTTAAACATTTTAAGTTTTATTTTTAATTTATAATTTTAATTTATGTTTTAAATTATTACATTTTCATTTTAATTTTGTACATAAATTATAATTTTTTATTTTAATTTATGTTTACGTTTTTGTTTTTTATTTCATTTATATATTATTATTTTGTTTTAAATTTTTTTATTTTTTTAATTTTAATTTATGTTTTTTATGTTTCGAATTTAATGACAATTTTTTTTTCAATATTTATCCGAATTTGAACTCAAACTGAATTTCTTCCTCGTCGAACTCAAACTCAAACTCGAACCTTGTGACTATGCTCGATGCCCTGCTCTGATCCAATGCAACTTAACATTTTGATCCTCCTTCGTGCACATTGATACGCACTGCAGATAGTGGGTTCGATTCCTACAAACATAGAGCTAAACAAAGCATGCAACCAACTTGTGAAAAAATAAGAGCTTGGAAAGAGCATGTAGACATCAATCAAAGCATAATGGGAAGGGGTTTTATCAGAAATTATAGACACCTGCAAATTCACAGCTCCCCCTTGCTAATGATGTTAACCCTGCATCAAAGGCGACCTGCCTTCAAATGTGACCTTCCATCTCAACACCTTCACCCAACCCTTTGACAAGCCGCCATATTCTCTCTCCTTCACACCACCTCCTAATATGTGCTCAACCTCACCGCTTACTGCTTTTTCACTACCAGCCACCTACTTTTGCTGCACCAATGGGCAGTTCCTCTCAACACATCAACTAAAACAATTTGTTCTAACTAATAACCACCTGTAACCCATGCCATCAATCAAAGCAAAGCAATTGACTAATATTCGAATTTTTTTGATTGATTAGTCAAGAATGTATTTCCTTTGTCTAATTAGTTTTTTAACTAGGTGGCTAAGACTACTACATCATCCATCCCCTATTAGGAATGAGTCCATTTCCCAATGGCTAATATAATAGATTTTTTTAATTTTCTTCTTCTGGTTTAAAATTACAATTTAAAGGTTTTGAAGGGAAATTATATTAGGATTTTTTAGATTTCTCCTTTCCATTAAAAATGACCCTCAAATTCTAAACAACTATATATATATATATATATATATTCTAATGAATTGTTTTAGAGGTCAGGGGTATTAAAGAATAGAAGTAGGGTCTCAGATGTATTGGTGGGGATCAGGGGAGTAAGGTATCAGAACAGAGGCACGGAGGTTATCAGGGCTTAAAAAGGGCCCAATGGAGGAAGCTCTCTCATTGGGGAAGCCCATCCCAGAGATAAAGCTACCACTGCAACTAGAGCTCAAAGAACAATAGGTTCTACTTTCTGAAAACATGGCCTAGTCAGTGATAGCTATAACACCAAAGGGCATAGCAGAGCACCAACTGGTCCCCACATATGCGCAGAAAAACCCTTTCATCGAAGGGAAATTGGAGCATACGGGGTTAACAGATCACAAACATTTGTATACCCTCAAAGGATAGGTCTCCCACATATTACCAACTCGTCATCAAAGTGATCTCAAATCCGATATACATCAATGCCAAACAATATTGGGGGTTATTAAGGCACCGACAAGTTCAGGTGAGCGTAGTGGCTATGAAGAAGCATAAACAAAGATTAACAACAAAGGAGATACAACAGTATAAGCAAAAGCAAGTTGATATTGATAACAAAGAACAGCCAATGGCCTTGCCTATTCTGGAAGAGAAAGCTCAACCAAAACCTCAGGTGGATCAAGGAAAAGAAGTAAATGAGGATCGGTTTAGACCAATAACAGCAAAGAGCACAAGAACAGAACTGCGCAATGATAAAAAAGTCATGAAAGGAGGCAAGAAAAAACACAACATTTAATGTAGAGGTCACCAAGAGGATATCCAAGACGGCGAGGAAACATACACCCCCACAACAATTCCACTCATTTGGTCACCAAAGCTCTATGTGCAAGAGCTAATGAGTTTGAAAGAAAGACTAGAAAGTATGGAAGGAAGGGAGAATATATAAAATAGAGGTGATAAATACCAAGTGAAGGCTCAAAGAAGATAACAACATGCTCAAAGCACTAGTGGCAAAACTACAAAATCTCAAAAATGTTGAACAACACGAATGGCATGCCCTCAAACAAGCCATCCACTCTCCAACAAATGACAAGGTAGGGGATGAAAAGGCAAGTACAGCACAAATGAAATAAGTACAAGAAGCACTTCCTAGAATAGAAACAAGAGAAAATGAGCTAAAACATAAATTGGAAGAAGCTAAGACATGGGCACAAGTGGTAAAATAACAACTGGGCAAGCAGAAGGAGTTGATAGAGAGGCAATTCAGAAATCAAATGATAGAGGAAAAAGAACGACATGAGAAATTATCAAATATAATTATCAAATGGCTAAAAGACTATTGAGAAGGAGAGGATACAAGCAACCTAACAAGGGCCATCCTTTCAGACTGGTTACAATGGAAAAGTCAGTTCAGACAAGCAAATAGCATTCGTAAGTTGAGAGAGGGAGGGAGGAATAGGCATATTCGGGCCACAAGGTGAACTTTGAGGATAAAACAAGAGTACTAAGAAATAAAGGTATTTTGAGAGGCTCATGCTATTCCCTAGATGAAGACTTAACCTTTTTGCAGCTAGAAGAGAGAAACAAGGAGTGGGAAAAGGTGAAGGCAGCAAGGAACGAAGGGAGAGGAGTATATTTAAACAATAGGAAATCTATATCACAACTTGACAAACCCAAAGCAAAAAGGGATTATGGCCCACCAAGGAGCATTTTATGATGGTAAGCTGGAATTGTAGAGGCTACCCTTGGAGAAGAGAAATTGAGTTATGGCCCAAGCAAGAGACAGAGATATAATTATTTTGATTGAAACACATGAACATGATGGGTGTAAGACGCCAGATTTTGAAGGATACAAAAAGGCAACAATATGGAATAAAGCAATAGAGAATAGCAAGGGGCATTGAGGTATAATGGTGTTAATAAAGGAATCATGGTGCAGAATTATCAAAATAGAAAAACAAGATGAAAATAAATAGTACATCTAGATAAGAATCATAACAAACAACACAAATATTAGCTTAGCTGCATGTTATTTTACACCCAAGAATTCCAAATTTTATAAGAAGCGCGGTCTAGATCGTGAGGACCAATACTTGTCCCTAAAGAGGGACATTTCAGTCTACAATAAGATCGGGGAGATTTACGAATAAAGGACTTTAATGCAAGGACAGAAAACAAGCAAGTAAACATCTTAGGAAGTAATAAGGATCTAGATATGAATCCTCTTTGGATGGTAGAAGCAGAAAATCAGCAATGGACCGGGGCTTTAGACAATGAACATGGGGTTATCATGCACTTTGGAGAAGAGTTATTAGGTTTGTGCAGCATACACAAATTGATTATATGTAATGGTACGAGTAAATGGAAAAAATCAGAAAATTATGCATGCAAGACTTATAATAGGCAGAGTGTAATCAACTATGTTATATACTCACAAAATTGTGTACCTAGAATAGAAGAACTATAAGTAAAAGATTCTCCCATGGAACTTAAATCAAATCACAACCCAATTTTTATGAAACTACAATTACAAAGAGACAAACAACATGATGAGCACGTTGGGGCCAACCAAGTAAACGACCATTCAAAGGAAACATCCTCATGACAAAGGAAAATCAACAAGCCTTCAAGATGGCATTAAATAGCAAATTGCAAGAAGGGGAAAGTAAGGGAGCACCTGACATTGGTATAGATTACACTAAGAGCAAGAGGTTAATGCACACCATTCAAGAAGCCCTAAACACATGCAAGAGAGCTCAACCTAAAAAGAAGGAAAGAAATAGCTTCCTGAAAAACCTATGGTACGATGAAGAATGCAAGGTAGCACAGAGACTGCTAAAGTAACTAACAAGTAGAACAAAGGCAAACAAAAATATATGAGCAACTAGGGAGGACAAGTAAAGAAGAGTATATAAGAACTAGGAAGAAGAGTTGATTTACTTAGGGAAACATGAACTATAGAGATTTTGGAGGGAGCTCTGTAAGGAAAAAAACGCAAATAGAGAACATCATAACAGCAAGTCAATGGCTGGAGTATTCAAAACAGTTATATGAACGTGAAAATGAACACAATACACCTCGCATTCATTGTTAATAAAGAACTTTTCACCACTGTAGACATCATACAAGGGATTAAAAAGCTAGCAACAAGTAAAACTCGAGACATAGACAACAATCAAGCGGAGCATCTAAAATGGGAAGCAAATATCCTAGCACCTTAAATCAAAGAGATTTTCAATGAAGTCATGTAAAATGGATGCTTGACAGAGCAGGCAACTAGCCTAACTATACCTTTGTTTAAAAGCGAAGATGTAAATAATCTCTCAAATCATCAAACGATCATGCCAATCCTCTTTTTGCAAAGTTGTTTGGGAGTATGATAGAACATAGGATTAGCAATTGGGCAGAGGAAAGAGGAAAGAGAGCAAAGGGGCCAGCCAGTTTTAGACCCAAACACTCAACTATCGATCGTTGTGTCACGCTCAGACACTTAGTTGAAAAGGTTTGGGATAAAAAAAGGGGATGCATATTGTTGCTTTGTAAACTTCCAAAAAAGCATTTGACACGGTGTCAAGGAGCAAATTATGGAGCATAATGGAGGAATTAGGGGTCCCAATGCATTACAAGGCAGCAATTCACAAATGTATGAGCAAGTCAAGACTAAAATCAAAAATGCAGGGAAGGTTGTTTGAGTGTTTTAGAAGTGATATAGGCGACAAACAAGGCTGCCCTCTATCCCTGACTTTATTAGGGGTATACATTGACAAGCAAAAAGGTGGGATAAACAAATTTGGAAGGGACAAGGTCCACTTTGCCAAATATGTGGTTAAACTCTCCCTCTATGCCGATGACCTAATTCTAATGGCAACGACAACCCAAGATCTAAGAGACCACCTACAGGCTCTAGAGCTCTTTTGTAAAGAAGTATGAATGTGAGTAAATATTGCCAAAACCAAAATCATTATTTTGGTGAAAAAGAAGAAGCATCATCTCACCTTTTAGTTTGCAGGAGAATTATCTTGAAGTCGTGTCAAAATACAGGTATCTTAGCCTCGACTTTCACAACAAGCTCAATCGGGATACATGTAGGATGAACAAGGAAGGTGGAGAGTTATTTACACGCTTCAAAATAGGTGCAAGAATGCTGAGTTATGGGATTGGAAGACCACCAGGGTCTTATTCGAGTTACTTGTCACACCAATAGTGTTGTATGGTTGGAAGGTATGGGCTGGTGAAACGGCTAATTTGAAATGGAGACAAATAGAAATGATCCAAAAGCGTCTAATCACAAACAATTTCAAAATTAAGGCTTTAGTTCCCTACAAAATCATCCTTGCCGAAACAAGAACTTTTCCTTCAGAGCCAACCATTGTGACTAGGCTTATATGTTGAAAAAAAATATAAAACAGGAAGACTGGCAGATGGCCGAAGGCTGCAAGAGGCAAAGAGTTGCACGAACGAAAGAACACATGGATGAAACAAAACCACAAATGAATGAGTAGATTGGATATCATCCCAAACGAATGCCCAAACCTTAACAAAGACATAAAAAAATATGTGAATGAAAAGTTTAGAACAGTGATGTTGAGGAAGAGAACAAGTAGAAAACGGCAGTACTTTACAAACTTCAACCCAACTTATGAGCATTGTGACAAAGTATATACAGGGTCTAAAATTAAATATAAGGAAAAGATCCTCATTGCTCAACTAAAGACTAACTCCAATAGGCTTATATGTGAGACAAGCAGATGGGCAACACCTAAGGAATGGTGGGACGAGAGAGTTTATGTTTTATGCACCACATGGACAATCGATACGGAGGAGCACTTCATCCTTGAATGTCCAAGGTTCGCAAACATCCCCAAATATGAGGAAACATTAAGAGTTGGCTCCATGGTAGAGCTATTTGAGGAAAACGGATTAAAAGGGTTGGGAGGCATGTCAACTCAAATCAGTAAGAGGAGCAGCCTACTAAAGGATACCACTAAGCCCACAAATCTTTGAGCAATAGAAGCAATCGATGTAATCGGTGGTCCCATAGCCCGTTTGGTCTCATGGACGTAATTAAAATCATTTCAATTCATTCATTTAACATTCAAAGTACAATATTGAATAGATAAGATCAAGGATATTTTATAATATTTTGTTTTATTGTCTTTGTCCTTGTTCAATCATCACTCCTTATCGACAACTCATGTGGCTTCTTGCTCGATTCATATGATTTTGTTAAGCCCCAGCCATAATTCATTGAATTTCACGCCCTTTCTTTCACCCTTTGACCATCCTTTCAATCAATCCATCCTATCAATATTTTGTTGCTTCACATGCATTAATGTTTTTTTACCATAAATAAACTTTAAAGAACCTTAGAGGTATCTAAATCATTACAGTAAATATATTTTTATTTTTTTAAAATTTATTTTAAATTAAATATAAATTTAGATAATTTTTTTTAGTGCCATCCTACCATCAAGGGTTAAATTTGATAGTTAACCCTTCCATCATGTAAATTTTTTATGACAATTTTCTATTGAACGTTGACCTTTAGACATTAGAGCAGTTCATAGTAAAGAAGGAAGTATCAAAGAATAAATAATTATTAATTATAATCCTCTAGAATTCAACGAACTAGTCAAGATTTCACCTTTCATTTCAAACAATTTTGGAAAAAAATTGATTGTTTTACAGTGCAATAATGTAAATACAGACATACACCCATCAAATTTAACCCTAATTTCAAGATCCACTCTCTTCCTTGCATGCCCACTCTGTTCCTTACAAATACCTCTGCTTTGCCCATCCTGTAGACCTAAGTTGCCGATTCAGGTTTGGTAAAAGCTCAGTCTCAACGAATTGGGATCATAAGTACAGCAATTTTTTTGCCTTTGGGTATGGGGTGGGTACAGCCATACAAAAAAAATATTAAAAATATAGCCAAATAAGCAAAATTAACCACATAGTATGCATAGAATAAACAAAATAAGTTAAATAACAACAAAATATTTAAAACACTATCAATAATTCAATGCCAATTGTCAAACTCAAAAATCAAATAAATCCAATAAAATAGATAAGTATTGAAATCACAATTTTAAAGATATTGATTGTATCACAAAGTAAATGAATTAAAAAAATTAATGTCCCCCAAATTATATAAGTAAATAAATGACCAAAGTATTTATATTTCTATATTCATATGAAAAAAATATATATGTTAAAGTTACTTTTATCCACACATTTTTTTTGCCCAGCTTTGTCAAAGATCGTTGGTGAAAAAAAATTTAAGTTACTAAACATTACTACACAAAAGATAAAACTGTTGGTCCCGATATTAATTAAGTTAACAAAAGCTACCAATCTCATAGTTTAATTTGGACCCACCATTTTCTTTATCATGAATAAAGAAGGGGCTGACACTTGTGCATGCCATGTTTTAACTGTAATTGTTGGTAGTGAATGCAATCGCTTGGTTTGAACTTAAAACCTTAAAGTGTAACGAAAATTTATTTTAATCGTACTCCAATGGCACCTTTAAGCGGGATCTCTATTGTGACGTGAACTAAGTATCGTGTCCCTCCATCCATGGCTCAAAGCAGCGGTTTCTCATTTGCAGGTGTTTATTTCCTCTTCTTCCATTTTAAAATCATCTATGCAGATAGTGCTTATGTTGATATGGATCTTTGCAATAGGAAGGGAAGGCAAGGCCTCCAACACTTTTTTATTACAACCCAGGTCTCAGATTCACCCCACTATAAAGTCTCATCTCTGGGATCTCTAACCTCTTCTCACATTACATCTACTCCGCCTCCAACAATAAATCCTCAAGATCTAACAACATTGCCACTAGCAACTACTTTAAAACCCTTATTGTTTGTGGGTGTGTTGATGCGGGTTTGTGGCCCACATAACAAGCTGATGGGAAAATTCCCTCTCATTTTAGGGTCACAAGGTGTAACTCAGAGCACAAGTTGCAGGTATGCAGTTTTATAGATAAACCAAGTGGCGGAATAGCAACTAAGCAACGTGGTTTCTAGTATGTCCCAAAACTTCTCTTGAATACATTTATCTAATATAACTAATAGACTAAACTTTGTTAAGCATGGATATTCACAATGATGCTATTGTACAAAATCTGTTTTGACTAAAACAAACATAAAAGAGAAAGAAGGGTAAGGCAGAAAAAAAGGTTCCCCAAGCTAGAACAGATATCTTCCTAAACAAATTAGCTTTCTGAACTCTAGTTGTTACTCAAATTTAGACAAACACAGCGAGGAGTCTAAAGGAAAATTATTGCAAATAAATTTTGATGACATCTGCTTGACAATTTTTTTATTTATGATAGATTGCATAACATGCACATTCATTCACAAACCAAAATTATAACAAAAGTTTCAATCACCCAAAACAGTCAAACCAGTTATTACTCGATTTAACTAATTTGCAATTCACACATGAATCTCGTATACTAATCAGTCTAAACTAACATCTCATGCATCACTTAAAAAATGAGAAAAATAAACAACATGACTCAACTCAACTTTTTGAAGAATTTATGATCTTCTATTGCATAAATCTTCCTCTTTTGAGAGTTGAATACAAGACGTATATATAATTTTTAGATAGGCACCGCCACATATAAAAATAAAGCTTACATGCTAAAACTAAAAAGCTTTTCTAATATCAAACAAAAGCTAAAACATGCAAAAGTTTACAATGCTTTTACAAAAGCAATATCCAGCCAAAAATAGCTCTATTCTCTTAAGATCACTTGAACTTTTTAAGTGCTTTAAAGGAACTAGCTTGTTGATTCTGGAGGGCAACTGCACATGCTTGATAGCCCTCATCTATTCTTGCCAAGTCTATCATTGGAGCTCTAAACAAGGACTCAGTCTTTGCCAAGAGTGTTGCATAGTAAGTCAGTGGAGTGTAGAGAGTTGCCTTCACTGTTGTGGCTCGCTCAATCTTCTCCTTGGCATAACTTACGAAGTCAATAACTTCAATGCTTCCCCCACGGTTCACCTCTAAGACTTCCTTTGAAGTCTGTCATGAATTTGGCCAGTTGGGGAGTAAATTCTACAAGGG
This sequence comes from Torreya grandis, assembly GCA_037957365.1. Lineage (NCBI taxonomy): Eukaryota > Viridiplantae > Streptophyta > Pinopsida > Cupressales > Taxaceae > Torreya > Torreya grandis. The sequence continues at coordinate 1,617,037 of JARHVA010003508.1, forward strand.
ACAAGAGCTGATTATTTGGGGAAAACAATGAAAGAATTCTAGCCTCCTTGAACAAGTACAAAATTTTATCCGTTGAGTTGTCAATGGAATTAACAACCACACTCATACTGTCGGACCACTTTTGTAGTGAGGTTCTCGTGTGCATTGCAAAATTTTGTCAAAGGCCGATCTCAAATAGTGTCATCAGGTTCAAATGAGGGAACATATTCTTCTTTATTACCTTGGTCAAATTTCCAAGCTTGGCCTCCATTCAAAGAATGTGTTTTGGGTAAAATTTACCTCCTGTTGCAGAGGTGCAGTTTTATTCTTGGCTTGGCAATTAATAATTAATAATTCATATAATGTCTCCAAAGCTTTTTCAACTTCCTCAATAATATTCTCTAGAACTACAGCTTTGGTTTGTGTTTCTCGTTGTCTCATTTGTTGTTTCATGCCTTGAACAACCTTTTTGGCTAGTTCCCTTGTTGCCCACTGACTCTAATCGTCTGCAAATTCGTCATGTTCTTCAGGTCTAGCTTTTCTCTTATTTGTCGATATAAATAATTCCTCCTCTATTTCATGCAATGTAGGAGTCTCCCCTTTGGTCATTTTCCTTCTAGTGACTCTCTTGAGCTTGCCACTATTTGCTCAAACTGGAGTTTAACCTCGAGTTCATCAACTATAATCATCTCATGTCTCCTAGATTTGGCAAGTTGTATACTTTCTATCCAGTTCTCCTCCTATGATAGGGGAACAACAAAAGCTTTGGGTGATATGGCCAAGGTGGATGGTAATGTGGGGAGTGAAGTTGCCAATGGAATGGTGATAGTAGGGTCGGCAAGAATGAATGTTGTGCATGTTGCAGGTGCAAGGGTTTGGATGGTAGTGTTAGGAATAGATGTAATTGGAAGGGCAATGGTGACTGATCTTGGAGGAGTAGACTATGTAGCTCTAAGAGATGCAATATTTGCTTTCTCAAGCACGATCTTAGGTAGTTTCTCTTTCTTCTTGGGTTCCTTAGGTCTAGATATGGCACGACCAATGATACTAAGTAACCCAGACATGACAATGATCCTTGAGGTAGGCAATATGCTCAAGGGATCTATTGTTGGTAATGGAACTCTCTGTTGTAGTTGGGCCTCCTTAAGAAGGACTTGTCTATCCAATGTTGTTGTGGTGACCAACAAGGGAGGGACAGTTGTCACACTGTAAGGAAGAAAGGCAACTTCTACTTAAACAGTACACTGGGCTTGACTAGAAACAGGTAAAACAGACACTTGAGGGCTGAGTAGAAGTTCTAGGAGCCAAATGCCTAGTATATACTTTCGTGATACGAATAATCTTTCTTGGAGCAGCAAGGGTCAAGACTTAAACTTGGGGTATTGAAACAAGGGTGTCAAGTGGAACATCTTCCAATGGAGTTATGGAAGGAATAGTAGTGGGAGTTACCATTTATTGTTCTATGCTTGTTTTATGCTTGTCATTGATGATCATAGACAACAATGGCACCCAAAGCTTGTTAACATGAGAAATGTCCACGACTCCATATAATTTGTTCATGAGAGCCATGCCAATTCGGGCGTCAGCCTTGAGTACCCTAATGCGAGTCTTGTCCACATCCTCCTTGTTGACCCAATTGTCAAAGTCTTCAGACTTCTACCTCCCCTTCTTCGGGTCAGACTTCTATTCAGAGCTTCTTCTCATCGGCCTTGGATGCTAGGAGAGTTGGATCGAACTCTTGATGGGTTCCCTCCTGGTTCTTCTTTCTTAGGGATCATCCTCGTGCTCCCGACGTTTACAAATTCTTGGAGATTGCTCATTTCTTTTGCTCCCTTCATTGGACCTGAGCGTGGTTGGCTCCTTTGGTGGTTTGGCTTTGAGCGTGGTCACTCTTTGCCATGTTTTATACTATTTCTTTCAGCATTGTTTTTCTTATTTTCGAAGATCTTTTTGGTTTCCCGCTTTTTCCTGACACATTTTTGTAATATGCAATCCCTTGACCTACTTTTGTGGTCACTAGTTGGACATTAATATATTTATCTTTATCTTTATCAGACCAGTCTTTTAGAATTTCTCTCAGATTATAGCTATTAAGCCATTCTAACAAAATGATTATACACTGCTGTAGGCTGGGGCAATTGATAATATTCTTCTATGGCCAAGGCAGCCAAAAATGCTATTTGTTTTCATTTTTTCAAAGATATGAAAATGTCACATTGGTATACGGTCCTAGAAAATAGATTGCAGAAAAAATATGTAAGGAAATACCTTTGATTTTGCAACTTCTAATGAAGTCCGGCCTTTTACAGAGCCATAAGGTCATCTGAGTAAAATCAACATCTACCAAGGAAGGGCCATCCTCTTATGCAATTGGCCTCATTATTTCTACTTCATCGAAGAGAGCACTATAATGTTTGAATTCCAAGCACAGTGCATCTCAAACAAACGTAGTGTCTGTGAATACTTAGGGTGTGTCGTAGGAAAAGAGATAATAGTTATTTGCTCAAGCTTTCTCACTGCTTAGTCCCACTATAGTTTCTCCAATGCAATGAAGTTCGCTTCAGAATTTTTGTGCTCTTTGAAATAAACTTAGTCTGATAATTATCTCCTTTGAACGTAAGATTTGAGCAAAGAAATTGGCTTTCCTTTAGTTTTTTGCTTTAAATCCTTGGGTGACAAACTTAATTTCCTTGTTTGTGTGTATTAATTGCGAAAGGTGGCCTTTTGTAATTTAATTGAATGCCTTTTCCAGTTGTATTTTGATTTTGGCTCTCATTCCCAATTTTGTCAAATAATAGACCTAAGTCATCTACATGTCTTCATTATGTGGCTTGAATGAGCTTTAAATCGCTTTTTGCCTACTTTGTGGATTGTGTGAACCTCCTTCTATGCTTAGTCAAAGAGCAAGTGCTTATATGTTAGCCAAGTGATAGTCTTTAATTGGCTCGGAGTCTTGCGATCCTTGAAACTATCAAATAGTGTTGCTTAATTGTGTATTGTCGCAAGGTCCATTGAAACTAGACACGTTGCATCATGTGATAAGTTCGCACTCTCGCAATTATCAGATTCCTACAAAGTTCCTTTTGAATTTTGCAAGTGCGTGGTAGCAAGGTTGTGAGAATGCAATGTATGGAATCTTCTAGTTGGCTCACCATTACGCAATTCTCAAAGTATGGTTCAAGCTATTGAAGTTGTGCGAGGTTGCAAGGTCGCGAGGCGTTGCAAACATGACACGTGGCATCATGTGAATAACTCGGACTCTCAAAGTTGAAAACCTACAATGAGAATGTGTGAGCATTGCGAGGTGCATAGCGTACAATATTGTGACACTTGGCATCTTATGATTGGCTTGTAGTCATGCAATTATCGAAATGTGGTGTGCAAAAGTATGAACATTGTGTGTTGTGAATGGATAACCTACATGCCAATTTAGGCATTGTTTAGTCATCAAAACATGCATCCAAACTAAGTTAAAGTCATAGTCAATATATTGTGAAAGAATGTGTAGAGCAAGATGATTCATTGTAGAGCCTCGCAATTCTCAGAACGCACATGCATTTAAATAGTGCAAAAATATGCCAGAAAGTAGCGAGTTAAGGCAAAATCTGTCAAAATACATCTTTGAAAACTAATCATCCTACATGTACCATACTTAAAATCATTCGTTAGTGCATATCAAAGCAAGTTTTAAAACAACAAAACCATTGGATCATATCGACTAAATATTTCAAGCACTTGTTCATATGATCCTCAATTCTTTGCAAGCTTTGCTCTTAGAAAAGTGGGTACCTATTCCAAAAAAAATGGGGGCGTGTTGATCACAATGGGGTGCTCCTTTATAAAATTGAAAAAGTATGCACTCAGTCTTGCATTTGCCTCGGGTTCGTCTCGGGTATGCCCAGGAACTTCAACAGAAGTCCCTAGGCATACCGAGGATGGATCTAAACCCGGACCATGTACATCTCGAACCGATACCTGGGCTTGGGAGGGGTGAATTAGGCTACTTGACTGTAGACACCTAATTTATGACAATTATCTATTGAATGTTGACCTATTATCTATTGAACATTGACCTTTAGACACGAAGACGGTTCATAGTGAAAGAAGGGAGTATAAAAGACTAAATAATTATTAATTATGATCTTTTAGAATTTCGACGACCTAACCAAAATTTCACCTTTCATTTGATACAATTTAGGATAACTTTTGATTGTTTTTTACAGTGAAATCATGTAAATACAATCATACACCCATCACATTTAACCCTAATTTCAAGATCCATGGTCTTCCTTGCATGCCCACTCTCTTCCTTACAAACACATTTGTTTTGCCCATCCTATAGACACCTAATTTTGGTATAGAACTAATTATTTGTTATGGCATTAATGTGTTTATGTGCATATGGATCATTGGTTCAGATTAGGCTCTTATTGGCATGTTGACCCTTGTATTATCTTCCCTTGCCTTATGAGGCTTCGGGTCCTACCCTCACAAATTTCATGCTGCAATTTGTTGTCTAAAATAAGTTACAAACCAAAGTTTGTTGTGCTTAAGACAATATTTCTATGTTTGGCATAACTTGACAAAAGGAACTTTAGAATTTACAACACTTTTCTCACCAATGAATGTAATCTAGTGAATAATATGATACATAAATGCATAATACCCATTTCACGTAACAAAAAAATATGAAGATTAGTTAGAATAAGGGTTACTTTCTAGGTAGCCAAAATTGCCCCTCCAAGCCCAAGCACCAGTCTAAAACTACTTAGTTCGAGTTTGGGTCCGATTTGGCCCCAAGGTTGTCCTAAGGATGCACGAGTACTTTTGTTGAAGTACCCAAGCATACCCAGGCCAACTTGGGCATACCTGGGATGAACTCAAGGCAAACACAAGGCTAAACACATACTTTTTTTTAATTTTATAAAGGAGCTCCCATAGACAAGGGTTTTAACGAAGTCGCCAATGGTGACGTCCCAGATCCTGAGAGTTTTTTCATTGGAGGCAGAGTAGATGTAACGTGAGAAGAGGTTGGAGATGTGGGAGATGAAACTTTGCAGTGGGGTGAATTTGAGACCTGCACTGTAATAAAAAGGTGTTGGAGGCCAATCCTACCTTTGAGGCAGTAATATCCAAGTTCACAAGCTATCTTGCATCATCCAATATAACAGGTTCGGATTCTTGTGCACATTTGTTTTATGTTTTGTGACTTGTCATCTCTTGTGACAATGTTGTGCATATAGAGGGAGATCAACATCAAGTTGAAGAACATTATAAAGAAGCCCATAGGGCAAGGAAATGCAGGAAGGATGATTTCAATCATGTTCCATTGGTCAAAAGGACATTTTCTTTGAAACATGATGAAACTGCCGCTTCATGCAAGTGGTGGATTCAAATCTGCTGCTTTGTGCAGGTGGAAGTTACAAAAGCATTGCGGAGATTTTGCAACTGTCGACCTGTAGTAACCAGTGATTTCGCCCACATTTAAATGATATGCTAGTGACATGTAGACCATTTTCCAAGACAAAGGGAGCTCGAAGGGCACGATAGGATGTCAGTGTCAGGCCACCAAGATTCGAAGTCAATTTTGGAAGAGCATTAGAGAATCATCTTGCTAAAGTTATTAATTAGCTATTAGTTAATGACATAATGTTTAACTAATGGATGATTATCAATCTTCCCAACTGAATGTAACCACTTTTTGCTTAATAAAAAGACAGCACACAAAATGTTTAAGTGAGCCATATGCCTTCCATCTCTCTTCAATCTTTCAGCATTCATTTGTTAACATTAGTATCAGAGCCACTGTACAAGGAAGCCATATGAGGGGGTACGAACATTCACTTGCAGAGTTTGAGGAAACCCTAGTCGAGTACGAATTGCGGTGCAGAAGAAGAGGTCCAAATCGCAGCATGGAACAGTGCAGTGTAGACTTGAAGATTCGAAGATCAAAATCGAAAATCAGATGATCTCAAGGGATGTCATCTGGGACAAGAGATCTTATGTAATCCACCACAAGGAATTATGATAAGAACACAAAAACGACAGTCACAAATCGTGCAAATATTGAAGTCGTGACAGCTCAGATAGAGAAAAGGGCACAATTTGGGCGTTCATCTTGGACATAGAGAACAAGTCAAAAACAACTCCATTGAAGTCGTGAATTGAATGCGTGAAGAGCAGTTCAAGGTTGAGGCCGAGGAAGAAAACAAGATAGAACAGAACAAAACACGAGATAGAATAAAACGACTAAACGATGTTGAACCAACAGGAAAAAAATCACATGATTTGCAATAGTAATTACGATTTTGTGCTTTCGTTAGAAATTTATACATGCAGATTTCAACCTATAAACTGCATATCCCTACTACATTTGTTGCATTGATTTCTAAATTAGAAACTGTATTTTTAGAACTGTTTATTTCCCTAATTTTGGTTGCTTATCTCTGAAGATTTAGACAAGGAGTTCTACATGATGCAGCCTAAAGGTTTTTCGGTTGGTTGTGATCATTTGGTTTGCAGGTTGATTAAGTCCCTATACAAAAATAAACAAGCTAAACAACCCTGGTATTCTTTGTTTGAGCAGCATCTCCAAGATTCTGGATTCAGAACTATGGACATCCGGCTGAAGTTATCAACCCCTGATGATTCATCACCGGTCAATGAATCACCCTAGAGCGAATTGGTGGACAGCTTGATACATCTTATGCCCACATGACCAGAACTTTGTTTTGTTGTTGGCTACCTTTTTAGTTTTGGCCTACAACGAAGCTCCTACATTGGACAAAAACAAAATGTCAAAGTGCACATTTTAGGTTGATATTTTTTGAACGGTCTATAAATGTCATGACTAAACTCTTTGGTCCCATTGTGTTTGTAAAATCTTGGGATGAACCTCGAGTAGTTTCCGATTTAGTCATTAAGGGAGGGTGGGTGGTTATCAACCTTCCCAACTAGATGTAACCACTTTTTGCTTAATAAAAAAATGGACATGCAAAATGTGTAAATGAGTCATATGCCTTCCACTTCTCTTCATTCTTTCAACGTTCATTTGTTAACAAATCTCAATCATGCAAGGCAGAGAGAGAAAAATGAGCAAGCCCGTTGGGAGAGGAGTCCAACTCCAAAGCAGAGCATAGCAAAGAGAGCTTAGAAAAGCTCAGAGCGTGTGAGAGCAAAGCTCTTAGCGTATTGAGTGATGTATGTTCATTGGAGCTTAGCCATTGGACTGAGAATCTTCTTCATAGTTTAGGGGAAGGGAGAGCGTGAGGTGTGTGTGTAATCTTTGTAACAGAGTTGAACATCATTAAAGACTCTTTGTCTTCATTATGAGTCTTGTGTCCTCAATAGAGTGAGGGTAGTGGAACACTATTGGGAAGTAAGGTAGGCATTCACTTGGCCCCCTCATTCCCGTTTGCATCAACTTTTCCAATCACAGACAACCATCTCAACATAAGTGCTATCTGCAAAGATGATTTTAAATGGAAGAAGAGGAACCGAGCACCTGCAAACGAGAAACCATTGCTCTCAACCATGGTTGAAGGGACACGATAATTAGTCCACGTCATGGCAGAGCTCCTGCAGAAAGGTGTTGTTTGAGTATAATTAAAAAAAATTGTTAAACCTTTAGGCTTTAAGTTTAAGATTAGTGATTGCATCCAATACCAAGGATTAAAATTAAAACATGGCATACACAAGTGTCGTCCCTTTCCTTATTCATAGTAAAAAAAATGATTGGACCAAATCAAATTATGAGATTGGTAGCTTTTGTTAACTATTTATTTTCATATTTCAAGGGATGTTAATTTTATTTATTATGTATTCTGTAATATAATCAATATCATTAACAATAGCTTTAAAATTGTGATATCAATACTTATCTATCTTTTAAAATTTATTTGATTTTTTAGTTTAGATCATGACAATTGGCATTGAACTATCGATAATGTTTTCAACTATTTTATGGTTATTTAACTTATTTTGTTTATTTTATGCATATTATGTGGAAAATTTTGCTTATTTGGCTATATTTTTAATATTTTCTATATTTTTTGTACCACTGTACCCAAGGCAAAAAAAATGTTGTGCCTACGAGCCCGATTTGTCGAACCCAAAACCAAACCCATACCCATACCAAACCTGAACCGGTAACTTAGGTTACTTTGCCTCAATAATTTGGAGGGTCAAGGTCCTACACACTCACATATTTCAAGCTGCAGTCTGTTATCTCAAATAAGATAGAAAACAAAAGCTGCTATGCTTGAGAAAATATTTTTACTTTGATAATATTTGACAGGTGAAATTCTCGAGTCTCTAGCATTTGTTTAACAAATGCTTGTATTCTAGTAATAAAATTTACTCTCATCAAATGACTCTAGCAGTCCCTATGATAGGTACAATGCTGGTAATAAACAGTCCCTATGATAGGTACAACGCTGGTAATAACCAGTCCCATACAGCAAAGGAAAAGCATGTCTACCATCGAAATGAAAATCCACAATTATAATATTTATAAATTCCAATAACGTTAAAAGACAATTGAGTTTGCAACCCCTAGGAACAAAATAGCCACTCTTATGCAATCTATTCATAAAAAAATACAGACAGTGGGTCAACAAAAATTAAGAAGCAACTTTTCAAAAATGGTTCAAAATTGTATGAAGTCTCTGTTCTGACCAAATACTTTCAAGATTGATGACAGCCTTAATTGCCTATTTGAGAGGCAGAGAAGTATGATAAAGATTTCCATCTGATTGATTTCTTAATTTGATAAGGAATTGCTATGGCATATAATAGAAGGAATCCCTACAGCATATATTAGAAGGAATCCCTCCAGCATATATTCAGGATGACTATGGCTAAACATCATATTCATTAAAAATAACATAGATTTATCCAGAAACCCTATCCAAAATTGATATATGGCATGGCATCTTGTGAATGTAATAATCTGCAATCAAAATTCATCTTCATAACATCAACATAAACTCTTCTGTCACAAGTTTTTCAAAGTTGTTTTCTATTTGATATATATCATGTTTCACACCCACACCCCCATTTCGGAATACCCATTTTAGGACACACGAAAAAAGAACAAGTAAAAAAGCGTTAAAAGGACAGTTACCAATTCACTATATACCAGGAGTCAAACTAAAGCTTTAACAAGTCCATCAAGGAGCTCTAATCTGCAATCCAGACACATCTTCATCCTGATGATGGATCAGGATAGTATGAACCGAAATTTTGATCTAAACTGTTGTATCAGAAGTTTAATTTTTCCAGAAGCATTTCTATTTGATCTGTTTATCAAAAGAGTTTCCAGAACGTTTTCTACTTGATCTGTCGTGTTTTACACTCAATCAATTTTGTATTGATCAATATCATGTTTGACAGCCACACCACATTTTAGTTATCAAAGATTATCATCCCCTCAATTTTGTACTGATCATATCATGCTTGACAGCCACAACCCATTTCAGTTATTAAAATTTAAAAATGATCGAGAAATGAATACCAACCATATCAAAACTGAACTAAGAAATGTGGTAGTTACAAAAAATGATCAAGAAAGAGATAACACAAGACATGAAAAAATAGTCATTTGAGGATACCAAAAATCAAATAAAGTATTAAAGAAACAGTTAAAAGTAGCAGTAATCTGCGTTGAATAATTTGTAGGGATAGAGCAGACATCCTACTAAAGTATTGATAAGTTCCATTTCAATGCCAACAAAAATTCCTGCCATTATTAAGTTCAGTAATCTAAGGTTTATCCCTAATCAAACAAAAATAAAACCCTAAATACACCCGGGGTTTATATATCAAAAAACAGTTAGACCAAAACACTGCATATCCGTCATTCCGGTGAAATTAATTCAGAGTTGCCCTACTTCATTTCAAATATATTTTTACACGACATTTTTTTCACCTACAACAAAAGATACAACACCATAACACAAGAAAAAAAATCTGAACCACAAACAACAAAGAAAAGAAAAATAAACGAAAAATATCAACGCTCTCCCATTTTTATCGGTTATCATACAACGGAAAAAATTAAAAATTAAGAAATCGCGACGATTGAAGAGAAAAAATAAATAAATAATCCTACCTTTCAAAAGTCGAAAAGTTCTTTACCAACAAACCCCGCCAGATCCTGCTCGAGGGTTAGAAAGGACTGGGATTTCGCAGAGGCCCCGAGTCGAACTGTTAAAAACTGTAAATTCTGTTTTAAGGTAAAACTGTATCGATGTTGTAGTGTAGAAACGTAAAAGGGATACTTACCTTGCAGAAAATACTGCTGTTCAGGTTCCAAATGCTATATTTGAAGAAGAGTGTGATGCTCAAACAGAAACGGAGAATGTTTCAGAGCCCAGGCTCAAGTTGAAGAAACTTTGCAAGCAGCTGCTTCGGCAGGTAAGGTGCCATGCATAATAATAATAATACTGTGTCTGTTGTACAAAAATGATGAAGGGCGAAAAACTTTCTTTTTTTTAATATTTTACATTTTTGTGAAAATTTATTGAATTGGTGTAGTATAGCCCAAAAAATACTCCTGAAAGGCAAATACTAGTAGGCTTCGGCTTGTTGGTTTTAATATAGAGGTGAGGGTTTGGTATGGTTTTTAATTGGGTCTTTTTTTATATCAAAACTTAAAAAAATAGATTTTTAATTTGTTTTAGTAAGGTAATTTAAGGTGCTTGATTGTTGTGTTTTACTTTTTTGGATGAGAGTGTTATTTATAGGTTAATTTTATTGTTAGTGTAAATGTAGATCGAGTGTTTTGTATATCTGATTATATTTAGATTATAAGGTAATTTATAATATTTAAGATTGCTTACGTACTATATTTTGTATAAATTATAAGGTATATATACCCTATCTATTAAATGATGTTTGAATTTGTATTTTTTCATTCAAATTTAAGATTATCACCATTGAGGTCAATCGTGTGTGCCATAAAATATTTTGATTGGGTAAGCATTGAATTATAAAAGATATAATCGATACCATAATCTTCACCTAGATGGATTTTTAAATAAAAAGGTTAAAAAAAACATTGTAGATGGAATTATTTGAGTAACCAAGGTTTGAGGGATTTATTTTCTTTTAAATCATTTGAACTTTATATTGAGTGAGACATACATTTAAGACATTTAATTTAATAAGAATGAAAACTTTGTAGGTTGAAGATGGGTTAGACACCTTGACCTACTTAAGATCTCAACAATTATAGACGAATTATGATAACTTTGAGAAGATCAAGAGCCAAGTACATTCACCATTGAACCAAGAACACATAAAGAAGTGAACACTTTCAAGGATGAACTATGATTACAATTATAAGAGATCTAATAAGATCCATGAACCAAACATATTCACAAATGAATAATTACCACATTAAGAAGATTGTTGCAAATTTTAATTTTGAGAAGATCATGAGCCAAGTACATGCATTAATGAATCACTTTGAAAAAGTAGGCACATCCATCAATGAACCACGAATATGTTGAAAAAGTAAACACAATCATTAATCAACCATAGTTACAAAGATCCTAAACTAGCTACATTAAGTAATAAACTCCTTTGAACAGTAAAGACATTCATCAATAAACCATGATCACACCCACACAAAGGTTTACAAAGATCCATGAGCCAAAGCACAATTGTTAATGGACCACACACATTTAAAAGATTATGATAAATTTTAGTGTTATAAGGTAGAAGGAGAAAAATATTTTAATAAATCATTATAAAGCACGAGAGTAAAGGAGTTTATTATAATGGAACAAAATCTCAAAGAAATTGATAAACATGCAAACTTAATGTTATGCATGAATTAGTAGGGTTGTCGTGCTTCTAATGCCTTTTACGTTATTTTGTAAGCTGTTTTTTTGCAATTCTTAATAGTTATTCATGTGAAATTCATTATAACAAAGATAATATTGTATAATTATTATTATTTTATTTGTTATAAGGGATAGGGTATGATGTCTTAAGGGATATTTGTCCCTCGAATTTAATCGAACCCAATTGACACAATCAACCAACTGAGTAATTTGGTCGATCAAGTACACAATTAGGGATAATCAACTCCCCTAAGCCTAATTGTAACTAATTTGACCTAATCAAGTTTGAAAGTATGCAATCGAGCCTGAGCCCAAATGTGTGCATTTATACTTAGATTGACTTTAATTGGTTATAATTGGGATTATGAGAGTCCAATTAAGATAATCACTTCCCCTTAAGATAATTGCATCCCCTTAAGACAACCACATCACCTTATGCCCCTCAAGACAACCAGATCTCCTTATGATAGTCACGTCCCCTTAAGATGACCATCATCTAAGGATTAGGGCTAATGAGGTGTGCAGTTCTTGTCAATTGGTTGTAATTGGCCTTATAGAAGTTGAGTAGACTTAAATGTGCACCAAATTGACCTAATTACTTAATTGTTTTGATATGGCACAAAATCAGGTTTAATTAAGTCCCAATTAATGATAATTGGTTTCAATTGGGTTCAAGGTGTGGAATCCCATTAATACATCACATCACATTAAGACAATCACATCCCTTTAAGACATCAAATCTCATTAAAATAAACACATCCCTTTAAGATGGGCACACCCCCTTAATTGAGGCACATGACACTAATTGCATCCAATTAGAGATTTTATGCTTTCATAGTCTGTACAAATAAATCTTAAAGCATTTTGAATAATTGTGTTCCTTTTTTTCACTCTACATTTCAGATCATCACCCTTGATCCTTCATCGAGTGAAAAAGGACTTACGATGAAGGATCACAGGCGATGATTTGAAATGTAGAGTGAAAAAAAGAACACATATATTCCAAAAACTTTAAGATTTATTTGCATCCAATTAGTGTTATCATAGGTTCCTGCAAAACCCATAAGAACATGATAATTTGTGTTTTATGTGCGTATTAGGGAACAAGAACAAAATGTAGTCATAGTCATTGAACAAACAAGGTCCTTCTAAGGTAAGAATTATACAGTTGTTTTGGAAACACATGCTATCATGTATAGAATGTTCTTTATCAATTCTAAATGACTAGACATATTTGAGAAAAACAAAGTATTCACTGTGTAAAGAACAATGTTAAAAGACACTCGAGAAAACCATTATCAAATCTCTATATTGATCTCTATTTTTTTTGGAACTCATTTTCATCACAAGTGATCACTATTTATAGACTTTTACAATACATTGTTGCTTCGTAATTTATCCTTTTGATTTGAGTGTGAATGAGTCTTTTCACATTCTATTGACTTTTGGAATACATACATCGGTCATTTACATTCAAAATATAATATGTTATGCATGCAGATATTCATTGTACATTTTTCACATACCTACACTCTACGATTTTGTGGTTCTATCTTACTACCAACATTAAAGCTGAGAAAATTGCTTGTGCTGAGGAATTGGTCCAAAAACGTTACTTGTGGTAATCATTCAATGTGTCATTTACCGGTTTTCACCTTTTGTGCACTACTTAGTTGCCTTTTCAGATTTTCAACTAAGTAGTGTAACAATCAACTACCCTTTTAGGTTTTCAATAGATTATCATAACCAGGTAGTCACCCTTTGTGGGTTTTTAACCTATATGGGCCCACTCCTAATGCTCAAGGTCTTCTTATTGGAAAATTCTTCCAATTTTCAAAACTAGAGTGCGTGTAGTACCTATAAAGAAGGTGGGGCATATGCTGTAATCTTGGGATTGATAAAGACCATGAAAATGATATTACTATAATTGTTGTCAAAGAAGTTACAGCTATATAATCTAGTGTTAAAGGTGTTGGCTACATTTGGATGGTTGGTTGTGTAGATGCAATACTTCTTTTCTACTTGAGCTCATTTTGGATTTAGTTTGGAGGGATGAATTTTGGCTCCTGAATGATTTACATGATGGATTTATCCACATGTGACAAGTCCTTTTTTATTATTTTCCAATTCATGAGAACTTCTAACACCATAGTGATCATAGTACACAACGGGACTTCATACCTCATCAGATTATGAATGTCTTCATTTTATGTGATTGTGAAAATGACCCTAACATTTGATACTTTATGTTAGATTTATTATTCTAGCTCCCTTAGTTTGTTTGTATACCTCTGTATTTGAATATTAATAAAAGTATTGCATGGCATCTTGTTTTACCATGCCTACAACTTATCATGACATTGTCTCTTGATTCTAGTGATTACTTCAATACGATGTCTAGTGCATCAAAGGTAGTAGATTGATCTCCCATTATCGCTTTAGCTTTGTCAGCCTTGGTGAACTTTGGTTTGGCCTTACTCCACATGGTATTCACTTATTGCTTCTAATCGAGCATGTGATAGGTTATATGTTGATCTTGGAGCGCAGTCATATCCAATATTTGTTTATTTACTTCGAGTAATTCAAAAGTATCATATGTTTTTACCTTAAGGTTCTGACCTTCTGTGTGAAGTTGTTGCAACATACGTGTAGTGAGCCAGTCTTTTGTGAGTTAGGATAGTTGGGTTTTGAATTGCTTAGCCTTAGACATCACTTGGTCACCCAAAATTTGAGTGACCAAAGCAAGGAAAGTGTTATCAATAAATTGACAAGCTTTGGTGGTGGAGGTGCAGGTCTGTGTTTTTATCCCTTAGCTATGATACCTCTTGTTCTAGCACATAAGACTTTTGAGTGATAGACACCTAGAATGTAACACTCCTTTGTTTTACTTTTAGAAAGGTAGCTAAGAAACATCAAGCAATGTTTCCTACATGGTTATGACAAGAGCTAAAATAGAAGTCATAGATGTCACAGGTGCCTTTTTTATCTATGCCATTATAAGAGAGAAGGTTATCCATCGCATTGAAAGTGTAGGAACATCCCACAACCATCAACTTGAAAATTATGATTTATGTTACCAAGGATCCTCTTGTGCACCCCCTTGAATGGACCTCAAGCCTTGAGATGTAGAAATTGGTTGTTGGGCCTCGGGTATCACTGCCTTCATGGTGTACTCTGATGCTTGCTTTGTTATGGATTATTGTTGCATTTTGTGTTATGCCTATACTTTTATTTTGGTAGCTGCCTCTGCCTGCTCCTTGGCTACTTATTCTTGGGCTTGTTTTTGTATTTCCTCCTCTTGTCATCATAGGGATTCTTTCATTTTCTCTTTTTCTTCACCCGTTGGTGTTACATCAACTTCAGCCTTCTATTTGTATGTTGCTTACACTTATTGATTTTCTTGTTCCTTCTCCTTCCTTACCACTTCTTCATCTTACTTTTCTTTTCTTCCTCTTATTTCTTATTTTGTTCCTCTTTTTTGGCAGCCTTTCATGCCATTTCTTCCTTCCTCTTCTGATTTTACTATTTCTTTTTCTCCTTTTTTACCTTCTTATTGGTCACTTTTTTATCATTTTCTTAATCGAGTTGATCTTTGACAGCTTACTCTTATGTTGCAGGATGTGCTTATGTGACTAGTTATTCTGATTGAGGTTGGGTAGCCTCTTGTAGCTCATGTACATGAATTTAAGAATCAAGCAATGAGAGTGTCCACAAATTAGAAGAAGATGAATTTGATTCGACCATAGTGTGCCTACGTGTTGATGCCTTCGATCTGGTTGGAGGGACCAAAGTCTTCTTCGCTATTTGTAAGCTCAAATCATCTCCAGGGGATATTATTTAATCACATGAGCTTCATCTATTTTATCATCCTCCACTGGATGAGTTTCATCAAAGGAACCCATATGTGATGTAATATATAGCAATAAACGAGGCATAATACAAAACATAGGTTTGTGTATCAATGGTTATTGTGGACTTTCTTATTATTGTGGGCTTGTTTGAGCCATTGAAGATATTGTGCCTAGTACTTTTATAAAATTTGCAGCCATATTGCATGTGCATTCTTGATCCTCTGCTATTATATCAACAATCACGGACACAAGAGGTATAGGAATGTCTACTAACATGATTTGTAGAACATTATTTCACACTTGATAAGTGTGCATTATTTTTCAAAAGTGTAATACCCCACTTTAGTGATAGTGAAATTTGGGCAATTTTATTGGTTATTAGCACTTGATTATCTTATTATTCATCGACAATGTGGATAGTCAGGATTATAGCAAGGTTAGGTTATTCATTGTCGTATATTTATTTGAAAGTATGATTGAAACTTGATTTTATACCATATTGTCATTATGGTCACTATCTGGAGTTACCTTGACTAGTATGTAATGTCGTCATTGAATAATTACATTGAGATAATAATTTATTTGGGTATTTTACTAGATTAAGACAATGACCCAATTGATTATCATTGTCATTGGGTTATTCCATCTTGTAAAGTTCTATTCAGGCTAAGCTAAGGATTATCTACCCAAGTTTAAAGTAAGGACAGTCATTGACCCTTAACAAAAGCAAAATGATAATATACAACAAGAATCATGAGTTAATAAATAAAGTATACCCAAGGATAGTTTTGTAACCTTATCAACAAGAGGTTTTTTTTCTTGTTTTTAAACTACAAACTTGTATTGAAATTTTAGATTAAATATTTTAACCCAATTATTATGTGTTATAACCTCTTTATTATATTTGCTTTAATTCATAACTAAGACCAAAATTTTGGCCATTATAATAACCCTAATACTTTAAATATGCTTATAAATTTGAGAGATTATGTTATCGGGATAACCATGCGACATCACTATTATTGAAGATCATCATTAACTCGAAGGCCAATTGTGCCTTTTTATATCATAATATTGCCTCTTTGAAATACTCCTTTTATTATTTGAAATAATTAATATTTTAGCAAACATGGTGAATATGGGGTTTGACCATGGTTATAAATTGAGTATGGAGGATACATTAAAATATAGCCTCAAGTCATGAGTAAATCTTGTTTTGATACTATAAATAAATTAATTCTCCAAGTAAATTCCTTGTGACTTTAGACTCGAACCCTTCCCCCCTTCCATTATTCCATCATGGCACTTAGGTGGAGATAAACATGTCTATCTTGTCAAAAAATTATTAGACTAAGGTAGTTGTTGGGGGGTCAAATGGTGTAGAGGAGAAGGAAGGAAAATTTGTAGTCAATCATGAGATTATGTCTTTGGGTATGAGGAAGGTTAGTGTCCCATCTCACCAGGGATTTTAATTTTCCACCTATTCCATCCTTGAATCCTAGTCAAAATTTATGGTGCTTAAAGGGTCAATGAAATTAAATTTATGCAAGCCATTTGAGAAGAAAAGGAGAAATTCAACACTAGGCAAACTTGGAGCAACAAAGAGGAGTTGGAGTTGGTAGGAGAAGGATGGTACCCCACATCATTAGGCAAGTCATGTTCCTATAAATTCCATTTTGTTCTTCAAGTAAATATCATATTGGGTGGGAAAATATTAGTCTAATTTGTTTAGAAGAGGAATTAATTCATGATAAAGAGGGTAGCATTTCAATTTGTATTCTTTCTTCTTATTTGGAAAGATTCTTCCATCCCCAACATCTAGAATCAAATCTCAATATATTTAGTGGATTATTTCCATATAGTTTGTAATGTTTGTAGATGTATTTGTCCCAATCTTTATTTTAACCAACTCAGTGGAAAGATTCCAATGTGTTTTGGCTCACCTTCTTTAAATCGAGCTTGGGCTTAGTATAAATAATATAGTAAATAAATAATGTGTTTTAGTTCCTTTCTTCTCTGCATACACTTCTTATTTTTGGTAATCAATTCAACTGTAACATCATGTTTCGATGGATTATATGTCTACACCTTGCGAGTTGGTCATTTTTATTAACAACCACTTAACAGGTCAAATTCTCGATTTGTGTTGGTAATCTATCTTTATTGTATAACTTCTTTATTTATAACAATCAATTGATAGGTTAAACTTTAGATATGTATTGTAACACTTATTTATAGTTTTGTGTGGATACTCATTTTAATCATCTTTTAATTTTTAAGATTGTGCTATAAGTGACGTTAAAGACTTTTCCTAAAGATAGATTAGTGTTAATTCTATCTAGTAATTTGGCTAGTAGTGGCTTTATTTTGTAAATGAAGGACCTATATATCCCTACTGGACTATGTAATACTAGGGAGAGGCGTAAGGTTTGGTAGTGGATGTCACTCATTATAACTATATCAAACTCTAGTATGGAGAGTTTTATTTTATTTTGTTTTATGGGTTGAAATCACTTCCATGTATAACACTCTCCTTTTCATGTAAATAGGTAGAAGTTTTTGTTTATATTTATGGCTACACAATTTACATTGTGGCTTTGTGGAAAATAGATAAATAATAATAAACAAACATATCAATTTTGGTAAATATTGCACAGTAGTGGAGAGAGGTGTAGTGTATTAATAAGTGTTTTGTGATAGTTGTAGTTATTTGTATAACTAAGAAGAAGATTAATATTTTTATTTTATCTGACCAAATGTATCAATCCCCTTAGATGATGCCTCATTATGGATGTTATCTATATAAGAGTAAATGGAGTGCATAAAAGTTGGGTGCCAGGAGATTGTACATAGATTATTATTTTGAATGTTGTTTTAGTTTATTAAACTCTTGACTAGAGGAATAAAATTCTTAATATCATTCATTGCTTACTCTCAAGATGTAGAGCGTATTTTGGACCTCCAAGATCTTAGAATATTTCATCAAAAATGACAGTTGTAGTCTTATTTTGTTTATTAAAGTTGAGTGGAGTAGTAAACAAGGTATTAGATTATAGGGATAGTAATACACGGTGTATTAATTTCTAGTTATTTATTAACATTCTATTGGTTGGAAAAGTGCAAGGCTAGAGTGAAGGGATAAGAATCAAGTGAATCACTTCCTTAAGGCGCTTTATCCAATTATGGACTGAGTGTGTAGTTTAGATCTAATTCTTATTCAATTATTTTCATTTATACTTGTTCGGTATCCAAGATAAAAATAAAAATAAATAAAATAAAATGATATAAAGTCATGAAGGGAGGTGAATTTAATAGGATAATTGATAATAACCTTCAGATTATTCACTAGCTATAGATTTCCACTCTAGATGGCACAAAGTGTAATGTTTGGAACTTAGAACAACCTCATGATATAATCAGTATTATTTATATTATTGTTTGCATAGAAATGATCAAATAGATACTATTATTTGATGTATTTTTATCTATTATAGACATAGAAGAGTTGTTACTTTAACATGTTATTGAGTTAAATGTAAATTGCTTTTTTACATAAAAGTAAGAACTTTTATTTATTGTCTATATTTAATTTGATATGATGTTTACTTGATTGACTTAAAGGAATAAAATGGAATGCCTTGTCAGCTTCACATTGACGCACTTGTTATTGTGCAAGTACAGTTAGAAATAAATTAGTATTTAGCATTTTTATTCCTATTTAGTTAAATGTCTGAGTAAAGTAAACCAGTCAATAATTATGCCATAATTAACCTACTTATTTGTTCATTCTGATTGTTGTTTAGACGTTCTAAAAATAACAAGTAAATAGAGATAAATATAACTTAGCTTATAACTGTGTTGATCTAACTGAGATGAAGGTTGATATTGACTGTGCAGGATTGGGATGATATTAGGAACCTAGTTCTGGATTTCATTCGGTGAAAAGATAGGAGCACTAAAAATAGGACACTTTGAGGTCTGGTGTTATAGTCATGTTCCTACCACTATTGTCCAAACTACTCACAAAGGTCTGAATTTTTTAGGTTCTATTCGCCACTCCTGTATGACCTTGCCTATAAAATTTTGAAGCTCAACTCTCAATGAAACTCCTTATAGAGCTAATTTATCTTCAATCCTAGATCTCCAATAAGCTTGAATAGGACTTAGAGAAAAGAGGGGGGTTAGTGTGTGTAAGATGTACTAGATGTGCTTCACACCCTGTGTGTGGGCACGTTGCTTACATACCAATACTCCAAAGAGGGATCAAGCCATATGTAGTTCTCCCTCTGAAAGTGCTTAGTTAAATTATGATATGAGAAAGCAAGAAATGCTAAAATCAAATATGCTTGAGGTGGCTAGGGGCTAGTGTAAGGATTTGAATGAGCTTGCAAATGTATTGGTTGGATGTATGTAGAGAATAGGGAAGATTGCTTGAATAGTATTGCTTGTATTCTTGCTTGCTTAGTGATATTTGCCAACCCTTTCTAAATGATCTTTGAATGGGCTTATATAAGGATCTATTGGTCATGGGTTAAATGCAATCATGCTAGGCTGACATAATGAAGAGGAGGAATCAGGGAAAAATGGTAATATGGATTCAAACTATGATTGGACAGGAGCATCAAAAGGGGAACACCCTAGGGTCCAATGCTATAGTCCAAGTTGGGTGCTATTATCCTAAGGGTAAGGGACCTAGGGGGATAGAATAAACATGGAAAAAGGGTCATGACTAAGCTGGAATGAGGTCTTGAAATCCTATGGATGATTGAGAATTAGTGAAAAGGTACATGTTGACAATTTTTGCCCAACAAGCCAAAAAATCGATCCCCTTCTTCTCCTGCTGTTCAAGGCCAATTCATTTTTTATTTTTGCACAAGTCCAAGAATTTCTACGGACTCTACAGGTGTAATCCTTGGCAGATGAAGAATCAACTCAAAAAGTCCTGGGGTTTACAAGGCTCTTTTGGGCCTTCGTCTGAAGAAAATTTACAAGGAAGGTTGGCATCTTTAAACTATTGAACCATCACTTCAGTTCACAGCCTTGGTTCAATCGGCAGTTCAATCAGCTTTGGTTCAATCTGCAGTTTAATGGCTTGGTTCAACCGTTTCGGTTCAAGTGGCATTCAGTTCAAAGCAAACAGTTCAATCGGCTCAGCACGTAGCCTTGAACCATTGAACTGTTGAACCAAATTTTGGTTCAACGGGTTGGTTAAATGGCTTGGTTCAAGGGTGTGCCCTATACCCGGAGGGCAGTTCAAGATCCAAAAAAGCCCTTGCAGTGGGCAGCTAAAGGGCCTGATGCAAAAAAGTCATAGAAAAAGGCCCGATGAACTTTGCCAAGGATGGTGACGGGCTCGAGAATGTCAAACTTTACACTAGGGAAGTCAGAGCGTAGAAAGCACCAAGTGGCAAGTGCAGAGGACTTCAACATGCTTTTTAGGAGCAGGGAAATGTGCCACGTGTCCTCTGTAGGGCTCGGTAGAAGTTGACAAGTGGCAACCTCTGTGGGTTTCTCCTGTTGGATTTAAAGAAGACTATGGTGGGCTCGAATGAGTTGCTAGGAGCTATGTAGAGCGTGTCAAGTGTCAGCATCCGCTAAGAACCAAAAAGGGCTTAAAAGTTCCTCTAAGGCAACTAAAGGCTCTATGGAAGTGACTATGTGTCAACTTTCACTTGACTCTCAAAAGGCCCTCTAATGTAAGCGGATGCTGCCACGTCTCATTATCAGCTTAGCGACAGCCGCCACGTGTCAACATCCACATTTCAAAGTGTCTTTTAAGTGCCCAAGTAGTGGAGTACGACGCATGTCAAGGGTAGATGCACTCTCAATGAAAGGGGTAAAGTAGGAAGCCGAAGGAGAGTCCAAGGGCAATGAGTGTGCGAACGTCAAATTTAAACCAGTAAAAAAAGTCATTGGTGTTTAAATGCCCGAGCGCCAACCATGGAAAGAGCCCAAAGAATGCAATGATCTGCCAGAAGATCACCCATGAGGGCTGAAGAAGTAGAAAAGGACAAAGATCCCAGAGAATAAAGAGCAGGGGGATGGTGTGGCTCATGAATTCAAATCTTGAAAGTAGAATGGCCATCATGTAGAAGCAGACGAAGCAATCCAAGTGACACAGGAAGGTGTCAAAAAGTTATTTCAGTGGTTGACACAGTGCTTACCATGTGGTCATCAAAGAGGCACAACAATGATCGACGTGACTGGTTTTCTTCAATATGCACTGCAGAGCAGGAAAACAACATGGCTCATAAATTCAAATCTTGACAGCAGAATGGCCATCACGTAGATGCAGACGAAGCAATCCAAGTGATGCATGAAGGTGTTGATTCAAGAAGTTATTTCAGTGGTTGACACAGTGCTTACCATGGGTCACTTGTAAAAAGGGTGCCAAAAGGCCTCTTTTCTTCCTCTATATATTGGAGACTTGTCATTTGAGAAATCATCTTCCACATTTGTAAGGCGTAGCCCTGGCAAATTTTCACCTGAATCAATAAAACGCATTTTTGCCTCTATCTTAGCTAGATATCTCTGTATATGTTTGAGTGTTAGTTTGTGTTTAGTCATTGCTTCATGATGCTTCCACAGGTTCAACACCAACATACCTGGTGTCTATAAGGTGCCATTTTTATAGTTGACAAGTAGAGCTGTATTTGGAAGTGAAAAAATAAGAGAAATTATTATACAGTGTGCCTTTCCACAGCACCTTTGGTGAATCTCTATTTTTTGTATTTTCCATTAAAAGCCTCCATACCAAGTTTCTTGCAGCCTGGTCCTTCTGCCAGTTTGAAGTGTATGTATGTGTTTGTCTGATTTTAAGTGTGAGTGTGAGAAGGTCGGTTTATTTTGGTGCATTACCTCCTTTAGAGTAGTTTGTTTTCCTGCAATCTTTCTCCCTTTTCATCCCCCCCATTATATATATATATATATATATATATATATATATATATATATATATATATATGTTAGCACTTACTGAAACAAATCAGATACATCAAAGGGAGCTAGCCCTTACCTAGAGACTCTCCCCTCCAGCTTCACTGGTCCCACAGGCGAGAGGGGAGTTTCCATTGTTGCGTGTGGAAGGCAGAAGCTCAACCTCCTTGCCCTGGGTGCAATCCACTGCGTCAACAGTTTTTGGCACGCCCGGTGGGACTTAGTTTTACACTCGATAAAGTTTTAGGATTGATGTTGGTCTTGTTACAACAAATTGACTATTTACAACATCTGGTGACTCCATTGGTAAGAACCTCATTTCCTAATCAAAGACCAGTCTGACTTTCTATGCCTAAAGTCACCACACAATCCGCTAATAAGGGTGTCCCTTTTGAATTCATTGAATTACCTCTCAACTCAGTAAAGCGACTGAGGTTCAAAGGGACTCATCCTTATTTAGCGAGTCGTCTTCCCAGTCTAGCTACAAGTGCTTCCTTCACAGGAGAAGTACCCCATTTGAATGCCCTTATAGCTACGGCATTACCCTTTGTGAGCTTTCATGGTCAGAGTCCCTTGAACCTCCAACATTATGACCTAATTCCAAGAGCGGTCCTCAAAAGTGTGCCTCCCTTTAATGGAGAGGGGCCCATTATAGCTATTAAACACATCAGAAATATTGCTAACCTCTGCAATATTCACAGTGTCACTGAGGAGAATATTGCAATCAGATTGCTAGCATTGTCTTTCAAGGGCAAAGCTCTTGACTGGTACGGGACTTTGCCTGCAAATTCAATCCATTCTTGGAATGAATTGGGTACTCAATTGATAGACCATTTTGGAGAAAAGAGTGACCACCTCTTGCTTGTTGAGCAGCTGACGACCATGAAGAGAGCCCCACATAAATATATGCAAGATTTTAACACGCAGTTTCAGAAGACATGGGATAAAATCCCCGCTCTGGTAAGACCAATTGCTAGCTATGCTTTCTTTTATTATTTAAGAGCATTAAATAGTGATAGTGTTGTTATGATACAATCCATGGGAGGGCACGTGCCACCTTCTGCCTATGACATTGCCATAGCAACTGAAAATTGCTTAGTGTAAGTGGGGAAAATAGCCCCTAAACCCCATATGCCACTTTTCCCAAAAATGCTACCTCTAATTCAGGTCGTTGCTCCCACATTAGCTCCTCTGCCTAACATAGAGAAACCAACTGCTGCTCCATCTAATGAGCTTCGTGAAGTTAAGAGTCTGTTGCAGAGTATGTCAAATGAACTTGTAGCTCTTAAAAGGTAGCAAGCTCAAACCAGACCTTTTCAAGGCTACAACCTAGGCCCCCTTTCATCATCTAAGGTCATAGTGCCCGTTCATAACAATCTGGTGCAGGAATAGCCAAGTTGTTCAACCACGAGATATCATCAAGAGCAAGCCGTTTATACAAATGAGATGATGGGTTGTTACCCAAATATGCTAGACAATCAGGCAACCACTCATTCCCAAGTCTTCAAGGCTCCAATGCAACCCAACACAAGCAGCAGTCAGAGTCAGCTTGACTCTACTCTTATGAACCACTTGGAAGGTGAGTTATGCGCAATCAATTATGTGGGTGCTACAGATAATCAGGCTGACTGTGTTGCAGCCAACACAAGATCCAAAGGGAGAGCTATGAAAGAAACTCAAGTAGCTATTCAAATGGCCACACCATCTCTTCCACCATAGGCGAACCAAAAATTCCCAAATTTCAGGCCACCAGTCGCACATTCAGCTCCTCGGCCTATGCCTTAGAAGGCTGTAAGTGACCCTAAAGAAAATATGAAAGGGAGCAATCCTCAGATGAGCATGGTAGACTAGGTGAAGAAGCTGCACATAAATATTTCCTTAAGGGATCAATTATCGATACTGGGTGTGTCAGATGAAGGAGACGTTAGAAGCTTTCCCTTTGATCTAGGAGGGAATCAAAACTACCTGGTTAGCTATATATAATAGGTTGCTTTTAGTTTTCTTTCCCTATTTTCCCTAAGTGCTATTTGCACAAGTAGTTTTCTTAGCTCTGTGTGTGTTTTTTTTCTTTTCCCTTTGAGGTGAATCTGCGGGATTGGTTCTAAATTTATCAGAGCTATTGCTAATCTTTAAGTTACAATCTGACCCCGTGCCCAATGGATTTTTAAGGCAACTAGCTTCTAAGCATAGCAGGCATGCTTCCCTTGGGAGTCGCCAATTTGTTGACCATTTTTGCCCAACAGGCCAAAAAATAGGTCCCCTTCTTCCCCTGTTGTTCAAGGCCAATTCATTTTTGATTTTTTCACAAGTCTAGGAATTTCTACAGACTCTGCAGGTGTAATCCTTGGTGGATGAAGAATCAGTTCATAAAGTGTTGGGGTTTACAAGGCTCTTTTGGGCCTTCATCTGAAGATAATTTACAAGGAAGGTTGGCATCTTTGAACTATTGAACCATCACTTCAGTTCACAGCCTTGGTTCAATCGGCAGTTCAATCATCTTTGGTTCAAAGCCTTGGTTTAATCAGCAGTTCAATGGCTTGGTTCAACCATTTCAGTTCAAGTGGCATTCAGTTCAAAGCAAACGGTTCAATCGGCTTGACGCACAGCCTTGAACCATTGAACCGTTGAACCAAATTTTGGTTCAACGGGTTGGTTCAATGGCTTGGTTCAAGGGTGTGCCCTATAGCCGGAGGGCAGTTCAAGATCTAAAAAAGCCCTTGTGGAGGGCAGCCAAAGGGCCCGAAGTAGAAAAGCTGTGAAAACAGGCCCAATGAACTTTGCCAAAGACGGTGACAAACTCGAGAATGTCAAATTTTACACTAGGGAAGTCAGAGCACAGAAAGCACCAAGTGGCAACCGCAGAGGACTTCAACATGCTTTTTAGGAGCAGTAAAACGTGCCACGTGTCCTCTGCAGGGCTCGGTGGAAGCCGATAGGTGGCAACATCTATGGGTTTCTCCTGTTGGCTTCAAAGAAGACTGTGGTGGGCTCAAATGAGTTGCTAGGAGCTATGCAGAGTGTGCCAAGTGTCAGCATCTGTTAAGAACCAGAAAAGGGCCCAAAAGTTCCTCTAAGGTAGCTAAAGGCTCTGCAGAGTGACCACGTGTCAACTTCCACCTGACTCTCAAAAGGCCCTCTAATGTAAGCGAATGCTACCACGTCCCATTATCAGCTCAGCAAAAGCCACCACGTGTCAACATCTGCATTTCAAAGTGTCTTCTAAGTGCCCAAGCAGCGGACTATGATGCGTGTCAAGGGCAGATGCACTCTCAATGAAAGGGGCAAAGCAGGAAGTCAAAGGAGAGTCCAAGGGTGATGGGTGTGCGAACGTCAAATTTAAGCCAATAAAAAAGTTGGTTTTTAAATGCCCGAGTGCCAACCATGGAAAGAGCCCAAAGAATGCAGTGACCCGCCAAAAGATCGCCCCTGAGGGTTAAAGAAGTAGAAAAGGACAAAGAGCCCAGAGAATAGAGAGCAGGTGAACGGTGTGGCTCATAAATTCAAATTTTGATAGTAGAATGGCCATCACGTAGAAGTAGACAAAGTGATCCAAGTGACTCAGTAAGGTGTCAAGAAGTTATTTCAGTGGTTGACATAGTGCCTACCATGCGGTCATCAAAGAGGCATAACACTGATCGATGCGATTGGTTTTCTTCAATATGCACTGTAGAGCAAGAAAATGGCACGGCTCATAAATTCAAATCTTAACAGAAGAATGGCCATCACGCAGAAGCAAACGAAGCAATCCAAGTGACGTAAGAAGGTGTCGATTCAAGAAGTTATTTCAGTGGTTGACACAATGCCTACCATGGGTCACTTGTAAAAAGGGTGCCAAAAGGCCTCTTTTCTTCCTCTATATATTGGAGACTTGTCATTTGAGAAATCATCTTCCACATTTGTAAGGCATAGCCTTGACAAATTTTCACCTGAATCAATAAAACACATTTTTGCCTCTATCCTTGCTAGATATCTCTGTGTATGTCTGAGTGTTCATTTGTGTATGTATGTGTTTGTCTAATTTTAAGTGTGAGTGTGAGAAGGTTGGTTTATTTTGGTGCATCACCTCCTTTAGAGTAGTTTGTTTTCCTAAAATCTTTCTCCCTTTTCATCCCCCCCCATTATATATATATATATATATATATATATATATATATATATATATATATATATGTTAGCACTTACTGGAACAAATCAGATGCATCAAAGGGAGCTAGCCCTTACCTAGAGACTCTCCCCTCCAGCTTCGTCGGTCCCATAGGTGAGAGGGGAGTTTCCATTATTGCGTGTGGAAGGCAGGAGCTCAACCTCTTTGCCCCGAGTGCAATCCACTGCATTAATAATTTTTGGCACGCCTGGTGGGACTCAATTTTACACTCGATAAAGTTTCAAGATTGATGTTGGTCCTGTTACAGCAAATCAACTATTTACAGCATCTGGCGACTCCACTGGTAAGAACCTCATTTCCTAATCAAAGACCAGTCTGACTTCCTATGCCTAAAGTCACCACATGATCTGCTAATAAGGGTGTCCCTTTTGAATTCATTGAATTACCTCTCAACTCAGCAAAGTGACTGAGGTTCAAAGGGACTCATCCTTATTTAGCGAGTCGTCTTCCCAGTCTAGCTACAAATGCTTCCTTCACAGGAGAAGTACCATGTTTGAATCCACTTATAGCTACGACATTACCCTTTGTGAGCTTTCATGGTCAGAGTCCCTTGAACCTCCAGCATTATGACCCAGTTCCAGGAGCGGTCCTCAAAAGTGTGCCTCCCTTTAATGGAGAGGGGCTTGTTATAGCTATTGAACACATCAAAAATATTGCTAACCTCTGCAATATTATAGTGTCACTGAGGAGAATATTGCAATCAAATTTTTGGCATTGTCTTTCAAGGGCAAAGCTCTTAACTAGTACAGGACTTTGCCTACAAATTCAATCCATTCCTGAAATGAATTGGGTACTCAATTGACAGACCGTTTTGGAGAAAAGAGCGACTACCTCTCGCTTTTTGAGCAACTGATGACCATGAAGAGAGCCCCACGTAAATATATGCAAGATTTTAACACGCAGTTTCAGAAGACATGGGATAGAATCCCCATTCTAGTAAGACCGACTGCTAGCTATGCTTTCTTGTATTAGTTAAGAGCATTAAACAGTGATAGTGTTGTTATGATACAATCCATGGGAGGGCATGTGCTGCCTGCTGCCTATGACATTGCCATAGCGACTGAAAATTACTTAGTGCAAGTGGGGAAAATAGCCCCTAGACACCATATGCCACTTTTCCCATAAATGCTACCTCTAATTTAGGTCATTGCTCCCACATTAGCTCTTCTGCCTAGCATAGAGAAACCAACTGCTGCTCCATCCAATGAGCTTCGTGAAGTTAAGAGTCTGTTGTAGAGTATGTCAAATGAACTTGTAGCTCTTAAAAGGCAACAAACTCAAACCAAACCTTTTCAAGGCTACAACCTAGGCCCCCTTTCATCATCTAAGGTCATGGTGCCCGTTTAAAACAATCTGGTGCAAGAACAACCAAGTTGTTCAACCACGGGATATGGTCAAGAGCAAGCCGTTTATACAAATGAGATGATGGGTTGTTACCCAAATGTGCTAGACAATCAAGCAATCACTCATTCCCAGGTCTTCAAGGCTCTAATGCAACCCAGTACAAGCAGCAGTCAGAGTCAGCCTAACTCTACTCTTATGAACCACCTGGAAGGTGAGTTCTGCACAATCAATTATGTGGGTGATGCAGACAATCAGGCTGATTGTGTTGCAGCCAACACAAGATCCAAAGGGAGAGCTATGAAAGAAACTCAAGTAGCTATTCAAATGGCCACACCATCTCTTCCACTAAAAGCAAACCAGAAATTCCCAAATTTCAGGCCGTTAGTCACACATTCAGCTCCCCAGCCTACGCCTCAGAAGGTTGCAAGCGACCCCAAAGAAAATATGGAAGGGAACAATCCTCAGATCAGCATGGTATACCAGGTGAAGAAGCTACACATAAATATTTCCTTGAGGGATCCATTATCGATACTGGGTGTGTCAGATGAAGGAGACGTTAGAAGCTTTCCCCTTGATCTAGGAGGGAATCAAAAATACTTGGCTAGTTGTATATAGTAGGTTGCTTTCAGTTTTCTTTCCCTATTTTCCCTAAGTGTTGTTTGCACAAGTAGTTTTCTTAGCTTTGTGTGTGTGTTTTTTTTCTTTTCCCTTTGAGGTGAATCTGTGGGATTGGTTCTAGATTTATCAGAGCTATTGCTAATCTTTAAGTTATAATCTGACCCCGTGCCCAATGGATTTTTAAGGCAACTAGCTTCTAAGCATAGCAGGCATGCTTCTCCTGGGAGTCACCAATTTGTTGACCATTTTTGCCCAACAGGCCAAAAAATTGGTCCCCTTCTTCCCCTACTGTTCAAGGCCAATTCATTTTTGATTTTTGCACAAGTCTAGGAATTTCTATGGACTCTGTAGAGCTTGGTTTTCTATGGATTATGCAGGTTTCTACGGAGTCTGTAGGTGTAATCCTTGGCAGGTGAAGAATCATTTCAAAAAGTACTGGGGTTTACAAGGCTCTTTTGGGCCTTCATCTGAAAAAAATTTACAAAGAAGGTTGGCATCTTCGAACTATTGAACCATCACTTTAGTTCACAGCCTTGGTTCAATCGGCAGTTTAATCAGCTTTGGTTCAAAGTCTTGGTTCAATCTATAGTTCAATGGCTTGGTTCAACCATTTTGGTTCAAGCGGCATTCAGTTCAAAGTAAATGGTTCAATCAGCTCAGCACGCAGCCTTGAACCATTGAACCGTTGAACCAAATTTTGGTTCAACGGGTTGGTTCAATGGCTTGGTTCAAGGGTGTGCCCTACAACCAGAGGGCAGTTCAAGATCCAAAAAAGCCCTTACAAAGGGCAGCCAAAGGGCCTGAAGCAAAAAATCTGTGAAAAAAGGCCTGATGAACTTTGCTAAGGATGGTGACGGGCTCAAGAATGTCAAATTTTACACCAGGGAAGTCAGATTGCAGAAAGCACCAAGTGGCAACTGTGGAGGACTTCAACATGCTTTTTAGTAGCAGAACGTGCCACATGTCCTCTGTAGGGCTCAACGGAAGATGATAGGTGGCAACATCCGTGGGTTTCTCTTGTTGGCTTCAAAGAAGACTGTGGTGGGCTCGAATGAGTTACTAGGAGCTATGCGGAGCGTGCCAAGTGTCAGCGTCTGCTGAGAACCAAAAAAGGGCCTGAAAGTTCCTCTAAGGTAGCTAAAGGCTCTACAAAAGTGATCACGTGTCAACTTCTGCCTGACTCTCAAAAGGCCCTCTAATGTAAGTGGATGCTACCACATCCCATTATCAACTCAGCAGAAGCCGCCACGTGTCAACGTCTATATTTCAAAGTGTCTTCTAAGTGCCTAAGCAGTAGACTATGACGCATGTCAAGGGTAGATGCACTCTCAGCGAAAGGGGCAAAGTAGGAAGTCAAAGGAGAGTCCAAGGGCGATGGGTGTGTGAACGTCAAATATAATCCAGTAAGAAAAGATATTGGTTTTTAAATGCCCAAGTGCCAACCATGGAAATATTCCAAAGAATGCAACGACCCGCTATAAGATCACCCTTGAGGGCTGAAGAAGCAAAACATGACAAAGAGACCAGAGAACAAAGAGCAGACAAATGGTGTGGCTCATAAATTCAAATCCTGACATCAGAATGGCCATCACGCAGAAGTAGATGAAGTGATTCAAGTGACGCAAGAAGGTGTCAAGAAGTTATTTCAGTGGTTGACACAATGCCTACCATGTGGTCATCAAAGAGGCACAACAGTGATCGACACGACTGGTTTTCTTCAATATGCACTGTAGAGCAAAAAAATAGCACGGCTCATAAATTCAAATCCTGATAGCAGAATGGCCATCACGCAGAAGCAGACGAAGCAATCCAAGTGACGCAGGAAGGTGTCAATTTAAGAAGTTATTTCAGTGGTTGACACAGTGCCTACCATGGGTCACTTATAAAAAGGGTGCCAAAAGGCCTCTTTTCTTCCTCTATATATTGGAGACTTGTCATTTGAGAAATCATCTTCCACATATGTAAGGTGTAGCCCTGAAAAATTTTCACCTGAATCAATAAAACACATTTTTGCCTCTATCCTGGCTAGATATCTCTGTGTATGTCTGAGTGTTAGTTTGTGTTTAGTCATTGCTTCATGATGCTTCCACAGGTTCAACACCAACATACTTGGTAACTATAAGGCACCATTTTTACAGCTGACAAGCAGAGCTGTATTTGGAAGTGCAAAAATAGGAGAAATTATTATACAGTGTGCCTTTCCACAGCACCTTTGGTGAATCTCTATTTTCTATATTTTCCATTAAAAGCCTCCTTGCCAAGTTTCTTGTAGCCTAGTCCTTCTGCCAGTTTGAAGTGTATGTGTTTGTCTGATTTTAAGTGTGAGTGTGAGAAGGTCAATTTATTTTGGTGCATCACCTCCTTTAGAGTAGTTTGTTTTCCTGCAATCTTTCTCCCTTTTCATCCCCCCCACTATATATATATATGTTAGCACTTACTAGAACAAATCAGATGCATCAAAGGGAGCTAGCCCTTACGTAGAGACTCTCCCCTCCAGCTTCGCCGGTCCCGCAGGTGAGGGGAGTTTCCATTCTTGCGTGTGGAAGGGAGGAGCTCAACCTCCTTGCCTCGAGTGCAATCCACTACGTCAACAGTACCTATGAGGCTCATGGGAGAAAACAAGAGGGAAATATGAGTTGAGTGTCATTATCCACACTCAAGTTACCAATTTTTGCATTTTATATGACTACATTTGCCCCCCTTTATTCTAGTGATGCAGCAAAGTGAAATACTAGGATAAAGGAAAAATAGAAAGCATACCTAAACTTACCTATAAGGGTGAATCTCATGAAGCTATTGTGATGTTGGGTATGCATAGAAAGAGCACATTGTGAAGTATGAATATGCAAGAAAAATAAAGAGTAGATCAATTCTCACTAGATACACTATATCTAAAATGAGAACATACAAAGTTAGGTAAGAGAGAGAGGAAGAGAAAAGAACAAATACACCTCATTGGGTACACAAACTAATGCAAAACCTATTGTGATGTTGAGTGATGCTGGATTATGCTAAGTAATGTTGGAAGGTGCTATACTAAGAGTAATATCACGAATAGAGCTAAGTGCTCAATTCCTTAAGAGTGGCTTAAGAATACAAAATTTGGCCCTTTGGCTCCATCGTTACCTACTAAGTGAAGCTATATGATCATGTGTGTGCTAATCAATTTTTAAACTGTGTCCAATCCCTCTGAATAGGTGGCTCAAGAATACAAAGGCTAGTTAATCCTTTGGCTCCATCATTGCCCCATGAAGTGAAGCTATAAACTAATACTGATATGAAATGTGTGTCAAATGAGATGGCTCATGAAGCCCATGAATGCTCTGTAATCTAACAATGTTGGCATGGATAGTTAAATACATGTTGAAAACTAGGTCACTCTTGGCCACTTCGAAAGATGGAGATTAGGCTTGTATGAAAGCCACTCTGAAATGATGCCAACCACCTACAAATGGAATAAGGCATGCAACTATTGAGAATGCCTAGGTAATGCTAAAATCAAAACGAAAATAAAACAAATGTGTCATGCACATTGCTCCCAATCACTAGTGTCTAAAACATGGATTCTGATTTGGAAGTTATACCAACTACTGTATCTAAAACTATAAGTGAGAACCATAATGCCGTGCATGATGCCCCCTATTTCTAGATTCTCTAAGTAAAAGTGTACTAAAAATTATTGATTCTATACTGGTTTGAATGTGTAAAACTATAGAACCTACTTTTTTACCTGCTTATGAAAAATCTAGTTTTTCTATTGTTTGGATAGGAGCACCAAAAATAGGACACCTTGGTGTCTAGCTCTATTGTCCATGTCTGAAACTATTGTCCTTTGCTGAAACTAAAAATTATGCTAGAATCATCACTATTTTTATGATTTGTTCTGCCTAGTTTGACCTTTGATTATTGTTCAGAACTGTTCTGGAAGTTGGATTTTTACTGTAAGGAGTTATAATCTCTGTGACAAAACCCTTGTTTGTTACCTCCTCTTCTATGGGTAGGAATGAAGACCCTACAATGAGTACCCTTAAAAGAAGAGCCCTACAAGTGTGTTATGTTGCAAAGATACCTGATATAACAATGATAATCGACAAGATATCTCAAGATATAGTATGGTTTGTATTGAGAGATTATTATATCAAAAGGGGTATGCCTAGAGAGATATAATAATGTAATGCAATGTCCTGAAATAGAATGAGAAGTTTGGTTAGTTGTTATGGAGGGATGGAACATGATGTCCATCATGGCATCCAAGCAAGCAAGATAATGCATGATTAGGATCATGGCATTGCAAACAATCAGAAAGCAATCAAGCAACAAGCATACAAGGCAAGAAGCAAGAAGCATGCAAAAGATAGCTAGGGGGCCAAACAAGAAAGGGACATGGGAACATGTCATTCAATCTAGATATCAAGCATACAAGGCATGTTCAAATGCTGCATATACATATAATTGAAACAAATACATATAAGAGTACAAACAAGGTACATTGGCAAATGTCCAAAGGCACACACATGAATAAAAGTGAAGGACATTGGTAAATGTCCTAAGGCACATACAAGAGACAAACAAGAATAGAAAAATTTAATCACATCAAGCTAATGCTAAGCAAGAAAATAAAGCATGTGAGAACTGGAAATACAATCACGATCTAACTAATCAAAGCAAGAATGTGAAGGTATGCAAGACATGTTAGTATAAGACTAAGTATATGCTAAGATATACATAAGTGCTATATACTAGTGGAATGTTGATAGAGTAATTTATGTAAGTTAGTAAATAATGTACATTATCATGATAACTAGAGTGTGTAGTGTAGGAATGACATAACCTGGATGGTGTAGTCATGTAGAAGATACCCCCAGTGTGTATGTATATCAATGTGTGTCTCGAATGTAGAAGTAGGATGCCCCCTCAATGGGTAGAGTAAATCAGTCGAGAATCTAGATGTCACTTCACACACTCAAAGAAGATCAAGTGAAACATGGTAATGTATATAAATTGATAAACAATAAGCATAGAACAACAAATGTAAGTCTAGCATAGTAGTAACAAGTAAAGCATGGATAATGCATACAAGCAAAATATTTTTGGTGTTTTTGAATGTATTTGTATTTTGAAATTTTGTATTGTTTTGGCATTTTGAGTCATTTGAATGCTTTTGGATTTTTAAAAGTTTTTGAGCTATGTAAAATCAATCATAAGAAGACTATGTACAAGAAATTGAAAAGGAACTATGTGCAATTAAGCATAAGAAATTATGTATAGGTGATACTGAGAAAACTATGTACACGTAATCATAATGAGATTATATGCAAGCATATGAATAAAAGGCTAGGCTAGAGGGGGTAAAGGGTCCAAGGATGGGGCTGGTTGGAGATGGATAGGGAGGAAGGTATCACGACCATCATCAAATGCCTCATTATAATCATCATAAGTATCATCATATGCTATAAAAGCTATGTATATGGTGTCACCCTACCGAAGGCAAACTGAAGGTTGCTCTAGTGGTGGGGACGTTTAGTTTTGGTAGTAGATTACTTCAATGGAAGTGAAAAAGATAATGTTGGTGGTTCTATAATCTGAATAATTCCATGAACCTGTAGTTTATCCAATCTCTTATGTAAATTTTTACATGAGTTTTTATCATGACCTATGATCTTGTGAAAAAGACAAAATGGGCGACCATCCTACTATGATAATTTGCTAATAGATTTATGTTGCATTGTAGGTAAGGTGATTAATTTATGATCAAGTAACATTTGTAACATAATCTATGGTTGATGCTATGTGTTGCCTCCTTAAATCTAAATGACTAGCTCTATATCTATAAAGGTAACCATGTGAATTGTATGTGCCAAGTGATCTGTCTATGGCCATAAACGTAGAGTATATCTTGTGAGTGTAGTGTGAGATGCTAGGATGTGTAATGAGAGCTCTAGAGTCATCTTGGTACTCTCTTAGGCCTACTGGTGTAAAGTTCAACCCACATAAATAGTCATCTATGAGTGTGGGTATTGTATCATGATCTAAAGAAGGCTGAGAATCTGTATCAACATCGTGTACATATGGTAACTTAGAATTTACCACAAGGGATAATTGTGATATGGGAGTCTCATCAACTATAGTAGTAACTAATAATGGTGTTATGAGAGTGTCTATAACTGATGGAGTAACTATATATGTAGATTCAACTGGTACTGTTGGAACTGCTATTGATGAATGTATAATTTTAATAGGTGTAGGAATCATGACTGATGAAGTAGTTAGAATAATTGAAGATGTTGTGATTGGATGTATATTTGGAGTTGAGGACACAACTGTAAGTGGAGGAGTGTGACAAGTTATAGTCTCTCTAACCTCATATATATGTATCTAATTAAGAGAAATGCAATGAGGTGGTGGTTGAACTGTGATATGAAGTGTCCCATCTGGCAAAATAGTCAAACATGACTCTATAGTTTGACAATATTTGAATGTTTGGTTATCTTTTAGACATGTGTAAAGGTATCCTTCATGGATAAACTTAACACATCAATGAAGAGTAGAAGGGACTGCCCTCATAACATGTATCCAAGGTCATCCGAGTAAAAGATTATAATGAAGAGGACCTGGCATGACCTGGAACTATGTACAGAGGGTTTTGGGTTTTACTATGATATCCAAAGCAATGGTGCCCAATGTCTATCATGGTATATCATCAAACCCTCTAATGTTTTTATATGATATGTGCATGGATGCCATATCTACACCCATGGTCTGTAAGAATTTAATATTACATAAATTATGTCTATAACCACTATCAACTAGAACTCTCTTAACTACGTTGGTTTTGACTTGAGCTTGTATGAATAATGGTAAATTTTGATCAATAACTATTTGAGATTGCATGTCATCATGATCAAAAGTAATAACATCTTCTATAGTTTTTAGTGTGTTAACCACTGATGCAAAATAATAAGGCTCTGAATCAATGGACACATAAGTCTGAGTGAGTGCCTGATAAAGAATGTCCTTGAATACATTGGATTTTTTAAGAAGTTCTAACAAGGAAATATTAGTTGGAGTGTTTCTCAACTGATCAAAAATATCATATGCCTTATGTGGATCTATTTGTGCAGGTGGATTGGTTCTTGGATGGGAAGGAAAAGGAGGGTGGTAGGGCTCTTGACTAGGTGGAGGAGGCATAGTGGCATGTCAAATAACAACTCTAACCACATTATCTACTATCCATATAGGGCTACTAGTAGCTACAAGAAGAGAGCGAAGATAATCGATAGGTCGAGGTGGTGGAGGTACAAAGGGTATCAACTGGGCTCTCTCATGATGGGTAGTGACTTGGGGAAGAGCAAAATGGACCATGCAACATGACTCAACATGGGATAAAGG
Organism: Torreya grandis; assembly: GCA_037957365.1. NCBI lineage: Eukaryota > Viridiplantae > Streptophyta > Pinopsida > Cupressales > Taxaceae > Torreya > Torreya grandis. The sequence goes on from JARHVA010003508.1 coordinate 1,653,168, forward strand.
CTCCAAGGGAGGTGATGCAAAATATTCTTAGCATGTTTAATTAATAACTTTCTTAACATCATCCCATATTATGAAACATAATCATGAAATACTAAGAATAAAGCTTTATATTAACATATGATAAACTTCATCATTCATGTATATGATAGGACCAATGATGGTTTCCTTATTTTGTGCAAGAAATGCAACAAATAATTGTAAATAAGTGAAACCCATTTTTGAAATTTGATTTTTTAGAATGTAAGGTAATATCTCACAAGTAATAGGACCTAGTATGGGCAACTAGGGTTTTAACAAATAATTATTTGATCAATTTCTATGAAAATTTGAAATTGAAAGTGGATTTTTGAGTTAGATATGCAAGTAAAAAATCAAGAATTTATTGGAAAATTAGTGATTTAATGGGATCTAGTAAATGCAACTAGGGTTTTGAAAAGTAAAATATTTTTGAGAATTACTATTGATTTTTGAATTTTGGATGGATTTTTTGATTTAAATATGCTAGTAAAAATTTAGAAAATGATTAGAAAATTTCTAGGACCTAGAGTGGGCAACTAGGGTTTGAAAGAAAAATATTTTAAAAATATTACGAAATTTTAAAATTTAATGCTAATTTTTAATTTTACTATGCTAGTAAATTTTTTTAAAAAATAGATGAAAAATCAGTAGGAAATTTACCCTAGGGTTTTTATGTGCAAACAAAATAAGTCGGGTTCACCAAATGATTTAACATTTTTGGGAATAATTGGCATTTTTATTCCTATTTAGTAAAATGTCTGAGTAAAATAAATTAGTCAATACTTATGCCATAATTAACCTACTGATTTGTTAATTCTGATTGTTATTTAGACCTTCTAAAAATAGCAAGTAAATAGAGAGAAATATAACTTAACTTAGAACTATGTTGATCTGATTGAGATGAAGGTTGATATTGACTGTGTAGGACTGGGATGGTATCATGAACCTAAATCTAGATTTCATTTGATGAAAGGACGAGCACCAAAAATAGGGAACTTCAAGGTTTGGTGCTATAGTTATGTTCCTATCGCTATTGTCCAAACTAGTCACAGAGGTTTGAGCTTTTTGGGTTCTATTTACCACTCCTGTATGACCATGGCTATGAAAATTTGAAGCTTAACTCTCAACTAAGCTCCTTATAGAGATAATTTATCTTTTATCGTAGAACTTCAATAAGCTTAAATAGGACTTTGAGAAAAGAGGGGGGTTAGTGTGTGTAAGATGCACTAGACATGCTTCACACCCCATGTGTGGACACGCTACCTACATACCAATACTTCGAAGAGGGATCAAGCCATATGTAATTCTCCCTTTGAAAGTGCTTAGTGAAATTATGATATGAGAATGCAAGAAATACTAAATCTGGATATGCTTGAGGTGGTTGGGGGTTGATTTAAGGATTTGAATGAGCTTGTAAGTGTATTGGTTGGTTGTATGTAGAGAATAGGGAAGATTGCTCGAATAGTCTTGCTTATATTCTTGTTTGCTTAGTGATATTTGCTAACCCTTTTCAAATGATCTTTGAATGGGCTTATATAAGGATATATTGGTCATGGGTTAAATGCAATCGTGCTAGGCTGACACAATGAAGAGTAGGAATCAGGGAAAAATAGTAATCTAGGCTCAAAATGTGATTGGATAAGAGTGCCAAAAGGGGACACCCTAGGGTCCAATGCTATATTCCAAGTTGAGCGCTATTGTCCTGAGGGTATGAGACCTGGGGGGATGGAATAAGCATGGAAAAAGGGTCTTGACTAAGCTAGAATGAGGTCTTGAAAGCCTACGAATGACTAGGAATCAATGAAAAGGTGCCTATGAGGGTCATGGGAGCAAGCAAGAGGGAACTGTGGGTTGGGTGTCATTAGCCACACTCAAGTTACCAATTTTTGCATTTTATATGACTACATGAGTATTATATATATTATTGTTTGCATAGAAATGATCAAATAGATATTATTATTTGATGTATTTTTATTTGATATAGACATAGAAGAGTTATTACTTTAACATGTTATTAAGTTAAATGTAAATTGATTTCTTACATAAGAATAAGAACTATTATTTATTATCTATATTTAATTTAATATGTTTTTTACTTGATTGACTTAAAGGAATAAAATGGAATGCCTTGCCAATTTCACATTGATGCACTTGTTATTGTGCAAGTACAGTTAGAAATAAGTGTTGGTGTTTTAGATTTGCACCCTAGCTAAGTAAGGGGATTGTTCAGATCTTTCTACTCAAATCTAGTCCAACATGGGACTAATCCTAGGCTATGGGTATCCTAATAATGGATCAAACCTCTGGAGAAGGTTGGCTTCCTTATAGATATATCACCTATACTAAACCTAAACTAGCACTTACTTGGAAAAGGGAGAGAGATATGACAAAACTTATAAAAACATGTAAAAGGGATGATGCACCAATGATTTGATCAGTCAAACTCACACAATACATAATATGAAACACTTTCAAGACCAAAGAATATCAATCTCACATAAATATTTTAGAATAAGGCATTAATTAGTTATCACATTAGCAAGAGGGGGAAAAAATCAACTTTTAGGCTAGACAATAAACTTTAAGTTGCACTTATAATGACTTGTAAGGACTAATAAGCACTTCCTGAAGGTGAGAAAAACTCATACATAAGCAAGGAACATACATTCACTTAACCACAATACATGAATTCATGGAACACACTTCAATTCAACTTAGAAAAAGGATGGAATCCAGTCTTTATTACATTAAAAGGTGTTACAGTACAAATTTTGGTAGAGTTTGGTCATACCAAAAAGAGGGATAAAGGGATCCATTTCAAGGTTTAGAAGCCTATATTTATATAAAAGAGAAAGAGAGAGAGAGAGAGTTGTGCATTGGAAAAGGACCAAACACTTACAATGGATTAGCACTCTCGAGTATGCTAACTCAATACCTTATCAATAAGGAATAAATTTTGTAGAAGAATTAAATTTCCCTTGCCCTTATCCAACCACCAGGTCTCTTTCTTGTAACCATGCCATTATTACTTTATCTACTGATGAAAATCATGTCTTGGAATTGACTAAATTATGCTAGATCTGTATTAGGTGGCCAACTATATTTGCTCATTAAAAAGTGATCTTGATAATAGGTGAGACATGTCTCTCCATGCTTTGTATTTGTTCCTATATTGAACACAAGTCCACTATAGGTGAAAACCAATATTAGACCATTGGTTTTCATACAATCACAATATCTATGAAAATTTATTTGACTTTGTTTCATAATCACTAGTTTATCTTTGTCTTCTATATTAGACCCAAAAGATCTATTTTACCTATATAGAGCTATGTTGGTGATGCTTGGTTTCTAAAATGTGGCCCTAGTTCAACCCTAGCTCACCTTCGATCTTGTCTCCTTGACATTTGCTTTGCCTGGGTCTAAAATAACTTATTTGACTTTCATTAAAAATTCCTCAAGCTTGATTTTATTTATTGGTTGTCGATTGCTAACTTGAACTGTTTACATTGTACCCAACTATCCTTATGCTTATTAGTTCTATAGATACGTTAACTTATTAACTTTGCCTCATTGCATTGATCTATTTGTGCACAGATGCCCATAAGTCATCAATCTTTTACCAATTAAATGTGCTTGTACCACTTGTTATGTACACATTTGCCCTCAAGATATTCTACCCTATTTGACCTCTGCTCGTCTTTAGATTTGAATGTATGACTGAATGTGGACCATTAGATCAATTGGGACCCACTATTTTAAAACTAATGACTGCTTCATGATCCTAAAATTTATGTCCTCAATCCCATTAGATGACGTTCATATAACCATCCTTGATATCCTGTACACCATCAAATTTAAACTTGTATGGATTTGTACAGTGGCTTTAGTTTGACTTTCACGTGAAATTTTTATGTTGTAGGTCCAAATTTAAAGGCTTATAACTTGAAGCACAGGAATCATGGAAGCACCAAATTTTTAGGAGATGTTATTCTTACCAAAAGGGATAAACCCATTTGATCTGCTGGTCTCAAGAGGCTGCTAAGTGTGTCTACAAAATGCTCAAGTTGACTGGTTTATCCATTCCCACATGATGTCCTAATGACGGTCTAGTTCATTTGGCTAGGTATGGGAAACTTAGTGGAATCTAACTAAGGAGCCAACTTTGAACATGCACAACTTTTATTGCGCTTTGGTGGATTATCTAAAACTTGGTGAGTAATAACTAGGGACCAAGCTGAACAAACCCGTGTGATCATTTTTCCTTGAGACTACCACTCATGTGAGATATGGCCTCGTCAATATGCTCACTTGGCTCTATTTGAGCTTCTTAAAAAATGGCTAAGTATGGAAAATTAGTGGATTTTACCTAAGAGGCCAGCTTTGGGTCTTCATAACTTTTGATGCACTTCGGTGAATGCCCTAAAAATTAGCACATATGTTTTTGGGACTAAAGTTAACAAACCCATATGATTAATTTTACCTAACTTATCCACACGTGGTAATTATGATGCCAACAAAGTAATAGGACCGAAGTTCCCCAAAGCTCTGACAAGACTTGTCAAATTTAAGAGCACACATGATTACCAATGTATAAGCAATTAAACATGCATAATTACACAAAAGAACAAGTAACTATCAATGAGAAAACACACAGAATATGAGAGGCAACACACAATTGTATTCGACTCATTACAAAGGAAATTATAATAAAGAGATCACACTCTTCTTCCACCTCTGTGAGGCTTCCTCCTCAAGGGCTCCAAGTAATCTTCCCACCTGAGTAATCTTCTCTCATAGGTCACAACTAACAACTAACACAAGCTGTTGTTCACCTCATTGTACATCTGTACAACCAAGTACGAACCGATACTCCAAGTAGATCTCACCATGATCCTGCACCTGATGTATTGCTGTAACCTTAGATCCTGCTCCCCCACCGATCTCTGTTTGACCCTCGCATACACACATCCCTGCAGACCAACTTGATCTTACTTATCACATGTAGATCTCCTCCATGATCTAGTAATCCCCTGCTGACCAACCCTGATCTTACATACCTGGAAGAACATGCTCTTCTATGGGAAGAACTCTCCAAGTTCTACATAGCTCTTCTACAAGTTCTCCACTTAACAATACAACCCATGAGTCTATTATATAGATCTCATGCATACACTAGCTCAAAGACTCGAACTGGTCTTTACCATGCAAACTCTGCGTTCACTTAACTGACTGTTCGTCAACAATAGTTCTGACCACCACAGGCGACCGACGTCGGTCCCTGCCTTCCTGGAAGTGACCAACGCCGGCCGATCTCTTGCCGATGCCGATCGCTTCTGCACTTCCCCTGACCAATGTTGGTTGTGGCCTGTCGATGTCAGCAATTGCATATGCTCAGAAACCTCCTGTTTGCAATAAGGTGAAGCTTTTAGCTCCACACCCTAACAATCTCCCACTTGGAGATAAATAGCTACACCTGTACCTAAACCAGTACTCTATCTAATCTGCATCCTAGCTTGTATTCCTCTTCAAGCTCCCACTTGAAGACTACCCACCACACTCCTTGTGGTGTTAATCATGTGCCTGACTTTCTTCATTCTCAACTTACCTTCTTCTGCCATTGCTATACTCCCACTCAAATAGCAACCCCTGTGAGTAACCTGTAATCAACAACACTTAACAAATCTGGCCCATCTGTTAGTCAAACTCGCTCTGAGAACGTCCAACCTCGCTCTGATACCATTTGATAGGACCGAAGTTCCCCAAAGCTCTGACACAACTTGTCAGATTTAAGAGCACACATGATTACCAATGTATAAGCAATTAAAAATGCAAAATTACACAAAAGAACAAGTAACTATCAATGAGAAAACACACAGAATATGAGAGGCAACACACAATTGTATTCAACTCATTACAAAGGAAATTACAATAAAGAGATCACATCTTTCTTCCACCTCTGTGAGGCTTCCTCCTCAAGGGCTCCAAGTAATCTTCCCACCTGAGTAATCTTCTCTCATAGGTCACAACTAACAACTAACACAAGCTGTTGTTCACCTCATTGTACATCTGTACAACTGAGTACGAACCGGTACTCCAAGTAGATCTCACCATGATCCTGCACCTGATGTATTGCTGTCACCTTGGATCCTGCTCCCCCATCGATCTCTGTTTGACCCTCACATACACACATCCCTACAGACCAACCTGATCTTACTTATCACATGTAGATCTCCTCCATGATCTAGCAATCCCCTGCTGACCAACCCTGATCTTACATACCTGAAAGAACATGCTCTTCTAGGGGAAGAACTCTCCAAGTTCTACATAGCTCTTCTACAAGTTCTCCACTTAACAATACAGCCCATGAGTCTATTATATAGATTTCATGCATACACTAATTAGACAAGCGGCTCAAAGACTCAAACTGGTCTTTACCATGCAAACTCCGCGTTCACTTAACTGACTATTCATCAACAACAGTTCTGACCGCCACAGGCGATCGACGTCGGTCCCTGCCTTCCTGGAGGTGACCGATGCCGGCCGATCTCCTGCCGATGCTGGTTGCTTCTGCGCTTCCCCTGACTGACATCAGTTGTGGCCTGCCGACGCCAGCGACTGCATACGCTCAGAAACCTCTTGTTTGCAATAAGGTGAAGCTTTTAGCTCCACACCCTAACACAAAGTGCCTACTCAGAATTTCTACCACTAACTCAAGATGTCTAGATGAACACAATGAATAACTAGATGAATACTATGTACTTGCATACTCATCCCAAGTACTCTTAACATTTTATAGGGTCTTTACAACTCTAGACCTTTTCCTTGTCACATTGGGTCAATATTCAATCAGGATCTTGCTCTTTGCACTGGATTCTTATACTAGGCAAATTTTTGGTATGTAGACCAAATTTGGTCATCTTTGGTAACTTAACTAGGCAACATGGCTGCTATGCTTGAGAGCTCAGACTAGATACATGAATTTTGGATCATTTATATGATACATAGACCATTTACATTGACTAGAAGATAACCTTTTATCTTTTAAAGACAAAGAATTCTAACAAATAGGGAAAGAAACAAACTAAAACATGGAAACTAACCTTAAAAGTAAAGGCAATTAAACTATTGAATAGCCATGTAATAAAAGCACTTATTTGGGATAAAATAGAAAGGAAACTAATTAATGTGTTAGAAAAACACTTAGAAAAAATAAAAAAACATCTAACTATGTTCAGGGGACTTAGCTTCCTTAATAGTAGCGCTTGAGATGCATGCCATTGACTGGGATAGGAAACTTTTCACCATTCATCCTTGTAAGCTAGAAAGCATTATGGGACTTGAAGCTGGAGACTGTATATGGACCATTCTAGAGAGAATCAAATTTTGTGTGCTTTCCTAGCTTATCTCTGTCTTCATCCTAGTTGAGGACCAAATGTCCTTGGAAAGCTCTTAAAGAAGCTCCTTTGTCAAAAGATCTCTTTGTCATTGCATGATTGGCTTCCATAGCCAACATTGACTGATGCCTTGTCTCCTCTAGCTCCATGAATTTGTCATATCTTATTTCTATTAGCTCATTATCCAAAAGTTTGAGCTAATGCATTATTTCCAAAACAAGAAATTAAAGAGGAGGCATTCTTGCTTCCTTACCATATACTAGCTTGTATGGAGAATTGGTAATTGACCTTTTATAGGTGATCCTGTTAGCCCACATATCTGACTTTAATTTGAGATTCCATGATCTCTAATTGTCTTCTACATTCCTCCTAATGATCATCAACAAATTTTTGTTGGTAGACTCAACAAGTCCATTTTCTTGTGGATAATAGTTTGATGAGGTATTGAGGAAAACACTATGTTGAACTTCCCGCTAGATGATCTTAGATCCTACAAAAGCCATAGCATTATCATAAATTATAGTTAAATGGACCCTAAATCTGGTAAGCAAACCTTCATAGAAGTCCAAAACATTTTTTCATTGGCTTCTTTTAATGTCACTGCCTTTGTCCATCTAGTAAAAAAAATTTTGGTAGTTAGGATCCACTTATTCCCTGAGATTGAAGGGGGGTTGATAACACCAATAATGTCTAATCCCCATTGGACAGAGGGTTGATTAACTAAAACTAGCTATAGAGGTAAGGCTGCAAGTTTCACCTTTCCAACAAACATGGCACACTATCTACATTTTCTAGTCCATGCAAGACAATCACCAAATAAACTTGGCCAATAATACCCACCTCTCATTATCTTTTGGGATGTGATCCTGGCTGAATAACATCCTCTACCATGTCCATCATGGAACTATTCAAGTAACCTCTATATTTAACCTGGTTTTATGCATCTTAGTAGTATTCCATTGAGATTCTTTTTGAATAATATATTATCAACAAGGAGAAAAAGAATTGACTACAATCTAAAATATCTTCTCTTTGAAGGAGTGAGATGAGAAGGATAAACACCATCCTATAGATACCTTACCATATCTTGGAACTAGTTGGAAGGTGAGCTCTAGTCACTTATAAGTTCTTCATAATTTGACACCATAACTAGTTCATTAGGCTCCTGCAAGTCTTGGGCTATATGTTCACAAAGTCCTTTACCTCTAACCAGCTTTGCGACTTTGATCTCAACATCATATTCTATGACCTTGGTTATCCAACCAACTCTCTTGTCATTTATATCTTTATTCAAAAAAAAATTTAACACTTGGATGTGCAACCATCAAATGTATCTTATTATTAGACAATAAGTACCTAAACTTTTTAAGAGACTTTATGACTGAAAGAACATGCTTCTCAACAAAATAATACCTCATTTCATATTCTTCTCAGCCTTCATCAAAGAAGGATATTGGTTGCTCTAAAGTCTCTTTATTCTATTGCATGAGAATACTTAGAATTGTGTTAATGTTAGCATAAAATGTATAAGAATAAATCCCTGTTAAAGTTAGGGTTAAGGAGTGTAGGATCATTGAATATAGCTTTCTTGATCTCTTTAAAGCTTCTCACTCCTTCTTTGGACCAACTGAAACTCTGACCCTTCTTTAGCATGGATTTGTGTGACCTAGCTAAAGTAGCAAAATTTAAAATGTATCTCATTATGAAGTTGATCTTGCCTAGAAAGCTTTTCAAGGCTTTCTTGTGCTTAGGCAATGAAAGTGCAAGAATTGATTCTATCCTATCAGTATCCGTGCTTGTACCATTTTTTGAAATGACATGTCCAAGAAGCTTACCTTCATTAATAGATAAAAAACACTTTTTTGGGTTTAAAGACACTCCAAATTCCTTGCACCTTTCAAACACTTGTCTGAGATGAATCATATGCTCATTTATATACTATTAGAGAATATTGTTATGTCTTCTAGATAAATATGAATAAAATTGTTGAGAAGACCTCAAAATGCCATGTTCATAGCCTTCTAAAAAGTGGATCTAGTATTAGATAAACCAAAAGGCATCTTTCTGTATGTAAATTTCCCCCACTTTGTGGTGAAGGTTGTTTTGAATTGGTCTTCTTCTTTGACCAAAATCTAGTTATATCCCCTACAACCATCTAATAAAGAGAACCTTTCTGAACCTACAACTAGCTATAAAATTTACTCCATTGATGCCAATGGATAGTGGTCTTTAAAAAAATCCTTGTTCAAATCATGAAAGTCAATACATAGCCTTATTTCACCATTCTTCTTCCGTATTGGAACAAGGTTTGCCACCCAAGTTGAATATTTAATTAGAAATATTATGGCTAACTCAATGATCTTATGTAGCTTAGCTCTCATTAAAGGTTCAATCTTTAGATTAATAAAACTTGAACATAACTTTATAAAAGCTTTTTCTTTGAAGATGTGAAAATTTTTCCCAGCTTTAAACTCCTTCCAATGGTAATCTCTACATTTATGTAGTGTTCTTCCTTGGTTGACAAAATAAATTTTTATTTTCTCAATTCTTCATCTCTATTGAATATGTTTTCAAGGGTGACTAGTCCTTTAGGTTATTTTTTTGTCTTCAACTACACAATCTAGTCATCATACTATTGTAAATACTTGTCTTAGTTCCTTGAGGAGAATTCAACTTCCTCTTGTAAGAATCTGACAATATGACTATCATATTCAAATACTATTCAACCGTCATGGTTGTTTAGGAAAAAATGTCTCACAACTACCTTGATGTGTGACTGGACCTTTTCCCCTTTAATTTCATCTGGGATACTGAATTGTGACCCAATAACAGCCAACCTGTCTACATGCTTGTTCTGATTTCTTGATATGGCCTGAATATTGAAGGCTTGAAAGTCTTCAACTAGGTCCCATACTTTATGTTTATAGGACTTAATTAATGGGTTATTTCATCTATTAATTCCCCTTACTTGGTGAGCTACTAGTTTACTATCTCCAAAAACTTGTAAGGAATTGAATTTCATCTTTCTTACCTATTGCAAACCATGCACTAATGCTTCATATTTAGTAACATTATTGGATAAACTAAACTGAAACTTGAGAAAAGAGAAATACCTTTGATTGGCTGGAAAAATTAACATCATTTTAGTTATAATACCATGTTTGTTTTTGTATCCATCAAAATATAGGTACCATAGTCCATCACTAGGCTGCTCATCTTTCATCAATGTTTGAATTGGTGCATCATTGTCATGAAGACAATAGACACCAAGTACCTCTTCTTTAATTAACTTGTATGTATCATGTCCATGAAAATTAGAGGCACATTCATCAAGGAAAAGATATGGGACTCCATCTAAAGGTGATTCAGATTCCACCTCACTATTCTCTACTACCTTATCTGAGATAACACAATTAGTGTTCACTATGCTTGGCATATATGGCTCTAAACAAAATCTTAAAATAGGTTTAGAACATGTTGTCACCTTAGTACCATACTTGGTTTTGAACATTAAATAGGTCCAATCAGCTGACAAATATCCTCCAATATTTGAAGTAAAGTCTCTTGACAGGCACATGGCAAAATAGGGAGGCAAGTCCACTATAATGACATCTTGTTGAATAACAACATTGGGGCAAGCATATACTGTCAGTTTTAGATCTTTGATTATGCCTACTATCTTTTTTGGTGAGCCATCTAATTTCAATGCTCCTTTGATATTTGGCTCATAGACAAGACCAAGCTTGTTTATAATTTGTTTGGGCATGACAATGCTACTAGCTCCACTATCTACCATACAATTATGGACCAATCAATCACCTACTATAAAAGAGAGATAAACGAGAGGGATTTTGTTTGATTTTACATTAGATTTATCTACCTTTGTCATGTTATGTATCTTCTAATTAGATTGCTTGATTTATTTATCTGAATTAGCCAAGATAGCTCCTTATTTCTCAGTTGGTTCCTTAGATACCTTAAGATCTAAAAGTTCTTGAGTAAACACATCTTTTTGCTCTATAATGGTAAGGGAAGCCCACATTCTAATGCTAACATTTGATTTCTTCTTTTGATTAATAATGCTAAAAGATGTTCCACTAACCTTTGGTTGCAACTTTTGAGCCACTGATTGTTATCTATTTAGGGGCATTTGGGGAATTTTGACTGTCTTCATATTCTAAATCTTCTATACTATAGGGACAACAACTTGATCCTTAACATTTTTTGACAGAAAATTAAGAACATCAGAAGTATTGCTCACATCTTGAGGTTCCTCAACTGCTCTTTTTTTAGCTCTAGTCAGAGCTGCCACTTGACCATTTATGTTGTTAGTTTCACTAACTTGGTTAAACACAATATGATCATCCAATTACCAATTAACATTAATAGCATAAGGCTATCCTATAACTTGTTGAGATTATCCTTAGAATGCCATATTTATGTCTTGATACTAACCACCTTGAAGAGAGAACTCTTCTTGTATCATTTGTGACATAGTAATCTCTTGTGATACCAAGGCTTGATTTTGGATTTCATTTGGATTGGAAGGATACCAACCTGGATCTTGCATCAAGTTATTTTTAAGAACAATAAATTTTAAACTGGAAGGTACATTGGGATCAAGGGCAGCATATGGCTTAGTTTAGGTTATGGCTCCTTGATTTTGATATGGTTGCCTATTGTCCTTTAAACCTTGATAAGGAGGTCATTGGTTATTAAAGGATTGATAAGTACTCTAGCTTTTTTGCTGATAAGGTATACCTTGGTACTGTTGTCACTTGAGTGAAACAATATCATTTCCAAAAGCTTATAACATGCTTTTCAGATCACCAATCTCATTAGATTGATTAGGAGGGGTTATAACTTGGACTTTTGAAGATGGAATATGAGCTATAGATGGAATCTAGGGAACTTGAGGAGGAGGAACAGGTTGTAATTCTAGGAATATGGGCATTAGAGGCCTTGGAGCAAGTTTACCATCTTGTATTAAGTTGTTTTCTACATTTATAGCAATTTCATAGGCATTTGGTAAGATATTACCACCCATAGACTATATCATGACACTTATATCAAAATTAAGGGCCTTAAAATAATACAAAAATGCATAATTTGGGGATGGTCTAACCAATGCAAGGATCCTAGTCCATGTCTTTTGAAATATGAGGTTAAAATTAGACATGAATTCATGTGGGTGCCTTTTTATGGTAGTCAGTTGTTCAACCAAAGATAAATCATCAAAATTTTCTTCAAATTGCTTAACTAAGGCTGCACCTAACTCATCCCAAGTAGAAATGGAGGTCAAAGGAAGATTCCTATACCATTACAAGAAGCTTTTCCCTTGAAGGATGCAACAAACAATCTAATAGCCACATTATGTTGAGTAACATTATGAACAAAACATAGATTGGCAACATCTTATATGTGCTCAATATTAGTAGCTTTATCCCAATCTCCTGAGAAAAAAGGGATACTTTTTAGGGAAGACACAAGAATGTCATCATATTGGGTTAAATTCAGGGGACTACCCTGTTAATGGGATAAACACTTGATTTTTGATAACCATTTGGGCAAAAGGGATTTGGCTTATGGGGAAAATAGATTGGACTAAAATAATAGAATGACTAGATATGAATGTTGCTTTGGAAGATAAGGTCTTGTACTATTGAATCTTGATCTTTTATAAGAAGTAGAAGGAAATTCAATATGTTCAAAAGGAGTACCTTTACTTGATGATCTTGTTGTAACCTTTGGCGTGAAAGCATTATCTAGAAGATGTTATGAGCTTTGCAACTTGAAGGATCTTTAACTTTTGATGATGGTAGATCTCTCCTACTATAATTCCTTCTTCTCAATCCTCAAACTTCACTTTTACCAAAAAAACTTGGTCCCATTAGGTGTGCCAAAAGTATTGGTGTTCTAGATTTGCACCCTAGCTGAGTAAGGGGATTGTTCATATCTTCCTACTCAAATCTAGTCCAACATGGCACTGATCTTAGGCTGTGGGTATCCTAATAATGGATCAGACCTTCAAAGAAGATTGACTTCCTTATGGATCTATCACCTACACTAAACTAACACTTGCTTGGAAAAGGGAGAGAGATTTGACAAAACTTATAAAAGCATGTAAAAAGGCGTGATGCACCAATGATTTGATCACTCAAACTCACACAATACAAACTATGAGACACTTTCAATTCCAAATAATATCAATCTCACATAAATATTTCATAATAAGGCATTAATCAGTTATCACATTAGCAAGAGAGGGAAGAAATCCACTTTTAGGCTAGACAATAAACTGTAAATTGCACTTATAATGACCTGTAAGGACTACTAAGCACTTCCTAAAGGTGAGAAAAACCTAGATATAAGCAAGGAACATACATTCACTTAACCACAATACATGAATTCATGAAACACACTTCAATTTAACTTAGAAAAAGAATGGAATTTAGTCTTTATTGCATCAAAAGGTATTATAGTACAAGTTTTGGTAGAGTTTGGTCATACCAAAAAGAGGGATAGAGGGATCATTTTCAAGGTTTAAAAGCTTGTATTTATAGAAATGAAAAAGAGAGACAAAGAACTGTGCATTGGAAAAGGCCCAACCACTTTTGATGGATTATCACGCTCAATGATGCCAACTCATGACCTTATCAACAAGGAATAAATTTAGTAAAATAATTAAATGTTCATTGCCCTTATCCAACCACTAGGTCTCTTTCTTGGAACCATGTCATTATCTACTCGATCTATTGACAAGGATCATGTCTTGGAATAGATTGAATTGTGTCAGATCTACATTAGGTGGCCAATTATATCTACTCATTAAAAAATGATCTTGATGATAGGTGAGACACATCTCTCCATGATCTATATTTGCTCCTATATCGAACACAATTCCACTATAGGTGAAAACCAATCTTAGACCATTGGTTTTCATACAGTCACAATATCTATGAAATCTACAAATTGCTCGACTTTGTTTCATAATCATTGGTCTATCTTCATCCTCTGTATTAGACCCAAAAGATCTATTTTACCTATATGGAGATTCTGCTAGTGATGTTTGGTCTTTAAAATGTGGCCCTGGTTCAACCCTGGCTTGCCTTTAATCTCAACTTCTTGACATTTGCTTTCCCTAGGTCCAAAATAACTTCAACTTTCATCAAAAATGCCTTGAGCTCATTTTTGTTTATTGGTTGTCAATTTTCAACTCAGACCATTTACATTATACACAACTATCCTTATGCTTATTGGTTCCATAGATATGCTGAATTATAAACTTTGCCTCATTATATTGATTTGTCTATGCATGGATGCCCATGAGCTATCAATCTTATTCCAATTAAATGCACTTGTGTCAATTATCATGTACACATTTGCCCTCAAGATCCTCTAACCTCTTTAAACTCCACTCACCATTAGATCTGAATGTATAATCGAACATGAACCATTGGATCAACTGAGACCCACTATTTGAAAGCCAACAACTACTTCATGATCTTAAAATTGACATCCTCACTCCCATCAAATGATGTTCATACGACCATCATTTACATCCTATAGACTATCAAATTTAAGCTTGTATGAATTTTTGTAATGGCTTTAATTTGACTCTCATGTGAACATCTTATGTTTCAGGTCCAAATTTGAAGGCCTATAACTTGAATCACATGAATCATGGAGGCACTAAATTTTTAGGAGATGTTCTTCTTACCAAAAGGGATGAACCCATTTGATCCACTAGTCTCAAGATCTTTCTAAGTATGTCTACAAAATGCTCAAATTGACTGGTCTATCCATTCCTGCATGATGTCCTAATGATGATCTAGTTCATTTGGCTAGGTATGGGAAACTTAGTTAAATCTGACTAAGGAGCCAACTTTGAACATGCACAACTTCTACCACGCTTTGGTGGATGATCTGAAACTTGGTGAGTAGTAACTACGAACCAAGCTGAACAAACCCATGTGATCACTTTTTTTTGAGACTGACATATGTGCAATATATGGCCTTATCAATATGGTCACTTGACTCTATTCGAGCTTCTTGGAATATGGCTAAGTATGGAAACTTAGTGGATTTTACCTAAGAGGCCACTTTTGGGTCTTCATATCTTTTGATGCACTTTGGTGGATGACCTAAAACTTAGTGCATATGTTTTTGGGACTAAATTGAACAAACCCATATGATTGATTTTCCCTAACTCATCCACACAAGGTAATTATGACATCAACAAAGTGCCTACTCAAAATTTTTACCACTATACTCAAGATGTCTAGGTGAACACAATGAATAACTAGATGAATGCTATGTATTTCCATACTCATCCCAAGTACTCTTGACATTCTGTAGGGTCTCTACAACTCTAGACTTGATCTTTATGACATTGGGTCACTCTTCAATCTAAAAGTTTCTCTTTCCATTGGATTTTTAGACTAGGCACATTTTTGGTATGTAAATGAAATTTGGTCAATAATAAGAGCATGATTAATATATTTATTAACTTTTATAATACTATTATGTGTTATTTAGTGTATAGCAAAAGATTACTTGTTATATCTACAACTAGAACACAATTATATAACTTCCTTCCCTAATAATCTATTATCGATCATTTGAGATTATACCATGACTGAATTGATAATTATAAATATTTAAGCTTGACTGTAGTTTTGATTTACCAAGAGTATCTTGAAAATTAGAGTTTATTTGTGTTTTGTAATCTTGAGCTTTGGTTTAATACAAGAATGAAACTTTATATTTTCTACTTCATTACATTTTTATTATATTTTAGAACCTCTTTAATCATGTAATATTAACCTTCATTTTTAAGAAAGTAGTTATTTGAGAAAATATTGTGCTCTATTGGTAATGGCCAATTGATTTTAGTGGCAGTAAAAAGCTAATAATCACATAAAATGTGTATTGTTTAATTATCAAAAAATTTATATTTTAATATCGAATGAGATCAAACCCCTAAGCAATGTAAACATACTTGGACTAATTAGTCCTAGGTGAGTCAAGTGACCTTTCATGGCTACAAATAGTATTTCAATCATTTTACCATTAGATAGGTTAATGTAGTGGATTACCCTGACTACAAGTGAATTTTTGTCAGAAGATATGCTTGAAATGATTAATCCCTCAACCAGTAGTGTGAGGTGATATGACAACATAATAACCTAATTTGTAATTCATTTTTGGAACAAACAGGTCAATTCATCACTTGTGCAAATTAATTGGAAACAACTCAGAGACAGGCTCGTAAAAACACCTAAAGTGATATTTTCCATGAAATTAAAAATTTTAACCATCTCTCCTTCATATGAGAGTATAAAATCACAACCAATATCATTCTACCTCATTCAGATGTGTTTTAGTGAATCCATTTCTAGAGGCTATTGTTGAGATTAATCACATGTTGGTTTTTTTTAGTTTTCTAATTCTATTTGAAATTACCTTGCCAAAAGAAGCTAGAGATATATAGTATATCAGATTTAGGGGTTGAAATTATTTCCTTTTATCCTTAAATTATATAAGAACCTTGAAATAGCCAAAATACTTGAAAAATTATGGGTAAAATAACATTTATGCACTAAACCCTATTTGGAATGCCTATTTGCTTTCATGTTTCCTTCTTTCAGGATTAGTATTGTGGCTTCCTAGTGGCACCTTGTAGCTTTGAGAATTGTTTAGAGTTGTCAAAAGGGATATTATTTTAGTGGAGGTATTTTATATAGTTCCATTTAGTAATCAATTTATCTAGTTGTGAATTGTGAATTGCACTAGTAAATTTTGTTAGCGTTGTATTTGGTAATTCGACCTCAACAGTTGAGATTTTGATTGCAGTAGTGATCATTGCTTTCCAATGTAGCTAACACAACATCATCATAACTATATTATTGTAATCTTATGTGAAACTTGTATACTAAGACATACGGTTAGCATTTCAATCATTCTTGACACCATTTTGCGTGTTTGTTTTCTTACAAGTTGTCTAAGCTTGCAAATGCATTACATTTGACATGCATGATCAATGTGTATATTGGTGTGTTATTTAAAATAAAATATTTGGTGTCTATGTGTGTATTATTTGTGTAGTTTAAAGAAATTTGGGCATGACAAAAATAAAAACTCTTTTTCTTCTTCTTCATAGACCTCAGTGCTTATGTCTTCAATCATGAACTTGTATGCATCCTCCCCTGCCACTCCCATCTGAGATAGATCATATTAGGTAGTGATCTATGGAACATTCCTATTATAAGTCCAAAATTTAGTATTATGCATCTTCTTCTTTGGAGGAGGTATTGAAGCTCTGCAGACTGGTGCCTTCCCATTCTGTATAATAGTCTATGATGGGGTTACTTCTGTCTCTAACAATGCCTATGCCTCCACTTATGATTATGTTGCTAATGGATGGGTTGATGGTTGATGCACACCTAAAGGTATTATTTATAGGGGTTGAATAGAGTGAGTAGCCATATTTTTTTGTCACATAACTTTAGCTTGCATATCTAAATTTTTGATGAAAAATGGTAATAAAGTTATTAGTGCCTTGGGAAGCTTGTGAACCCTAATTTTGATCCCATCATAGAGCTTAGTGATTGAAGTATGTTACCATAAATATTAAATGATGTCAATAGTTATGCAAGGGTGAAAAAGGATGAGTTGTTGGACTTTCACTCACCATGTATTGAATCTGCTAAGCTAGTCATAGTATTGGCCTTTTTTGGTTTAGGCAATGTTGGCAAATGTAGTCACATGACATAAATCCACGTCCAATTTGACTTGGTTGTATAGAGACTTCCACTAGGTGAAGTAAAGTAGGAGTACCAAGAACTAATACTAGATCACTTGTGATGTTCCACTTATAACCTTAATTATGTTGATGATGAGCTCAGAGACCAAAAACTCTAGCTAGTTGAAATCCTCATGCAATTAGATCATTTGATATGCAATATTGATGACCCTTTTTGTAGTTTGTCTTGCACTTTTAATGGTTTCCTAAAATCACTTGGTTATGCATTAAAAGATAATACACACCAAAATATCCTCCAAATAGTCAATAGGGATCCCCCTAGATGCCCTACTATATTTTCCCCTCATGTCTAAATGAGTGCAAGGAACCTTAGTTTTATATTGTAGAAGAGATTGACCATGAACTAAAAGTCATGTTGCCTACGACGTGGTCATTGGATTAATGAATATGGTGACATCCTAAGAAATATGGATCAAACCTTCACTATAGAAGCTAAGAAGTGTCAACATTACTGCATCTAATTACCCAAATATAGGGAGCTTGATTTGTCACTTTGCATCGGATCCTCATAGAGGGTGTTGAAGAGCCAGGGCTCCCATTTGTGTTATTTTTGGCTGATACAGAATAAATAAATTGGCTTATGTGAAATCAATAAAATCAAACATATCTAAATCATGATATTTTACATATCTAAACACAACACCAATCCTCATTTATTCCTTATGTGTGTCGGTGAGAGGAATCAAAATTTGTGCATGATCCATGGTTACTAAGGTAGTTATGTTCAAATAATTTCTTTGACTAAATTGGTGCTAACAAACAATTCATGCATAATTAAATGATGTAGGCATAATTTACAAAAGGCTCTTATTCTCAATAATATGTAATGTCATTGTGTTATTCATGACCTTATTTATATAGCTTTCCTTGCTTGAATCCATCTGACATGTTACTTTGAATGTGATGAGTTATCTGTGTGTTATTTCATTGGTTGACTTAATTGTAACTAGTTTTTGATGATGTGACATTAGCAATTCAATGGATTGGAGAATTGGTTTGACCAATGATAGTTATTGATGTGACATGTCATCTTTTTGCCCATTCACTTTCTTTTATTTTACATCCCTTGAATCTGACATGCTAAATATTTTGGGAAAGATGCAATCTTCCAACTACATCATCATTGACAACTTTTTGAATGACCATTAGTTTTCCTTCATCTATACCTTATTTGTTAGTGCCTCATTCTCAAACTTAATTGGTGGCTTCATGTTAACTTTGCATTATAGTTTTCCTTCCATGTTGGGTTGTTTCTCAGATCACACTCTATGACTTTGAATTTTCCACCTTAGTTTCAAAATCATGTGATATAAAGATCATGCTATACAAAAACACACAAACCTAAAACCAAAATAAGAAAATAATAGATTAAACAAACAATCTAACTACATGGTTTTACTCAACACCCTATCTCAATTTTATGTGAGATCTGATATAGATTATTAGTGGTAAAGCTAAAGCCTACAACTATTAACACATCCTGGTAAAATGGTTCCTTTGATATATTTTAGGCAATCATTCCTCACTATGATTCATCATGAATGATGTAAGATCCCTTCTATTGAATGTGTAACTTGCCCATACATGCTCTAAATTTATTATCATATAGTAATAATGTTTGTTTTGGAAAAAAATATTTGCATCATAGATTGTGATCATGCCATGCTTTTTGAATTCATTTACTAACTAACTGCATTTAGTGCTCTCTTTGCTTGTTTTTTTACATCCTATTTAAATCCATTAACATTGCCTAAAGAGAATCATGATTTCCTAGTCACATGATCATTGAAATTCATAGACTAGGAATAATATACTCCATTTCCATGACTAATTCTAGTTCATAAACCAGCTGAAAAGGAGTGAAACATGTCACACCCTTATAATTTGTTCTATATACCCATAGGATCACAAAAATTCAATCTTCCCAATCATCCCTTTGCAAATTACATATATTTGTGAACATCTTGCCAATGACTTCATTTGATGCCTCAGCCTGCCCATTAGCTTACATATGATATGTCATGCTTTCATGGTACAATATCATATACTCCTTCATCAGAGTCTTAATGGTAATATTTAGGAAATGTGTTTCTCTATCACTAAGTAATTTCAAAGGGCATCCAAATTAGTTATAGTATTTCAATACAAAAATTTGGTTTCATCCTTAGTGTTGCAGTTTAGTGTCACATTAACTTCCACCCATTTAATGAAGTAGTTCATCACAATAGTTATGTACCTTGCATGAATGTGCTTATTGGGCAGATTGATTGGTTAAAAAAAAATGATTCCACACTATTTAAATTGTTGTTCAACTAGCATAGGATTCAATGGCTTTTCATATCTCTAATTAGGCTTCTCCATTTTTTGGCAGATGTTGCAATGTTTTGCTACTCGGTGTGCATCTTGAAATAATGTAGGCCACCATAGTCTACTTTGTAATTTTTTATTTGTAGTGGATTCTCATAAAAAATGTCTACCTATGATTCCTTGATGTGCCTCTTATAGAATTTACAGTCACTTATTCTCTAAAGGCACTATGCATAGTAGATCATCTTTCCCCATTTTGTATAGAAAACCATTAATGGTCCTTAATGGAATGGCTCTTGTGATCAATTAATGTTTTTCCCTTTCCACATAATGTAGAGTAAAAAATCCATGTTCCAAGAAATTAACTATGTCTTCCATCTATTTTGGAATAACAAAGATGTGAAACAAATGAACATCTAGCGATTCATCTTAGAGTTCTTCAGGTTCTTCTCAATTGTGTATGTGGCTTAAGTGGTCTGGTCCCACATTTTCACTCCTCAGCTTCACATTGATTCTAAAGTGAAACTCTTGAAATAACATTAGCCACTAATATATCCTTCCTCTTAACATGGGCTTATTTACCAGGCATCACAGAGCTCGGTGATTAATAAATAATTCAAATGGCATTGCTAGAAGGTAGTGCCTAAACTTCTATAGTGTGAACACCATTGATAGAGCTTACCTTTCTATAGTTGTATAATTCTTATTTATGATTGAGACTTTGTGACTTGTAAAGTAAATGGGATGGTCTAATGTTCTATCTTCTGGTTATGTGAGAATAGTTCCTACTATAGTTCATGAGGCATTAACATGAACATGAAAATGTTTATTTCAATCGGGAAAGACCAAAATGGGGTTTGTTACTAGTCTCTTCTTTAGATCTACAAAAGTTGTTTGACACTCTTTAATCCATTAAAACTTGATATATTTTTACAATAGTTTTCCATAGAGGAAAATATAGTTCGTAACCTTTTATGAAATTTTTGTAGTATCTTGTAATCCCCAAGAATGATCGCACCTCAGTAGAGCTTGTAGGAGGTGGCTTGCCTATAATAACAATGACTTTGGATTAGTCCACCAAAATCACATCATTGCATACTATATACCCCAATGGAACACCAAAAAGGTGTGAAGAATAAGCACTTCTTTAGGTTTAACACAATACACGGAGATCGACACCATCCCAACATCAACCTCAACTTGGATAGATGCTCCTTGAGTAAAGAAAAAACAAGCCAATCATCTAAATAGATTTCCAGGAAATCATGGATGAAGTCTTTAAATACAATGACCACAACCCTAGAAAAGACAACAGGGGCATTTTTTAATCCAAATGACATTACCTTGTATGCAAAAGATCTCCATTATGTTACAAAGGTGGTTTTAGCTTGATCTTCTGCTATAATATTTATTTGATGGTAGCCATTGAATTCATCTATAAAATAATAACTTCATGTCCTACGACTGACTCTAAAACTTCATTTATGATTTTTTTAATGAAAAGTATCATTAATACATGCATTATTTAGTGCATAATATCCCCACACACTTTGATTTCTCTAGACTTCTTGGGTTGTACCACCATTAGGCTAACCCAATCTACATTTTCTACTGTATAGATAATCCCTGTATCTTGCATTCGATCCAATTTATCATTTACTATCAACTTCATGTTAGGGTTTAACCTATATGGGAATTTTTCATAGATCACGTGCACTGCTTTAGTTCTATATAGATCTCCCCTAGATAAGTATCTACCCCTTTTGCTTTTATGAACTTTGTTAGAAATATATCCTGAAAAACTTGTAGTAGTTGTAATCCTTCTAAAACCTCATTTTGCATCCAGTAATCACCCAAAGTCACAAGTCTTGGTGTGGATTATATCTTAGTATAGCCTACCAAATTCTTCAATGATTCTTGATATTTTTTTTTGGAACCACTTGGAATGGAGTCTTGCACCATTATCTGTCCTTCTTGCTCTTAAATATTAAGATTTCACAACTATTGATCTTCACTTTGGTTTACAACTTTGGATTTAGGCTCTTTTACTTGGCATTCTGGATCAAAGAATCTCTTCAAATCTAGGTCCTTATCACTATCATTGGAATTGGGTTATTCCTACTCATTTATGATTTAATTTCGAGGTTTTATTAGAAATTGTTCTCTTTATTTACTTCCCTTATAACTTTTCAAAGTTATGTTAAAGTCCTTAGTCACTTCCTCTTATGAAGCAGAGTCTAATGTACTACTAAGATCCTTTATTCATCCATGACACAAGAATATCTTTAGATTTTTCATAGCTTGGTGTACCACATGTTTTTCATCCTAAAAAACAAATATTTGAATAAAGACTTGTTTGACATGCAACCAATTCTTAATTTCCCTTCTACGCTTTTGATGCATGTACCATGATTTTGGGAGTGTTACTATTGCTCACTAGAATACATGTACCCAATATTTGGGTTATATACCCTATACAGACCATATATATACACACCTATGGATGTGCATCTTAGGACACTGGCCTTAATGGAAGAATGACTAGTGTTCCTAGACAACTCTGGTATTTAAAATCGAGCACACAATAATTCATAAGCCTCATCCACCAAGTCATAGTAATACCTTTCATTATATAGTTTAATGCACTTACTCATTAGTCTATATCAGGCATATAATGTTACAATTTGAATATGAATTGATCTAATCTATTAATTACAAAATACTAAGGTAGTTGACATTCTATAGTAAAAACCATGCACATCAGACGTACTTATGACCTCTTCTCACCCAGTTCAAAATGTGAGTGTTTGAATCACCACTAATTGTAGATATAGTTTCCCAAGGTAAATAACTTATTTCATTGGCTCAGTATAGTCCATATCTATCACACCTACTTTGTACAAAAAATACACTTTAGACCTAGTTGGTGATCACACAGGGAGTGACTTATAGTCTTTTATTTAGAACTGTGAAACTCAGGCCTTTACTATCATAGGTCTACAAAAGAACTATTCATTCTATTGTGGTTTTTATTGAGACTATTTATGGGTGGAAATTTTGATACTCTCTAGATCGTAGTACATTACAACTGGTTTTTGTGCCCACCATGAATAAACTATTATTTCCATAAGTGAAAGGTGAATCTAACTCTTTGGGTATGATACATGGTTTTATCTTAGTTTTATTTAGGGCTATAATGATAAATTTATCCCCTTGGTGCACCTCTAATTGATTTTGCATTGCATTAACATTCATCTGACCATCATAAGCCCATTTATTACCAATCAACACAGGGTAGTGTGTTTCATCATTCTTCATATCAAATACTTCAAAATATCCTTGCAAGCTTAGATCTGTAGCTTTTATTTCCACATCTTCTAGTTGACCAATAGGTTCTACCCTACCATAATCTGTGAGGCTTAGTGTTAATAGACTATAACTGAGCATTGGCTAGACAATAGCTTCCCATGTAGATCAAGGAATCATATTGACTGTACTTCCAAAATCAAACACAACATATGATACTTCATATTTTGTTAATTTAATATCCATATGGGAATCAACATTCTAAGGTTTTTTAGTTTTCATATACCATACCACCTTTTAGTGCATTGTTGACTTTTTTGTGCACACTCCAATAGATTATGCAAGAGATTTGTAATATTTTATGATATATCTTTAAGTCACAGAGTACTTGGAAGTTTGAGAATATTGGTCAAGGTAATAAATACTCCATTATGTCTCATGATGAAAATAATTTTCCCATACGTATGCACATTAATGGTTGTAGTATCACCCTCTAAATGTTCTTCAAAACCTAAGCTACCTAGTACATCAAACCCCATATGTCACAGGGTCATGATATTTATCTTACTGTACTTTTTTATTCTCTATTCCTGCCACATTTTTAAATTAGGTAATCCTTACTCTACATGCTGATGTTACATAATTTCTTGTATAAACACAATATCCTTAGGGTGTGAATTGATCATGTTTACATTAAGCATAGTCTTCTTTTTTCACTGATTTTCTAAAGTTGGGGAATATTCAATATGGTGTTGTTTTGAAAATCTGTAATAATCACAATACATTTTCCTTTGAGTATTAGTTGGGAATTTTTCTATGAAGTGATTTTACTCCCCATACAAATAACATACAATTAGTGGATGACCCGATCATTCATCCTGTCTATGATTTCTTCCTTGATATCCACCTTGGTAGTCTCTTCCATATCCATATTATCTTTGTTGGAAGCCCTATCCTAACTTTTATGAACCCTCATATCCTCCTTTCCTCTAAGGAGAACCCTAACCCTATTATTTTTGTCCATCATATCCCTCATACATTCTTTGAGGAGAAGATGGAGCCCATCTTGATTGTTATTATTGAGGCGATGCAGAGTTCCATGGCTATTGATATTACATAGATGGGGGAGTCCATCCCACCTAGTACTAAGGAGATTAAGGAGCCTATTATGTCCAACCTATGAGAGCCCATGGTTGATACTAAGGTGTGGTTGGCACCTATCTAGAAACAATTTACATCACAAAATTCATATATTTTATGGGCTTGGGATTCTTGGCTTTGTTGTGTCACTACTGTGAAGACATTATTAGTGATATATTCATTTAATTCTTAGAGTGATAATAAATTATTATCATAGTAATTATGTGACTTGCATAAGTGATAGTATAGAGTTTGAGGTTGTTAGATGTATTATTGTAATAAGTTACATTTTGTAGTTGCATGCCCTACTACATGACAAATTTCATAAAATTCTATCTTAACTTTTGGTCAATGGTTTTGATGGTGCCCCTCTTTTACACATTTCATGCACCAGAGACCTAGCTTGGACCTATTTCTATCATGTAGCTCTTTCATCTTGCATAATACAACATCTATCTTTGCATCAATTTTCATAGTAAGTCATGGGGGCTATCTCCGTAATCCTTTATCTATTCTAAATGGAGCACAAGTTCTTGAGCATCTATCTTATTGTTGAAATGTGTTTGAAATATACCAAACCTAATATGAGGTCGCAGGTCTTCTACAAACCATGTGGCCTTATCTTTATCCTGAAGTAGAAAATATTCTCTATACATTACACTAGAAAATCAATGATCATAATCTCACATTGAATCACCTAATTTTTGTCAAATATTTTTCAAATCTTGGATTGTTTAACTTGCACACTTATTTATTTTTAATTAACCTATCAACTAGCCTTTAACATCATTTAATCTTATTTTAGTAACATCTCTTTTGTAGATGAAAACTAGATCTTGCCTTGTTAAAGCTCCTATGATATCACACTTATTCGCATCATCTACAATTACAATGTTAATCTACCATTTCATTTGACAAGTTAGCAGATACTGATCAGGGTTAGTAGACCCCTCAGATGGAGTTGATGTGACAAAAACTCCTAGATTGAGATCCATGCATGCAATGGTAACACTTGAAACTAGTGGTGGTGGATGACTAAACTTAGGTAATGTCATAAGATTTTATGAAACTTGAAATCTAGCCTCAATCAATTTCTTCCTATCTAAAACTTTCTTGGTATCTGTATTATACTTCCTAAATTTACCTATAAAAGAGTCAAACCAGGTATTCTCTCTACTAAAATTTTCACTTTTTCTTATTTCTAATGGTAAATCAGACAAAGGGATGTGTACCCTTGAAATGAACGATTCATGTCCGTAACTTTTGTTGTAGTGGAACTTGAACCTGCTTTAATATTGTAACTTAACATAACTTATTTTAAATACTATTCTTTTTCTTGTCTAAACAATATCCTCCCTTTTAGTTATGATCTAAAGCTTCCTTATAACCAATCTACTCGCTCCTCTTCTTTATTGCCACTTTCTTCCCTTTCATCAACATATTTATTTATCTCTGCACTCTCATATGCACCTTCTCTTCTCTCAAGCCCTTCCCTTCCATTATCCTCACCATCTCTAGCTTCTCTTTATCTCTCATGAGCGCTCATTCCTTCTCTCTCTTTTACACTATATACTATACTTCTACTCATAATTACATTAGGATTATTCTATTTATTACACATTCTCTATTGTCATAGGTCTTGTTTTAACCCCAAAATTCACTTTTCACTCTACTTCTTTGTGTCCTCCATCGATTGGCTATAGGTTCAAGCTTCCCTTCTCATTTCCTCATCATTCAATTCATTATCACACATGTTCCCCTTTGCCCATAGAGACTACTCCATGCTGGTAGGAGTAGCCATGGCCTTTTCTACAATCAAGATTTTGATAAGAATAGGTAGTTTTTGCATAAACTTGCTTATAATTCCTCTCACAAATAAATCCTATGCAACTTTTAATGCAATGTAGCCTTGTAATTTTTTTTAGTGATATACCCATCAATAGTAGTTTTCACCCAGTGGTCTATTGCATGAGTCTAATTGACATCTATTTTTTGCAATATTTATAGTCTCTCTTCCATCCAAACTAGAAATTATGTTTTTTTAGCTAAAAACAATAGTACTCAAGTCTTGATAACCATGAAGTTAGTATTCTAGTCATTTTAGACTAGAAAATTTCATATATTTCATCGTATATATGCTCATGAATAACTTCTTGTGTAGAGCTTCTTATTATTTTTGTCTTTTCTTTATGAAATTGTGAATTCTTTTATCTAGTCATCGTTCTAAGTCTCTATATCTAGGCAACCATCGTAACATCTTTTAACGATCCATACTCACCACACCATTGTTAGCAAAGGTTCCTAGAAAACCCATCAAAACATGTTAATTTGTGTTTCATTATGTAATAGGGAACATGAAGGAAATGGAATCATAGTCATTGAACAAAAGTCTTTCTTAGGTTAAAAATTATAAAGTTATTATGGAAACGTAGGCTATCATACAAAAATGTTTATTATCAATTCTAAATGACTAGATATATTTGAGCAAAATAGAGCATTCATTGTGCATAAAACAAGGATAAAAGACATTCAAAAAAACCATTATCAGATCTCTAGATTAATCTCTATACTTTTTTAGAACTCCTTTTCATTACAAGTGATTAGTATTTATAGACTTTTACATTACATTAGCTTCACATTTCATACTTTCAATTTGAGTGAAAATGAGTCTTTTCACAATCTACAGACTTTTAGAATACATACATAATCCAAATAAATCCAAAATACAATACATTATACATGAAGATATACATTATACACTTGTCACACATCTACACTCGATGCTTTTATAGTTCCATCCTATTACCAACAACTAGTTTAAATTGTGGCTCATTAAGTCCAAATTATGTACCTTGTTGAACCAATTAAGTAAATTATTTGACTAAGCAGAGAATTGGGCTAATCAATCCTTGCGATCCTAATTGCAAATAATTATTATGGATAGGGTCTTTATAAGTCCCAATTTTGAACATGATTGAACTAATCAAATAATTGATTGAATCAAGTGAAAAGTTAGAATAATCAAGTCACAATAACTAAATTCTTATTTTAAAAGACTACATAGACACCAAAATTTAACTTAAGGTACTTTCAATTAATTTGTATATTAATAACCTCTCAAATCTCATTATAACTAAGAGATGTGATGTTTTTAAAAATCAATTTTGTGCACCTATAAATCTTAGAAACTTAAAAAGTCAGTGTGGAAGGACTAAAAACCTAAAACAAACCATTTATTTGCCCAAAATAAACACCAAGTGCAAAATTTACATACATAAAATTTTAAAAACAATGTGATGTTTGAATTAGATTTGACCTTGAAATTCAACTTTAATTTTACCTTTACCTTTTATTTTGACAACATTAAAAATATGTGGGCCCCATAAAACACACAAACACCTCTAAATAATGTTAATGCCATAAAAGAGAAGGATGTTAATGCATCAACTTGGGAACTTTCACCCAAATTCATGATAAGACTTTAGGGAGAAAGTATCTCGATCAATGTTACCAATAGCTAGCATATTTATATTTAACCCTAAAATAATCTAGATTCAAATATCTAGTGTTAAAGGGGTAGAGATAGCCTAAAGCATAAGGATGATAAACTATCTCTAAAGCAGGTCAATAGGGTGTTAAACTCAAATAAACATATATTGTTCTTAAACTAAGATAAGATAAAAATAGTAAGAACAACTATGCTAAGTATATAAATGACAAAAAAGTAATGTAATTATCTTGTTCTGATGCTAATGCAGTTCTAGATCTAGAATAGGTAAAAAGTAGACTAGAAAAGGATTCTAGAATAGTCAACAAATTTTAGATTGGATGTTTCTAGAGTGGAAAACACTAGCATTAGCTTGGGATGAATGCATCGATGCTATTTTATAAATTGGACGTAGGTGTCATATAGGAAACACCTGCTAGAAAAGGATGTGACCACCTAGATGCTTTTAGGTTTGACTTCACCTTTGCTCTGGTGCATTCAAATCTGGGTCATGGATTGTCACTCTTTATGAATTTGGAAAACCCTAGTTCTTCATCTTCATAATGACCCTAGGGAAAAATTGGTTAGTAGGCATATGGTGTTGAGTTGACCCCAAAGACCCCTCTATCAATGAGCATTGCCTACATAGCCAATACTTTGAAGAGGGCCTTAGTTTAATGTAGTTATCCTCTATGTGTCAACCTGTGTGTGAATCATACAATATGTGCAAAGCAAGTACAAAAGTGACCTGGCTTATAACTTGGGAAATATAGTTCTTGGACTACTCCTTTAGTACTTCAAGCCTGTGTATGTGTTATCCCTATGATTGATATGGAAAAAAGATAAAATAGGGAAGATTTGCTCATTTGAATGTTTGATTGAATGCCTTTTATAAGTTGCCTAATGAGTAGGTAAGAAGTTTCTAGGTGAGGAATGAATGAGGGTTGATATTGTATTTATATCAATCCCTTTGGAGAAATAACTTAAATTAAATCAGTTAGCTTAACCATTAGGATGTGTTTCATTTTAAAATTAAATAACTTTAGGGAATTAGACACTTGCGTTAGGACAAGACACTAGCATCGATGAAGGTGTATGTCCCAAAAGCTAATGTCTAGGGAGCAGGAATGTACGTATAGATTCAAAACTTACAGAGGTGGAAAATAAGTAGGTTTTAAGCATTCTAGGCAAGATAAAAGGTCTAGATGATCGACATAAGATTGGTTGGACTAAGAGATAGGCCAAAAGGACACAATTTAAAGTAGATGCAAGACTTCAAAAAGTGGGAAAGGTCTAGAACTGAGAAGAAAAACCAAGATCTGAGTTTACCAAGTGTACAAGATTGAGGTGATATACA
Organism: Torreya grandis; assembly: GCA_037957365.1. Taxonomy (NCBI): domain Eukaryota; kingdom Viridiplantae; phylum Streptophyta; class Pinopsida; order Cupressales; family Taxaceae; genus Torreya; species Torreya grandis. The sequence goes on from JARHVA010003508.1 coordinate 1,683,005, forward strand.
ATTCATATGATAGTGTCTACATTTCCCCCTATAATATAGTAATGAAATTACTAGTTTGAAGGAAAGAAATGTGTACCTGGGTGTGTATAACACACCTTGCTTTTGCTTGAGTTCAACTTGAGTGCTTTACTAGTGACTGACCTGTAACCAAGAATATGTTATAATACATAATTAATGCATATAATCTGGAATTGAAAGTATTTGAAAAGATTAAAATTAAAAGAGCAAGGTTTAGGAGTACACATGTGTATCAATGTATTTGCCTTGCCTACTGGCAAGTTAATTTTAAATATGTACCATTGTAAGGCTCTGAAATTGAGATTAGGACATATACATACATACCTACATAAATACATACATATAAAGTTAGAAAGTGCATATATTTAAGGATATATAGAGAGAGATTGGAAGGCACATGCCCCCAATCTTGGAGAAAATGTGATTTGACACTTGAAGTTGAGATTAGTTCAACTGTGCAATCCAATCATACTTATAACTTGGTGAGAATTATTGAATAAAGTCAACTCATACTATAAAATTTATAATATTAGATGATAAAATCAAGACCAACCTAAAAACTTGGCATGATTGAATGATTTAATCACCTCACCCATACCAAAAGTAAACTAACTACTACAATAGATTGGCTCAATATAGTCCATAAAAGTACACCTTGTGTATTAGTGCATAAAATTACATCGTGGTGGATGATGATAGTACTTGAGAGTGTTTTAAAATTTTAAACTGATTTGGATTTTGCAATGTTAGGTGCACATTGTATAGCATATGCACCTTAGATATGTCTCATGTTAAAACTGTGTATAATAATGGTACCAATGTATATAATTCTACCACAATTGTGAATCTAAATTATATAATTATGTGTTTTGGCCAATTTGGAAACTATGTAAGTGTGAAGAACATGCTTCCAAAACATGCCCCCACTATATATGGATAAATCTAAAAATTGGAATAAATATCAATGTGGAGGACATGTTTCCAAAACATGCCCCTAATTAATCAATGTCAATACTGAATAAGTGTGGAGAACATGCTTCCAAAACATTACCCCACTAAATCTAAAACTATGAATGTATGGAAGCCATGCCTATATGACATGCCCCCATTGAATCTGAAAACTAATATAAGTACCAAATATTGAATGAGTGTGGAGAACATGCTTCCAAAACATACCCTCACTAAATCTAAAAACTATGCCAAATGTGGAGAACATGCCTCTATGACATGCCCCCGCCCCCTCCCTCCCCCTTGGGGTGATGGAAGAATATAAGTTGTTAGTTACCTCACCTCAAAAGGATAAGACAACTATATAATATGTAAATAGAACCATGCAACATATATAAGGAACATGTCTAGGTAAATGTAACATTAGTGCACATAGAATAATGTGATTATAAAGGTCTAAATTGCATGATAGGGATCATGACAATGTCTAGATAGTAATAATCTAATCTCAAAAAACAAATCAGGCACACACATAAGATCACTCAAAAGTAAGTCAAAAGGCAATGGTCTAAAGAGACCACAAATAAGGGGCATGTTCAAATGCTACACAATCAAAGGGACATGACTTAGTCAAACGTCTATAAAAATAAGGATGACATATTAAAATATCCATACAATAATCAATGGCATGTTTAAATGTTAAGTAAAGCACACATAAAAATAAAGGCCATAAATAAATGAGCATATTCAAATGCTCAAATAAGAAAGATAATAGTAAGGCAAGACACTCAAGGAAGTGCATAAAGGTAAGCATAAAAAACTAGTATAACATTTTATAGTAGCCCATAGATCAAATATGTTAGCAAAAAATGTCAAGTGCATAGCATATCAAGTACATTGTGTAAGATATAATCATGGATAAGGCATGTGTAAGTATGTATATGAGCTCAAAACATGATAATGTAAATTGACCATAGAATGATGTAACCTAAAAGTATCATGAGAAGAGGTGGATGCCCCCAATTTCTATATGACATGAGTAGAGGAAAGACCCAACATATGAAATATGAATAGATCATGTATCTGTGTATGGCTATATCACACTCAAGTAGAAGCATGACACACATATGTATGTAGGAGTAACTGATATCCCATCTACTAACATGGAACTAACACATAGATGTCAAGGAGTTAATTGAACATGTAGGTGCTGAAAATGTTTTTGATTTTATTGGTATTTTTGTAATTGTTGACCATTTTGGTCTAGCAGACCAAAATTGGTCTCTTTCTACCTTGCTGTTCTGAGCTAGTTCAATTTTTTGATTTTGTGCACAAGTCTTTCAGCAAAAGGAGGAACTAGTTCACTGGTTCGACGTCAGTGCCCAATGGCTTGAGTTTTCAAAGAGATTTGAACTTAAAATTTGAACCATTATTGGTTCAATGAGTTGGTTTAGTTGATTTGGTTCAAGCCTTGGTTCAACAACTTGATTGAGCATTCGGTTCAATGCCTTGGTTCAATAGTCGCTTCAATGAGCTGGTTTAATGTTTGGTTCAAAGGAACGGTTCAATGAGAAGTTTCAAGAGAGTCTCCCAAAGGACAAATGCCCTTGAGGAGGGCAGGGAACACTTAAAAAGACCAAAAAAGTGAACAAAGATGAAAAAGTAAGATTTCTTCAAAAGTTTGTTTAAGGTAAAGGATGAGAATTTCTTCAGACAAAATGTCTGAAAGAATTCCTTTGGACTTTTTGTCCAAAGAAATTCTTTGAAAGAAAGTCCCATGAAAAGAGAAGGCAAGGAAAAGACAAGGAAATGATTTCTTTTGGACTTTTGTCTGAAGGAATTCCTTCGGACAAAAAGTTTGAAGAAATTCGGCAAGGCTACGAGCAAAAAAGTCTGAAGGAAAACAAGTAAAAAGGACTTAAGACTAAGGCAAAGGCAAGAATGATTTCTTTCAGACTTTTATCTGAAGGAATTCCTTTAGACAAAAAGTCTGAAGAAATTTGGGAGAATCCATAGGAAAAAACTTGAGAAAAAGCTTCGAAGGAAAGGAAGCGAGCAAGATAATTCTTGCGGACATTTTGTCTGCAGGGAAAAGTGACAAGGAAAAAGCCTGAGAGCGGAAGCTACCAAGTGTCATCTGCTGGGACACATTATAATTTGTCTCTAAAAGTTGCAAAACATGCCACGTGTCCCTTGTAAAACTCAGTGGAGCATGACAAGTGTCTGCATCTGAGTTTAAAATCTTCTTTCAATAAGCTTCCCTCAGAATTCCATGGAGGATGCGAAGTGGCAACTGCAGAAGGTTTTGATATGTTTTTCTAAAAACAATGGAATGTGCCACATGTCCCTTGAAAATCTCAATAGAAGTTGACAAGTGTCAACATCTGTGGTTTCTTCCTTTTGTTTGAGTTATTGAGTAAGGACTGTGGTGGGCCCCAGATGAATTGTTAAAGTAAGCAAAGCCCGCCAAGTGTCATAGTCTGTGTGAATCCAAATGAGTCTCAAATGTTTCTATATTATTTCTAAAGCTTAGCGGAATACACCATGTGTCATCTTCTATAGGACTCTCAAAAGGTATCTAAAGCTTCTATAAGTTAAGCAGATGCTACCACGTGTCCTCACCTGTTTCACAACGGAACACACCACGTGTCACTTGTTGAGATTAGTGGAAAGTGGCCAAAGCAAGTGGGAAAGACATGAAAGAATTGCTAAGGAAGATGACGAACTCGAAGAAGTCAAATTTGTGGTAATGAAATAGCTGTCGATCCTCACAGACTTAAGCATGAACCTAAAGAAATTCAAAGGCTTAAGGCCAGAAGGAAGACAAAGCCAGGAAGGGGTAAAAGAGCCAAGTGCAGAAATAGACAAAACAATCCAAATGGTGAAGGAAGGTGTCGACTCAAGGAGTTACTCTAGTGGTTGACATAGTGTCTGTGAATTAGTCATCAAGTGGCATGAACAATGAATGGTGTGAACCATTTTTCTTCACTTTGCATTGATGAGCAGATAAGCCACGTGAATGCCTTGAAGGAGCGGTCTTGTTTACAGACAAACGACATGGCCTATGTTCTAAATGATTGGAGTCAAAATAGGAGTTGACACAACATTATCTATCAAGAAGCTTCCTCTTCCCAATGCTTGGAACACACACAGGCCACTTGTAAAAGGGTGCCAAAAGTCTTTTTAAAGAGGGGTGCCTTTTGTTCTCTCTTCTCTATATATATTGTAACTTCTCATTTTGAAAGGAGATATCTCTCACATTATAAAGTGAAGCCCTACCATTTTTCACCTGGAATCAATAGAATATGCATTTTTTACTTTTATTTTGGTTGGATATATCTCTGAGTGTGCCTGAGTGTTAGTCTTGTGTCCAGTCATTGCTTCTTAATGTTTTCACAGAGTTGAAACCAACGTACTTGGTATATACAGAGCGCCATTCTTGTAGGTGATAAGAAGAGCTGTTCCTGGAGCACAGAAGTAGAAGGAGATTACTAGACAGTGTGCTCTTCCTATAGTGCCTATGGTAAGTCCTTTTATTGTGTGTTTCCATTAAAGCCTCCCTATCAAGCTCTCTACAGTCTGGTCCTGTTACCAGTTAGAGTGTATGTGTTCTTGTGGTTCAGAGTGTGAGTGTGAGTAGACCAAACTTGTTTGGTGCATGACCCTATTAGGTTAGGTTATGTTGTTTTTAGCATCCTTCTCCCTTTTCAACCCCCCCAATATATATATATATATATATATATATATATATGTATATGTATTATCAACTTACTGAAATAACTCAGATGCATCAAAGGGAGATAGCCCTTATCTAGAGACTCTCCCACCAGTTTTGCCAAGCCCACAAGAAAGAGGGGGTTTCCATTGTTGCGTGTGGAAGGCAGGAGCTTAGCCTCCTATCAAGGGCACAATTCACTACATTAACAATTTTTGGCACACCCAGTGGGACTCAATTTTTACACTTAGTAAAGTTTCAAGATTGATGGTGGTCTTGTTACAGCAAAATCAACCATTTTCAATATTTGGCAACTCCACTGGTAAGAGCTTCATTTTTTGATCAAAGACGAGTCTGACCTCCTATGCCTAAAATCACCACATGGTCTGCTTATAAGGGTGTCCCTTTTAAATTCATTGAATTGCCTTTAAACTCAACAAAATAACTGAGATTTGAGAGGACCCATCCTTATTCAATAAACCACTTTCCCAAACCTACTATAAAGTACACCTACACAAGAAGGTCGTGGTTACATCCTGTCATAGCTATGGCATTACCCTTTGTGACTTTTATTGGTCAGAGTCCTTTGAATCTCCAATGTTATGACCCAATTCTAGGAGCAGTCCTCAAAAGTGTGCCTCCCTTTGATGGAGAGGGGCCCATTACAATTATTGAATACATCATAAATATTGCTAACCTCTGTAATATTCACAATGTCACTGAGGAGAATATTGCAATCAGATTGCTGGCATTGTCTTTTAAGGGCAAAGTTTTGGACTGGTATGGGACTTTACCCATAAATTTAGTCAATTCTTGGAATGAATTGGGCACTCTCTTAACCAACCGATTTGGGGAGAAGAGTGACCACCTCTCACTTGTCGAGCAATTGACTACAATGAAAAGAGCTCCATATGAATACATGTAGGATTTCAACACTCAGTCTCAGAAGACATGGGATAGAATCCCCATTCTAGTAAAGCTGTCTCTTAGCTATGATTTCCTTTATTACTTAAGAGAATTGAACAGTGATATCACTGTTATGATACAGTCCATGGGAGGACATGTGCTGCCTACCACCTATGACATAGCTATAGCGGCTAAGAATTGCCTAGTATAGGCTAGGAAAATAACTCCTAGACCTCATATGCCGCTTTTCCCTAAAATGCTGCCCCCATTCTAGACCACTACTCCCACCTTAGCTCTTCTTCCTAGCATAGAAAATCTAGTTGCTTCTTCATCCAATGACCTCCACGAAGTCAAAAATCTGTTACAAAATGTAACAAATGAACTAGTGGCTATTAAAAGGTAGTAAGCTCAAAACAATCGATCGAACCAAGGATATCAGTAGTATGGTCAAGAAAATAGACCCCCTTTTCAAAATTACAATCAAGGGCAGGGTTAGTTTGCACAAGCCAGACCTTTTCAAGGATATAATCCAGGCACCCCTTCATCATCCAAGGCCATGGTGCCTGTTTAAAACAATCTGGTATAAGAACAACCTAGTTGCTCAACCATGGGATATGGTCAAGAGTAGGTTGTTTATACAAATGAAATGCTAGGTCACTTCACAAATGTACAAGACAGTTAGGCAACCGCCCAATTCCTAAGTTTTGAGGCTTCAATGCAACCCGTCATGAGCAACAGTTAGACTCAGCCTGATTCTACTCTCATGAATCACTTAGAAGGTGAGTTTTATGCAATCAATTACGTGGGTACTATAGACAATCAGGGCAACTATGTCACAGCCAACACAAGATCCAAAAAAAGAGCAATGGAAGAAGCTCAAGCTGCTACCCAAATGTCAACAATACCTTCTTCATCACATGTAAACCAAAGGGTTCCAAACTTCATACCACCAATTGTACCTTCAGCACCTCAGCTTGTGCCTGAGGCCGTAAGTAATCCCAAAGAAAATTTGAAAGAAGGCAACCCTCGAGTCAATGTGGTAGACCAGATGAAGAAGCTGCACATGAACATCTCCTTATAAGATTCATTGTCAATACCAAGGTAAAAGGACATGCTGCAAAGAGAATTGCATGAGCTGAATGAACAAGCTGTCCCAACAAGAGCTGATAATGTTTTGATGATGAATGGATAACCTTCCACCTCAGGCCAAGTCAAAAAAGAAGAAAAGCTTCCCCCTTTTTATTTTTCCTTGGTCATAGGATATTTCTTGGTGCATAATTGCATCATTGACAGTGGAGAAAGCACCTTGGCAATGCCCAAATGCATAGCTGACAAGCTGGGGTTGAAATAAGAAGAAATGACTAAGGGAGTCCTCAGCTAGATGGAACACCAGTAAAGACAGTTGGGGTGGTGAAAGGTTTGAGCTTGATGCTACACGCTTGCCTGACCTTCTCAATTCCTCATGATGTGGTAGTGGTGGATGTCCCTCCTTTCTTTGCTATCTGCTTATCTAGGGATTTCACATTCAAGATAGGTGGCTACCAAGCAGTGAATTGGTCTTATCTAGTTTTTAGAACCAAGTATGGGACTAAAGTTAAGATTGAATTCAAGCCACTCTATAGAGATCATTTGGAATCATACTTGCTCAAGGTGGCAAATGTCAGCTACACCATTATCGACCAAGAAGAGTTCCTAGTGGATCAATCTCCATCCTCTGCCCTTGAAAGAGTTACGAACGTGCTCTTAGATGAATGGGGAAGTGACAACTTCAAGCATGATCCTTACAAGTTCATAGAGGAGGCAGGCCTTGGAATTTATTACATACATGAAGAGAGTAATTTTATACCAAATCTGATGAAAGCAAGCCAAGAAAGCTTAGGTCTATGGCATCTATTCTTTGATGGCTCAAGAAGTAAGTTGGGAGCTGGTGGTGGAGTGGTGTTAGTTTCTCCTTCAAAGGAGAAATACTTTTCGGAATTTTGATTCCAATTTTCTTGCACGAGAAATGTTGTGGAGTATGAATCCCTCATCCATCGCTTGGAGTGGGCGAGGAAGAGAGGAATCAAAGAACTGCAGGTTTTTGGTGATAGTGAGTTGATTGTCAATCAGGTAAGAGGCCAAAATTTGACAAAGAATTCTTTACTAAAGTCCTACAAACATAGGGTATGGGACTTAGTGGAGAATTTATTTGATTTCAATATTACCTTCATTCCTAGAGAGCAGAACAAACAAGTAGATAGGCTGGTAGCAGTTGGTGCCCAATTTGATATCCCTCAGGAAATAGGCCGTGATCGCAGTTCATGCCACTTAAAGGTAGTAATCTGGCCCTCTATACCTGACAACATCACCAACTGGAAGGTATTTGATAGTGACTATAAAATAACGCTCTTCTTACAAGAAGAAGTTGAATTCACTACTAAAAACTAGGAAAAGCTATAACAATAATATGGCAGCCAAATTGTTCAGTTGAAGAACAATAAACTCCCCAAAGGCTTGGTCAATCTAGAGAGTATCTTCAATAGAGATGACTAGTTGAAAAGTGACAAGGCATGCATCACAATGAAAGAGGAGCACCAAGAGAAGGTTGAAATATTTAAGGATAAGCTGCTTGCACTTGGGAAAGTGTGCACAGACCATGAAAGGCAGGCCTTTATCTTGTTGTGCCAAGAGTTTGATGATGTCTTCGCTTGGGAATATAGCGATTTGAAGGGTTTCGACCCAAGTTCGGCCCAACATACCATTGAGCTGGGAGAAGGTGCAAGGCCGCTCAAGCAAAAAAAAAGGATTGTCAAACCCAATGATTGAGCCTCTCATGCAGAAGGAACTCACCAAGTTGATTGAGTCTAGGATAATATTTCCAATCAAACACTCCTCTTGGATGGTAAATCTTGTTCCTGTCTAGAAAAAGAATGTGGAGATCAGACTATGCATTGATTTTAGAGACCTTAATAGAGTCTCTTTGAAAGACCATTATCCTCTCTCAAGCATGGAGCAAATCCTTCAAATGGTGATAGGTAGCGAGCGTTTCTCCCTCCTGGATGGATATTCAGGTAATAATCAAATTTTGGTGCAAGACTGTGACCAGTACAAGACAACCTTCACTACCAAATGGGAGATGTTTGCTTACAATAAAATGCCATTTAGGCTATCCAATGCTGGTGCCACTTTTTAATGAGCCATGGACATGGCCTTTTGGGGCCTGATAAATAACACTGTGCTGGTGTATCTTGATGATGTGACAGTTTTCTCCAAGGAGGTGAGCTAACACATGAAACACCTCAGACAAATCTTTGAGACGTGTAGAGAGTTCAGTATCTCTCTCAACCTGAGGAAATGCGTGTTTGCTGTCCATGAGGGGAAACTCCTTGGCCATGTTGTTTCAAAGGAAGGCTTGACCATTGATCCAGAGAGAGTGTGCTCTATCTTGGAGCTATCCTTGCCTAAACACAAGAAGGGCCTACAGAGCTTCTTCGGCAAAATAAATTTCATCCAGAGATTAATTTCAAATTTTGTGGAGATAGTCAAGCCATTGACCTCTATGCTGAAGAAAGATGAGGAGTTTACGTGGACAACATACAGAAAGCACAGTTTTGAAGAGATCAAGCAGGCCATAGCCCAGGCTCCTACTTTGATCAGCCCTGACTTCACCAAATATTTCAACCTCTACACCTTTGGAAATGAAGAGGTAGTCTCCGCCATGCTTACCCAAGCAAATGGTGATAACCTTGAACAACCACTTGCATTTTTTAGCCAAGGCCTAGAGGGTTTTGAGGTCAGGTACACATATGTGGAGAAGCAAGTCCTTGCGGTCATACAGAGTTTGAAGAAATTTAGGCATATGCTGTCCAATAGCAATATTCACCTCATGGTTACACATCCCAGCATCAAGGATTTCTTGATCAATCAAGACCTGAATGAAAAGAGAGCAGGGTGGATCACTAAGGTGATGGAATACGATGTGGATATCAAGATCAACAAACTAGTAAGAAGGAGAGGCCTATGTGAGCACCTTGCTGTAGACTTCAAGCAACAAAAAGAGGACAGTCTGCTAATTCATGATGCAACTACAACAGAAGAACCAGCTATCATGAAGGATTGGACATCAGACTTGAGGTATTTTCTTCTCATTGGTGAGTGCCCGTAGGGCCTTGATAGGACTAAGAGGAGATATTTCAGACTTTAATGTCTCCCTTATGTCCTGATTGATGGAGTGCTGTTCAGAAGGGATCTCTCAAGAGTCCCTTTAAGATGTATAGACCCAAGTCAGGTCGACTGGGTGCTGTTTGAGTTCCATGATGGGCCATTTGGTGGTCACTTTGCTCCTAGGCCTACAGCTACAAGAACAATGAGAGCTAGTTACTTTTGGCCTACTCTATTTAGGGACACCCATGCTTAGGTATGAAAGTGCTAGAAGTGTGCACTTTTTAATGGGAAACAATGGCTAGTTGCCATGCCTTTACAGCCTATTCAGGTGGAGCAGCCATTCATGCAATGGGGCCTTGACTTTATAGGGATGATTAACCCTCCCTCTAGTTTTAGACACAAGTGGGTCTTGACCACCATAGATTACTTCACAAGGTGGGTAGAGGCTATTGCTTTAAAGGAAGCCAACGAAAATGCAGTCCTAGATTTTTATGAATACCTGGTGGCAAGGTTTGGGGTTCTAGCTACCATAATCTCAGATAACGCTTTGGATATTTTGGGAACTAAAATAAGTGAATGGGTTCGCTGAGTCCACCAATAAGAATCTGATCAAGATCATCAAGTGAATAATGGAAGAGAATAAGAGGACTTGGCATGCCAAGTTGAAAGCAGCCCTATGGGTAGATAGGTCACTCCAAAGAGGGCAACTGGCAACTCGCCATACACGCTCGTATATGGAAGGGAAGCTAGGCTTCCTCTTTCACTTGAATTTCTAGCCTTGGACCCCACTCACCAGCTACAGTTATAAAGAAGCAATAGCATGGAGGTCAAGCTATGCAAGCTGATGGAGCTCCATGAGATAAGAGACCAGGCTATGGCTTCTATGACCAGTCGCCAACAGTAGACAAAGAAACATTTCAACAAGAAATCTTCATCAAAAGGTTTCTCTGAAGGAGACATTGTCTTGAAATGGGATGTAGATTGAGCTAAGCCTGGAAAACATGCAAAGTTTGATGCCCTATGGAGTGGTCCATATGTCATCATTCAGTGCAAGTAGAATAATGCATTCCAACTCTCTAGGTTGGATGGTGAGGAACTGTATATCCCAATTAATGGGATATATCTTAAGCATTATCACTGAGCCCTTCTCCCATCATGTATATATTTTCCTTACCTTGTTCCTACTTTCCCTAAGTGCTTTTGCACATGTTGGTAGTTTTTTTAGTCTTGTGTGTGTTTTCATTTCCTTTTTTGGGGGTAAAACTTGTGTGATTGATTCTTGGATATCTCAAGGTGGTTACTAACTCTTTTAAAGCTGCATCTCGACCCCGTGCCCAATGGACTCGAAGGCAACTGGTTTCTAAGCATAGTAGGCATGCTTCCCCTAGGAGTCACCAATTTGTTGACCATTTTGGTCCAATAGACCAAAATTGGTCTCCTTCTGCCTTGTTGTTCTGAACCAGTTCAATTTTTTGATTTTGTGCACAAGTTTTTCAGCAAAAGGAGGAACCAGTTCACTGGTTCGACATCGATGCCCAATGGCTTAAGTTTTCAAAGAGATTTGAACTTAAACTTTGAACCATTATTGGTTTAATGAGTTATTTTAGTTCATTCGATTCAAGCCTTGGTTTAACAACTTGATTTAATTCATTTGGTTCAAGCCTTGGTTCAACAGCTTGATTGAGCATTCAATTCAATGCCTTAGTTCAATAGTCAGTTCAATGAGCTGGTTCAACGTTTGGTTCAAAGGAATGGTTCAATGAGAAGTTTCAAGAGAGTCTCTCGAAGGACAAATTCCCTTGTGGAGGGCAGGGAACACTTGAAAAGACCAAAAAAGTGAACAAGGCCGAAAAAGTAAGTTTTCTTCAGAAGTTTGTTTAAGGCAAAGGATGAGAATTTCTTCAGACAAAATGTCTAAAGGAATTCCTTCAGACTTTTTGTTTGAAGAAATTCTTATGAAAAGACAAGGCAAGGAAAAGATTTCTTTCAGACTTTTGTTTGAAGGAATTCCTTCAGACAAAAATTTTGAAGAAATTCGGCAAGGCTATGAGCAAAAAAGTCTGAAGGAAAATAAGTAAAAAGGACTTAAGACTAAGGCAAAGGCAAGAATGATTTCTTTCAGACTTTTGTCTAAAGGAATTCCTTCCAACAAAAAGTTGAAAGAAATTCAAGAGAAGCTGCAGGAAAAAACTCGAGAAAAAGCTTCGAAGGAAAGGGAGTGAGCAAGACAATTCTTGCAGACATTTTGTCTGTAGGGAAAAGTGACAAGGAAAAAGCCTGAGAGCGGAAGTTGCCAAGTGTCATTTACTGGGACACATTATAATTTGTCTCTAAAAGTAGTGGAACATGCCACGTGTCCCTTGTAAAACTTGGTGGAGCATGACAAGTGTTTGCATCTGAGTTTCAAAGCTTCCTTCAATAAGCTTCCCTCATAATTCCACAGAGGGTGCCGAGTGGAAATTGTGGAAGGTTTTGATATGTTTTTTTAAAAATATCAAAATGTGCCATGTGTCCCTTTAAAATCTCAATACAAGTTGACAAGTGTCAATGTCTGTGATTTCTTCCTTTCATTCCAGTTATTGAGTAAGGACTGTGGTGAGCCCCAGATGAATTGCTAAAGTAAGTAGAGCCCACCAAGTGTCATAGTCCATGTGAATCTGAATGAGTCTTGAATTTTTAGATTGTTTCTAACACTTAGCAGAAGCCACCATGTGTCATCTTCTGTAGGACTCTCAAAAGGTATCTAAAGCTTCTATAAGTTAAGCAAATGCTGCCATGTGTCCTTGCCTATTTCACAACAGAACATGCCATGTGTCACTTGTTGAGATCAGTGGAAAGTGGCCAAAGCAAGCGGGAAAGACACGAAAGAATTGCTAAGGAAGATGATAGACCTAAAGAAGTCAAATTTGTGACAATGAAATAGCTGTTGATCCTTGCAGACTTAAGTGTGAACCCGAAGAAATTCAAAGGCTTAAGGCCAGAAGGAAGACAAAGCTAGGAAGGGGAAAAAGAGCCAAGTGTAGAAACAGACAAAATAGTCAAAGTGGTGAAGGAAGGTGTCAAATCAAGGAGTTACTCCAGTAGTTGACATAGTGTCTACAAATTGGTCATCAAGAGGTGTGAATAGTGAACGGTGTGACCCATTTTTCTCCACTTTGCATTGATGAGTAGACAAGCTGCATGAATGCCTTGAAGGAGCGGTCTTGTTTGCAGACAAATGGCGCGGCCTATGTTCTAAATGCCTAAAGTCAAAACATGAGCTGACACAACATTATCTATCAAGTGGCTTCCTCTTCCTAATGCTCAGAATGCACATGGGCCACTTGTAAAAGGGTGCCAAAAGTCTTTTCCAAGAGGGGCACCTTTTGTTCTCTCTTCTCTATATATATTGTAACTTCTCATTTTAAAAGGAGATATCTCTCACATTATAAGGTTAAGCCCTACCATTTTTCACCTGGAATCAATAGAATATGCATTTTTTACCTCTATTTTGGTTGGATATATCTTTGAGTGCACCTGAGTGTTAGTCTTGTGTCCAGTCATTGCTTCTTAATGCTTTCACAGGGTTGACACCAACATACCTGGTATATATAGAGTGCCATTCCTGTAGGTGATAAGAAGAGCTATTCCTAGAGCGCAAAAGTAGAAGGAGATTACTAGATAGTGTGCTCTTCCTATAATGCATATGGTAAGTCCTTTTATTGTGTGTTTCCATTAAAGCCTCCCTATCAAGCTCTCTGCAGTCTGGTCCTTCTACTAGTTAGAGTGTATGTATGTGTTCTTGTGGTTTAGAGTGTGAGTGTGAGTAGACCAAACTTGTTTGGTGCATCACCCTATTAGGTTAGGTTATGTTGTTTTCAACATCCTTCTCCCTTTTCAACCCCCCTGATATATATATATATATATATATATATATATATATATATGTATGTATTAGCAACTTACTGGAATAACTTAGATGCATCAAAGGGAGCTAGCCCTTATCTATAAACTCTCCCCCCAATTTTTCCAGGCCCACAGGCAAGAGGGGTGTTTCCATTGTTGCATGTGAAAGGCAGGAGCTCAGCCTCCTGTCAAGGGTGCAATCCACTGCGTCAATAGTAATGTGAAAAGGAAAGGCTATCCTACAATCCCATCCAAAGGGTGATCATATATATATATCCCTACTATGAACTTAGTGTAATAATCTGGTGAGGTTGTTGAGGAGCATGTATAGGTGCAATATCTATCACTATAGTGGTTGTGATGCTCTACATATGTAAAATAAGACTTTGTGGTCTTGGAGAAATAGTAAGAGTACGGCTTCATAGAACCCATCATTGAGTGCTCTATGGTTTCTTTATAATATAAGAAATAGGAACATGTATGTGTTTTAGATATTTGAACATGGTTCATAATAAAGGATGATTCTGTGGAATCTACTGTATGTCTTTGATGTAATGGTCTTTGAAGTACTAGCTACCTAGTAAATGGGATTGCCTATTACTTACCATTTTGGAGTGGATTAACCTTAATAGGTTTGATAATTAAGTAATTGGCTATAAGTTTTTCTTGTTCAAGAGGATGCTCATATAGTATTTTAAAAACTGTAATTACTTAATTGGCATGAATGTATTTAACACACTCATACGCTATAAAAGGTACTACTCAAAGTGTATAAATATAAGGTATTACTAATAACATATCAAAGATGCTCGTGGAAGGTATAACTAAAAAGGTAACAACCACATGTTCTGGACCAACCTAGAAAGATAGGTCAATATCATTAAGAACCTTATGGGAGGTCCCATAAAATGATCTAACTAATCTAATATTAGGATGCAAATCATGATGAGTATAACTCAAGTGCGTAAGTAATGTCATGGTGCAAACATTCTCACTTGCACCATTATCAATAATAACACTACATATAGGGTGTTTATCAAGGTATGCTCAAATGAATAAAGAATGAAGATCATAGTCATCATCCTTGATTTTAGTATCTGAAAGTAATATAAGGTATATGAACTATAGGAGATGTATATGTCACATTTAAGTACCAATAATCCCATTTAATAGGTGCCCATAATGTGATGGAAGAGGATGTGCATTATATGCCATTTGTACTTTTGGTTCCTTCTTAGAATGGACTTATAAAAGTTTGTTAAATATTTTCTATTTCTAGTGATCACGAGGTTTTGAACTTGATTCTTTTGGAGTATCATAAAATGTAATATTCTATCATTGTAATCATTTAAAAATGACACTTGAGTGCTAAGAGTGTTACTTGAGACCACCCATCCCTAACTTATCCCTAGACCTATCTTAGGGCCTATTTAGACACTTATCCAACCTTTTTATGGGCCACACGCATCCCTAAACATCTCTAAAGTAGTCCCAGACCCTCACTTTAACATCATATCCCCTAGTGACTTAGATTTTGCCCCTTATACACTAGCACCATAATTTGGATAGTATCACCCTAGGTGATAGTGTCCCAATTTGGGTGCTATTATCTTTTTCCATCCTTTTGTTACTAACAAATATCTTTTCAAATGAACAACCACCTAGGGTCAACCTAGACCTCTTTTAAGACCTGCACAAACATTAGAACAATATATATACATAAATTTTAGTCCTTTATCCACTAGATGTAAATTAGATGCAAATTACACAAACAAACTCATAACAAGTTGTGGACAATCAAGGTTATCAATCTCTATGTTGCCCTACTTCTGCATACAACCATATACAACATTTCTAAGCTCAGATTACTTAGATTTACAATTTGAAGAACATTAAAAATACTCAATCCAACATTCATACTAGCTTCACTTGCACTTTCACTAGTACTTAGGTGGGGAGAAAGACATTGAGCTTGATCCTTCTTTAGATTATTGATATGTAGGCAACTCTCATCATAGTAGGGTGTTGAGGATATCCAACTTATACCACTAACATAACACTTTGATACTTATGCCAATCAAATGCCTTAATAACATGGAGGTTTAGGGTTTGAATATAAAATTAGTCAAAAGAGGTCACCAATGGGGAATCATATCTTGTGCGCATAGGAACAGGCTTGGTAGACTTAGACACAAGTGTACCCAGAAGCTCAAAATAATTATGCATAAAGGACACTAATGCCAAAACATGGACAATAGTGCCATATGGCACTATTTTCCAATTAGGGCTCTACTATCCAAGAAGGGTATTGACACCTAAATCTTATTCATGATACTCAAAATAGCTCATGTCCCAGTTTATAGCCTCCAGATCTCCTGTATTAGTCAATTTCTAGCTAAGTACTTATTTGTATTATTTATTTCTATTTTTAGAGAGGTTAAACTAAGTCAACTATGTTACAAATTAGTGGCTATATTTATTGCATATTTCTTCCTTGATTTCTTATACTCAAACCCTTTAACAACATAGGGCTTAAACTCCATAATCTTAAAAAGTTAAATCATTTGGTGAACTTGACTTATTTTGAATATTAAAAAACCCTAACCCTAAATAACCCTATGGTTTATGTTTCTAACCTTCTAAGACCCACACTCAGATTTCAGATCCCTATATTTTCTGATTTATATTTCATATAATCATGATAATAATGACAGATGAAGTCTATCACTTTTTAATATAAATTTTTCTAGCTTCCTTTGCATGCTTGTTTCCTTTCATTTGGAATGAATTCAAAGATGCCATAAACACATATGTACATGATGCTTTATATCAATTAAAATTTATGTCATATTTCATTCTATCTCTAGCATGTTATTATTCTCTTATGTGGAATTCAATTAAGAAATAAATCCTTACATACATAGAGGATCAATTACAATATAGTTTATTAGAATTAATCCATAAATTTAATACCCTAACAACCATGTTTCAAGTTTCAATGTCATATCCTATGCACATGAAAGAATCTCCTTCTCCTCCTCATCTCTATGAAGGCGATAACTACTTTCCCTCTAACCAGGTGCATGCTATTTCTCCTCCATGAAATGACATAACTTATGCTATTGTTACTAATTCACATACTCAGCCTATCTATGCCTCTACATCTCCCCTATAGGGTGTGTGCCTACATGTTCAATCAAAAGTAACCATGATTTGCACTTATGAGACTCTAAGGGATCAAATTATTATTATGAGCAAGCTAATATCAAATTATAGAATCAAAATCAATTATTAAGTGAAAAGGTCACATTATTGGCAAATCAAATTATATGTACAAAGTCTTCAAAATATGCTAGTGTTCATCATGTATATGCATCTACACCTATCAAAGTTGCACCTAACACTCTTTCATATCAAAATCATAAAGTTTAAGATGAGCAATAGAATCAGGATCAAGATGATACACAAGATGGGAATTAGGACACTCTCCTCCCACTTAATAATGAAAATCTTATAGTCAATAAGGATGATATTTTATAGAGTTTTAGAGATAGACTTTGAAAATATCCCCATGATCATGCATAGATTCTACAAGCCATAATGGAAATAAATAAAAAATTAAATAATGGTCAAACTTCTACACCCCTAGATAGTAATATTGTTACAAATACTTTGGGGGTAACTCAACTTGTACAATAAACTATTTTAACTCAAAAACCTTCAATAACAGCTACACCAGATTCATGGACCCAAAGCTTACCTTATATGTACAAAGTCTTCAAAATATGATAAGGGATTACACATAGTAGTAACTCCTTTGCCATCCAGATTCATGGAACCAAAGCTTACCTTATATGATGGTAAGGGTGACCCAAAGCATCATCTAGAAGCTTTCCATGCAACATGTTTGGATTACATGTTCAATGATTGGCTCCTTACTAAGTTATTCCCACATAGTCTAAATAACAATGCCTTATAGTGGTTTTATGATATTCCAAATCAGTCTATCACCACATTCAACCCATTGGTAGATATGTTTTTAGCACACTTTTCAATTAACATTAGTGATAATATCTCATATGCTCAAATAACACAATTGAAACAAAAATACAGTGAGCCTATTGCAAAATATGTCTTGTGATATAAAACTATATTGGAAAAGATGACTATCCCTATGGAAAATAAATATTTCCAAGACATATTCAAACAAAACTTGCTACTAGCATTGCATGAAGCTATCTTGTTCAATAAGTTTCCAACATTCACATATTTATGCCACACAATGAAAGAAGGGAAGTCAAGCTTCTCTTTATTGGCAAATTAAAATATACAAGTGGATTAGAATCAAGTAATAAGAGTTATAATAAGCCTCACTACAAAGTAAGGGCCATTGAAAATAAGAGTGATAAAAAGGCCATAGTTAATGCATATTTAGAGCCACGTCCTTGCTTGGTTTTATCAGCTCCTCCACAGAGAGTTTTCACCAATCTTCCAAAGTCACCAACACATAGTATATAAAAGCTCTTAGAATGCAATGTCATATCTCTCCCTCCCATCAAAGAGGTTGATATGACACTGCCTCTTCCAAAAAACTATGATTCTAATGCATTTTATGACTATCATAAGGCACCAAACAATACTATAAATAGATGCATCAGTTTGAAACATAATATACAAGATTTGATAGAGGCCAACATTATTGATGTGGGCACACCCAAAAAGGCACATAAAGTTAAACAAATGAAAGCTAAGGCATTGAAATTTTTTAGGGGGCATTTCAGGTGTTCTCTATATGTATCAGGCACATCCACCACCAACATCATATCACACTACTACAAATGATGCACACCCCCTATATAATATCATTGGTGTGTATCATACTATAATACTAGCTAGACCAGTCATCACTTTCTTAGAGTAAGAGATTATTGATGACAATTGAGATTTATATACACTCTTTATATGAGCCTACCTTGATCATCATCCTAGTTAGAGTGTTATGGTTGACAGTGGGTCAATTATTAACATGTGCACTATCACACTTCTATGACATTTGGGTTATTTAGAGCAGGACATTTCTTTGACTGACATAGTTATTCATGGTTTAAGTGGCCATATTCAAAGCTCCATTAGGGATATTATAGTTCCATTATAGGTTGGAACATCACATGTGGCCACTAGATTCTTAGTAGTACCTAATGTAGGCACATTTTAAATAGTATTGGGTAGGTCATGGATATAGTAGCTATGAACCATTCTATGCATAGATGCCTAAGGTATATACACACTAATCAAGTGATCATAATTGAAGGTATTTCATTTGAGTATCCTTTACCTATCCCAAAAGAAGTCATACTATAGTCACTAGTTATAATTCCAAGCATAGTTCCCATTAGTACACCACAGAGTTCAGTGGAGCCACTAGTGTAGATGAGATCTACTTCGACAGTGTTACCACATACGCATACTCCCCCATGAAGAGCATTATTAGAGAGAACCCTACATTAGAGATATGTTGCATATTCTAGAGGGCCTCCCTCTACTCCTTTCCTTATGATATCAGTGTTATTGAGTTCCCAAGGTTCTCGTCATAGGGCGCCCATGCCAGCTATAGATCCCTATAATTCACATGATACCCCAATCAGCTTCACATATTCCTAACACCACTCCATAGGTAGTGACCACTATAGATCACTTAGTATATTAGGTATTGGGACCTTAATTACCTTTTCATTTAGGACACATGATTACCATTCCTTTATTTGATATAAGCCACATTGATAGTGAGTCTCCCATGAGACTCATCGATTAGTATGTTCTTCCATTATTATACATAACTTATATCCAAAAAATACAAAAGCAACGTAATATGTCAAAACACAAAAACATTCAAACATTTAATCTTTATACAAATTATAGATTGTATGCATTGCCATGTTTACATATATTATATTTTCTAGACACTACATATGCTAGCTATCTTAGTATAGTCAGTTTTTACTATACGTACATTGCTTCACTTATTCTTATCAAGTGTTTACGGATACTTATAAGACCCAGGTCCACTATGTGGATCTATATTTGATACTATATACCCACTAGGGGCATGCACACATATACATAGGTTCTTCATTTACTACACTCGCCCATTTGGGGGCAACCTATACATAGTTTCTATTGCCAGGTTACATCTTTCTAAACTCTACATCATAGATTTAACATTTTTATATCTTGATATTGATCATACTACACTTAATTTATTTTTTTGTTGACTATTACTACTTTATAATCAACTTATGTACATATTTTCTCATATACAAATTTATACCACATGTTCATGCATACTTTCATTTCTAGCTTTCCTAGTTTAGACTTGATTGTCTCTATGCTTTTTCTATTCAAGGGCATTTGAATATGTCATTTCTCTATGGATCTATGCCACTTATTTTCATTATATGTATGCTTTGGACATGTGCCCATGTCTTTGTGTGTGCCTTCCTGATTGTGTATGCAAACATTTGAACATGTCCTTCCATGTAGTTCTAAACAAACTTACTTATTGTTTGCATATGTGGACATTTGAACATGTCCTTGTATGTATTACTTTCTTATATTTAGTGACATGTGCCCATGTCCTATGTATTATGGCCCCTTGGCCTACTTTACCTACCTCATGTGTGTTATATATACACTTTCTTATATGCATCATGGTCATGATACTTTTTTCATTATTGTTACCCACTTCAATTTTAGATACTATAAGGGACATCATGCATCTACCCTTCCTAATTGGGTGTTGTGATGGACATCATGCCCCATTACCCTCTGTAGATAATCAATTATTACTCTTATTATTCATAGACATTATTATATCTATCTTGATAACCTTATGAGTGCTTGATCTGACATACATTGCACATTATGAACTTATGCTCAAATTATCTTACATTACAATGTTATGTATACATATCATATTGGTTTATTACGTAGATATCATATATGCTCTGAATAACACACATTTTTTAGATATTTTTATTTTGAGGATAGTTCTTGCACAAGTTTAACAACTCCCCTCAAAAGAGGGGGCATTCATAGGAGTTCATCACAAAGATCAAGTTATCTGAATGTACAAAGAGTACAATTTTTAGCACACATGCACAAAATACAAAAATTAGTTTTAGGAAAACATAGTGGGAAACAATGATGCAAAGACCAATTTTAGTTGCACAAAAATCAGAGTAGTTGGACATTAGGACCACATGGCACTACTATCTAAGATATGACACTACTATCTAGTAACCTTAGTTTTATGAAATTACATATTGGATATAAAAGTACAATAGGTATAGTCTATGTTTGCACAATTTCAACTATATATTACCAATTTTGGCTTAGTTTAACTTAGATTCATACCAATTTTATTAGATTAGGGGCATCATGCATGACATGATCATTCCTATTTCAATTTTAGACACTCAAATACAGATTATTACAACTCAATCTAGAATCTATAAACTTAGATATCAGATTTTATGGCATGTACGTGGCACATTGTTTCTGTATGCTCACTTATACATCAGTTGATTAGATGAAATGATAAACTCCATGTCATTCTCTACATTGTACACACTAGAAACCATGTTCCAAATTACACACTAAATTGATGTCTTACTTCATATACAGTGGTTAGCATTCTCGATTGACCTAGAGTCACCTAATATTCCCAAGTGACCCAAAGCCATTTTACATTCTAGGGTTCTTGATTGGCTATAAGGTTGACTTATATAGTTCTAATTACAATTACACATCTTTAGTTATGTCATGCAATTTTAGTTTCAGATGCATCTACTACACATGGGTAGGCAATAATGGAGTCATAGTCTACTTGAGTTCTTTAGTCACCTATATGAGAGGGTTAGACACACCAAAATTCCAATCCAAGCTATTCACAAGTCATCATACACCAAATAGGGGTGGGCTAATGAGTCTAGTTTATATTTGCTGAAGATTAACACCATTTATAGATTATTTAATTCAAACACAATATATTATAATAGTCTATTTGATTGATAATACAAATGACCTCGCATAAATATATAAGAGACACATATACTATAATTAGGGATGCTCTAATCCCTATAATCACTCAACAAACAACCTCCCAAATATCTATAATATCTACCCGTATATTATTGTTGTTATTCATAACAATTCACAACGATAATATGCCAAACAATATAATCTAACTTAGGTAATAGTATAATAACTATTTATCATAATAATCAATCTAATATAGATGTTAATCTTTAATAGTCCCCCCTTAGTGTTTACATGGGGATAAAGCACATCTCAATAACTAGAAATAGAATCATATGCCAACACATAGTTTTAGGTTTACATACTAATGTTTGAATCTTGTTTTATGGATCTTGCTATACATGACCACTACTATACAAAGTATACATCTCGCATTTATTCCATATGAACATAATGAATGCTACATTGGCCAGTCATCTTCATAAAAAAATATAGCAATTAGAGGATCTCTACAGTTAGGATATTTCTGTAGTTAGTTTCCCTCCTATACAACTATTTCTACATTCCATGATATCTACACTCTCCTTTTCTCCAATCAAGTAGGGGAATGAAAACACACATAATACTATAAAATGAAATATTATGAGGAATAAATCTTCATTGTCATTTTATGTAGCCTCTATCGATGTTTTTTACCACCTAAATAAAAACAACATAGACAATTTTCATTGCCACTAAAAAATTATCGTTGACAATAACCAATTTGGTGCAAAACACACCACACTAAAAAAATGAAAGATAACACCACATAAAATATGTCACCAAATCATCTAAGCCTCATCATTCGTGACTGATGAGAGGCACTAAAACCTCTAGCCTCTATTATCTCTGACCTCCAAAAGATTGACATATTTGACATTTAACTTAGCACATCTCATACAAGTGATAGTGCATCCTTGTATAAATAAATGATTTTGGTTTTGACAATATGATGACACATGATTAACGACTCATTAAAAATACTTTGACACTTTGAATTATAAAAGATATACCATAATATAGACCTAGTGACACTTATACGTATTATTTTAACTATGGCTCAATAAAAGACAAAAAAATTTATTGACCTACTTAATTGGACCAAAATATGGCTCAACTTAAAAATAAATGACACTTCATTACATTTAAGTTCTTTTTGACCCTTAATGGCTATAAACAATATACCTATGACTTTATAATCAAATACAATATTACTGTTTGACATGGATACTAAAAATAATTAAAAGTCTAACTCTAAAGACTTGATAAAAAACATTGATATTTTAACCAATGCAAAGATTAAAATGACTTTGTAAACCAAACCTAAAGTATAGTAGCTGGTGTAATCACTTCCACATGACAAGATGGGGATCAAGACAAACAAGCTTATAGACACATCAAAAGAGTTGTCAACTAGTATGAATAACAAAGTTTCATCAAACCAATCTCTTCTCCTTTATTTTGTGTAGATTTATATGAGGTTTGAATGTTCTACACAGATCTATGTGGTGCATGGATATGAAGAGAGAATTAGTAGGCAATTAGATTGTGAACTGGTCATGGATAGGAAATAGGTAGCAGGTGATGCCATGTATATTTGCAGATGTCCACATGATATCTGAATTTGCATGCCATTAATGATGGGAGTGAATTGACATGGATATGATGAATACAATAATGTTATAACTGAATATTGATATGTATTGATCAACTCACTCTAATTTTTTAAATTTTAACACCAATTACACCATAACCAACAAAATAGCTAGCACCTAAAGATAAACCCAATTGTATAAAGTGTTTTAGCACAACTATACATAGACATGAAGATTAGGTTGTACAAAGCATAAGAGTAATATTAGATACAAACTCTGCTTGATGAAAAATCTGCATGAATCAATCATGAATGCAATTTGTACATAATGTTGGAGATGGTAGCTATAAGACTAGAGAGTCAACAAAACTTGCCAATACTAAAATCTAAATATACTAATCTATGCTAACTCTGATTATCTACTATTCTAATTTTTCACAAAATACTATCATCCTTAGGGGTGGAGGTCTGAATGACTGCGCCTTACAATCTCTTATTCCTCCATTACAAAGATCGACATTACTCTGATATCAGAGAATGAGTCTGGTTTAGGTTTGAAAAATATTAACACCGTTTATAGATAATCAAATTAAAATACAATATATTATAATATTATTTCTATTTCATAATACAAATGACCTCATACAAATATATAGGAGACATATGTCCTATAATTAGGGATGCTTTGATCCTTATAATCACTCAAAAAATAAGCTCCCAACTATCTATAATATCTACCCATATATTATTGTTATTAATCACAACAATAACATACCAAACAATATAATCTAACTTAAGTAATAGTATAATTAATATTTACCATGGTAAATAATCTAATGTAAACGCTAATCCTTAACATGGGCAATGATGGAGTCAAAATCAGATTGAGTTCTTGAGCCACCCACACATGGGGATTGAGAAAGCCATCAGCTTAGTCCAAGTTATTAATTGATTTATCACTATCTACATGTACATACATAGGTTATCACCAAGTTTATGCATTGGTTCATATACCCAATGAGGTGTATTCATTCCTTTCCACACTTTTATCTCTTTACTCAATTTTGTCTTTAATTTTGATATCTCTTACGTAAGGACTGATCTATACACATTTCATTTATAGGATACACAATGAAACATGCTTCACATACTCAGATCCATATTCATAAGCTTTGCCTTTTAGGGAAGCCTAGGTATAGTTCTTTTTCCTTTATCCTAGTCATTTCACTTTGCTGCATTTATATAATAAGGGAAGTAAATGTAATAATCTAAAAATGGCACTTGAGTATTAAGAGTGCTACTTAAGACCACCCATCCTGAGCTTAACCCTAGACCTATCTTAAGGCCTATTTAGACACTTATATAGCCTTTATGTGGGCCTAACATGTCCCTAAACATCCCTAAAGTAGTCCTAGACCCTCACTTTAACATCTTGACCCCTAGTGCCTCAGATTTTGCCACTTAGACACTAGCATCATAATTTGGACAGTAACACCCCATGGTGCTAATGCCCTAATTTGGGTGATATTGTCCTTTTCCCTCCTTTTGTTACCAATGGATATCTTTTCAAATGAGAAAATACTTAGACTTGACTTAGACCTATTTTAAGACCCACACAAACACTAAATTAGTATATATACATGACTTTTAGCCCTTTATCCACTATATGGAAATTAAATGCAAATTACATAAACAAACTTAAAACATGTTATGCACGATCAAGGTTATCAATCCCTATACTACCCTACTTCTACATACAACCATCTATAACATTCTTAAGCTAAGATTACTCAGATTTATAATCTCAAGAAATTCAAAGAACTCAAATCGACATTCATACTAGTTTCAATTACACTTGCACCATCACTTAGATGGGGAGAACTACATCAGGCTTAATGCCTCTTCAGAATATTGGTATGTAGGCAACTCTCATCAAAGTGGGGTGTTAAGTATGTCCAACCTATCCCACTAACATCACAATTTTCTACTTATGCCAACCAGATGCCTTAACAACATAGAGGTTAGGGTTTGCATATAGAATTAGTCAAAATAGGTCACCTATAGTGAATCAAAACTTGTGCACACAGGAACAAGGTTGGTAGACTCAGACACAGGTGTATCGAAAAGCTTGAAATAGCTATGTATAGAGGACACTAGTGCCAAAATAGGACACTAACACTATACGATGCTACTATCCAATTGGGGCAGTGAAACTACTATCTAGGAAGGGTTTTAACACCTAGACAGTGTCTGTGACACTTAAAATAGCTCTTGTCTTAGTTTACAACCTTTAGATCTCCCATCATGGTTAATTTTTAGCTAAGTACTTGTTTGCATCATTTATTACTATTTTTAGAAAGGTCAAACTAAGTCAATTTCATTATAAACTAGTGGCTATATTTATTGCATATTTCTACCCTAATTTACTATACTCATACCTTTAACAACCTAGGTATTAAACCCCATAACCCTAAAAAAATTAAAATGGTCATCAATAAGGTCTTGGATCTTATGCTTCAAGGTAAAATATTTGTCTGTAGAATTTCCTAGCCCCTGGTGATAATTAGAATAAACATTCACATCATATCCTTTGGGTATTGGTCTATTTATATCAACCTCTATAGTATGAGGGAGAGATATACGATGACACTCTACTAATCATAGGATTAATGAAGCATGAGACTCAGGTACATGTGTAAATTATCTCTTTGGTGCATTAGATAGGACAAGTTGATTAGGCTACTATGAAATTTTGTTAATTATGTTGGTTGTTTCTTTTTTAAGCTTAGTAGGATTTACCTTATAAATTGGTGTTATCACATAGGATTGCACCTATCTTGATCCTATATCTTGTTATGTAATTTCCTAATGACATAATGGAAAAACCTCCAAAGCCATGGGACCTTGGCAATTTGAGGTTAATCTCTGGAGAAGGTCGACTTCCTTTCACTAAATCTAATGCAAACTGATAAAATACCAACTTTTTGGAAATCTTGCTCTTTAGTGATTTTGAATCCTAAACTAGGGTTTTGACAGGGAAAAGGGTTGAAGAATTGAAATTTGCAAAAAAATTGAAATATGGTGATTGCACCAAATATTTTATAGTGGATTTTAATGCTTGCTTTATGAACATAACAGAGAAGAAAATAGGCTGAATTTGTTTAAGTACAAACTCATACAAATAAAAATTAGAGGTAGTATTTTAGCTATTTTTTAGAAAAGGGAAAAAGATCTTTATTTCAAACAATATTTTTAAGAGGTTAAAATACCACAGATGAATTTTTTTAAATTGAAACAAAGAGATAAAGATTCCACAAATAATCAAATAAATTACACACACACAAAGATCTCTCAAGATAAGAAAGGAAAATCTTTGACTTTGTTTCTCTCCAAAGGTTACAACTTGTAGTAAACATATTTAAAATGCAAAATATATAACTAGCTACAGAAAAATAGATTAGGCCACGGGGTCTACCCATTTTTATACAAAATATGTCATAAAGGACATGTAGTTGTTGAAACTCAAATGCCCAGTGAATTAAGTCATGCAAATCTGAAACCCTCCTGCAAGAGAGGTGAGCTCTTCTATTTTTGGTATTTCTAAACTTGTGGAATGGTTGGAACATGACATGCATGAGCTAGGCATGATCCTAGGTGTAACATGGTGTGGTATGGCATGGCTGGAACAAAAAATCTCCATGCAATGCTTCCTTATTTAATAGTGGCTGAAAATCGCTTCCTCATGCAAAAAAAGGTGCCCAAAATAGAACTGGACCTTTCAAAATTAAAGATAACATTGAAAATAATGCAAAGTTTCTTTTCATGCAAAACCCTAGTGTACAAAACTTAAATTGAGACTTTTACAACTTTCTAAGTCTTTATCACTTTTGCCAAAATGAATTGTGCAATTTATACTTCATGACTTTTCACCTTTTTAACAATTGACATTTATCAAAATGGAAAGTGCAATTTGCACTTGTGCTTTTTGCAGCTTTCACATTATCAAAATATAAAGTGTAAAAAATATGTCTTTCTCTTTCTCAAAAAGAGTTATAAAAATATAGCTATACCTTTGCAATTACAACTTGTAATGTCTTGAAATGAAATTACAAACAATAATAACATTTAAAAACATTCAAAAGAGAGGGAAAATTAATCAATTTTTAAAACTTCTTCATCTTTCTTGTCCTTCTCAGCCTGCAACTACTTAGTATTGCATCAAAGGCTTTAAAAATCTCTTGAATTCACTATACATCCAGCCCATAAGAATAGATGTTGGAGGCTGCATAATCTACCTGGACACCAAAAAAATTCTTTTCTGAAGGTTTTTATGCCCTGTATTTGAGTCCTCATCTTATCAATTACTTTCTCATACCTGATGAACTTGTGGATAGAACTTAGGACAAATATTATATCCTTTGCAGACTCCTCAATTATTGCTTTAAAATTATTTTAAACCTATTCTACCTAAAAGAGTTTGTTGGAATCATCTACTGGTCAACATGACATTGAGTTCATCATGCCATCAATCTCATATAATACATCAATTGCCTTTTCATGAGCCTCCTTATCTCACTCCATAGAATCTGTCAGTAATTTTATTAAAAAATGAGTAGCTCTATGTAGTTCCTCGTGCTCAACATCATCCTTCAATATATTCTCAGCAATGAAGGTATTCATATCAATTAATTTTATGGCTATTAGTTTGGGATAATACAAGTTTAAGGTTTGAATTTCTACTTCATAGCTATTGATCTACTCCTTCATAATTTCTTTCCTCTCTATGATGATTCCATAATGCTCCATCATTACTGCAAGAACCCTATTGCCTTTAGTGATTAATTCCTCATACCATTATTTTTTAGCCCTTCTCATATGAGAAATCTCTTGTATAGAATCAATTATAGCTTGATCTAGACTGATTGGCTGCACTACCTATGGTTGTTGTGATATTATATCGAGCTTTATAAACTAGTTCAATACTTTAAACAACTGATCTACCTTTATTTTCAACTCATCCTTGGTGGCTTTATCATGATCAATTATCTAGAAGAGAGAGTTGATACCTGTCTGCACATAAAGCTTGAGTCCCTCTCTTATTTGTTGACCAAGGTGTATATAATAAACCTAATATTCTTCCATCATAAGATCCTCTTTTGATTTGTCTGGTGGGGGAACTATAATTTCAACATATCTCTCCCCCTTATCATTGAATGTCCTTGAGAGGATCCTGGGAGTGGGTTTTGATTTCTCATTGAATTTTGAAATGTTGAAGTCTAAAGTGTTGGGATCAATCATTATTTTTTGCTTCTTACTCATTGATTGTGCTAACCAATTAGGGGTAGCCTTTTGTTGATCTGACACTATCAACAAAGAATCTGTAGCTAATGTAGCTGCACTAGTTGATATTATGACTAATGAAAATTCTTGGGAAGATGATACCATTGGTTGCTCAGGGGGTGCTTGTGAAGATCCACTCTCATTAGTGGTTTTTAAATCAATATTTACACTATGTATCTAGGTTTCTCCAATATCTACTGATGGTATAGTTGAAATAGTGGAAATGGGGGGAGTGGAGGCAACAAAAACAACTATGCCTATTGGGGGAGTGGAGGATGGAATGAACATAAGGGTTGTGAATTAGTAGAAGGGTGGAAGCCAAAGTACTTAATGTGTCATTTAATTGTGTAGGACCACTTAGGGTTGGTGATGTGAAAATAGTGGGTTGAGGTGAAGGGGAAATAATACTTATCATAGGGGTTGTGATGGCATGTGGAACTATCGTCAAGATGAATGATTCCATGGAAATGTACTATTAAGTTATCTTAGGAATTAATGGTGATGAAATGGAAGGAATTATAATTGGAATGGAAAGTGAGAGTGGATAAAATGGGGAAGGTGAAGTGGGAGGAAGGGAAAGTGGAGTGGAAACTTGAGCTTCTACTATAGGGGGAACCTGAGTGTCTACTTGACTTATTTGTGCTGATTGCAATTGGCTTGTTGATGTGGGTGGAATGGTGGGTGAAGTGGAGACAAGAAGAGGGGTTGACACTGAAGGTGCTAAAACTTGTACAATATGGGTAGGATAAGGGGAGCAGTGGAAATAGGATTCAAGGCTATGGGATCTAAAACTATGTATCCATGTGCTGCTAATACTATGTCTTATACCAAAAGATCAATTGGTTCATCCATAGATTCTCCCTATCTGCTTGATTCTCCTTTGATTTATTCTTTTCTTTCTTCTCCTTTTTAGGTTCCTCTAATGGTTCACTAGAGCCCTCCTCTGAAGGACTGATACCTCTTGATTTGATCTTTAGGGGATTTTCCTTAACCCTTGTTGTCTCCCTTGTGATCTACACACCCTTACTTCTTAGCCAACTAATTATTTTTTTGATTAAAAGGGCTGTTCTATGAAATTAAGAGAAATATTTAAGAACTAACCACCTCACCTATGGTAAAGGCCTAAAAATAATCTGTAAGGTATATCAGGTTTACCCTAGAGTTTTCATCCACCAAGTCATCAGGGACTAGTTCCAGATCATAATCATTTATTTATTGTAGGGACATCCTAGAATAGTCCCTCATTCTAACCATCTCTTCTTCATGACAATATTTCCAAAAATCTTCATAATATGGCACATGTTCATATGTTTCTAGTTCTAGTGAAGTAGTTTCCTTATTGTATGGATCAAATTAAGGTCTAGACTCTAGAGTCCTTAGTGTTACTTGGCATATCTCCACCTCTATAATTCTAGCCTTTAAGAGGGATTGGCATGTGTAACAACCAATGGAAATAGGGAAACATATCCCAACCTTGTGTCTGTCTAAGAGGATCTTGTGTGTCTCCACAAGTTACCTAACCAACTCCAATAATACCCATCTATCACTTACATATTAGGGAAGTGTGTAGGGACAACCACTGAATCTAGCTGCCCTGATGTAGAAGTAGGTGGGGAACTATATAAAGTAGGAACCCCATTTAGTGATATAATGTTTTGATTCTTAGGAGAACATTATTTTCCCAAGCTCTTAATCAAACATGATAATGATGTTATAAATGAAGGCATCATTGACTCTCCTAAACTACTCTCTACTAGCCTATAGTTGAGATCAGGGGTTGTAAACTCTGGTTATTTCCTTAGGAACTATATTGAAGCCTAAGAACAATCTTCCTTTGGCCAAGATATAAATAATATATGATGTCATATAAAACTTATTTATTGTTTGCACCTCCATCAATTGGTTATGGAGGGAATCAATTATCAATTGGGGCCAATGGATCTATTGTTTGTTTTGTCTGATGAACCAGATATACTGATACATCTATTTTTGATAGCACTTGGCATCAAGATTATAGTGACTTTTTGCAGTAGTGTTATAATATCTCCTACCTCCTATATGAAACAGATATATACATAGTCTTAGGCAATCTAGTGGAGGAATGTTTGGGGGTATTGAGCCATTGATTGTTAATTATCTTCTGACATTCATCCTTTTTACCTTCATATAACTGTGCCAATGTCTATGGAGTTATATCCAAATAAATCTCAAACTCAGGAATTACAAACACTATGTTGATGAAGTCAAGGTTAAGCTCTAGAATCTTCTCCTCTTTCTCAATATAGACTTGTCTTCTATCAGGGTCATAATGTTGGGACATTATAAGGATCAACTCGAGGCTTTGAATAGATAGAGGAAAGGTTGCATCTTGTGGTAACCTAGAGTCATAGATACTCTGCATCCAGTCACTCTTGAAATCTGCATTTATCCTAGCCCAAAAATCTCCTAGGTCAATGTGACCTATATCTATATCCTTTATTTCTGCCATATTGTACTCCAAATAAGAAGTCACTTTAGGGCCCTTATATTTGAACTTCATTTCCTTGGGAGGCATGGATATTGAAGTTATTACTTGTCAGAAACCAACTGTGAAAGTTGGTAGGATCAATAGGTGTATGGAGCAGTTGTATTCTCTAAAAAAACTTAGAGGTGATGGACGTGTTATCTCCTAGTCTTGCACCCTAGAAGAGAGTGTTCAAGTCTCTTCTAGATTTAGGAAATGTTAGAACATTTTCAAGCATGTGGGTATACCTATAGAGGAAATGGACCTCTAGATTTAAAGGGGCTAGCTCCTTAAATATATCTATGCAAAACAACTTCAGTCTAAACTAGTTTTCTTGAAAGGAAAAGAGTTAGATATTACAAAAAAGGAAAACATACTCTAAGAGTGGTGAGACACCAATATTATCTTCCACATGAATATCATATTCTAGCGCACAATACAACAAAACACATAAACCATTCCCAAGCTCTAAGGATTTCTAACACAAGAATTTTAGTATAGAGGTGAGATGCATGAAATTACACAAGACAAATGAATTGAAAGGCAAATTGATCATTTTAAGAATACTTATACACTTACAACAATTCAACACACTTAAACACACTCTATATGACCTATTAGACTAAGAAATTTTGCTCAGGCGTGAAGGATAAAGGAAAAAAGGATGGAAAATCATCACTTACTATCACTATACATCTCTTACACACTCAAAAAATTGTCCAAAAACTTGAAAGAAACAAACTTGTACTAATTCTCAAAGGCAGAATGTAACATCAATCCAACAGGGCTTTGTCATACACTATGTGGTTGTGTTTACACTAACCTAAGGGCTATATTTATAGAGAAAATAAGTGAGAGGAGGAGCCCTTTGGCACCAAAAAGAGGAATCAATCTATTAGGAATCTCCATCTTCAATTGCAACCATCTTTACAAATGATGCTCATTTAGGCCATTCGACTGATCCATGTCACCTTAAGTGGTTACACAACTAGTTTACTCTCTCAAAGATGCTTCCCCAATGGTTGCACTAGCAGAAACAAGATATTTTTGAGCTGAGTAATGGCATCAATTAGTTATGCAAATAAGAGTCCACTTGTTATATATTTGTCTTGATGTTAACAACTTCTCACTGACTTACTGAGGTGTGTAATGATGTAGGGAAGAGTCACTTTCATTTTGTTGGCCTTGGAGAGGCATCACTTGGTATATACATGTACAATTGATTATTCCTTTGATTGACCATCAAAAATGGCTTAGATCATGACCTAATCAATTGTGAGATGAACCCTTTGATCTGCTTTGGTGGATGGAGAACATGAACCCTTGGATTTTTGAGCATTTGAATGAGGACCATCGATTTGCTTGGGACCCACTATTAAATGACAATGACTAGCTCATCACCTTGATCTTGACATCTATTTAACCATCATTCTAATAGGACCACTCCTTTAAGGTTTTTTTTCAGACCTTTGCTTTGGCATTTTCTCAAATAATCTACTCATGGACCCTTTTCTCCAAAAGAATTAACCTCTCAGGCCCGTTCTCTTTTTGGTCTATTTGTTAGTGTTTCTTTCTTTCAGACTTTTTACAAGTGTCCCTTCAGACTTTTTTGTGGACACTTTTATCGAGAATAACCCTTTAGCATTTTCATTTCACCTTTTCAAAAGCCTAAATATGCCCTTAGACATTCTTAAAATGTCCCTTCGAAAAGTTGCAAGGGACATTTCTTTCAGAAACCTTGCAATGTACCTTTCAAAGAACCTAAAATGTACCCTTTGGAAGAGAAAAAGACCCCTTAGACTTTTATAAAAGACCCTTTAGGATTTTTGCAAAGGACCTTTAGGACTTTCTGAAGGGCACTTGCATGAGAAACAATTCATTTTAGAAAGACTGTTTCAGACAAAATGTTTGAAACAATTCCTTCAAAAAAGTTGGAAGAGCCAATTTCCTTCAAAAAAGTTGCAAGGGACATTTCTTTTGAAAACCTTGCAATGTACCTTTTGAAAAACCTAAAATGTACCCTTCAGAAGAGAAAAAGACCCTTCAAAATTTTTGTAAGTGTCCCCTCAAAAAACCTATTTAGGACACTTTTATGAGGAAAAGACCTTTCAAAAATATTGTTAGTGACCCTTTAGAAATATTGAAATGGACCAATTCCTTTGAACTTTTTGTTTCAGACAAAAAGTTTAAAATAATTCCTTTGAGAATTGAACAAAAAACCTAAAGTAGAACCTCAGCAAAAGAAATAACACTTGCAAAAGATTAAACAAAGGCTTCCAAAGGAAATAACACTTGGTCTTTTTGCTGTGGAGATAAACCAATTAAGAATGTTGCACTTAGCCAAAATAAAAGATGCAAAACTAGGTATGAAAATTGGCTAACATTCTTGGCAATTCCTAGGGGAGGCATACCTGCTATGCCTAAGACCAGTTGCCTAAATCCTTCCATTGGGCATGGAGTCAAGCATATAGGCACTCAAAAATGACTTGAATAGACTTTTTTCTCAAAAAACACAAGCTGGATTGATTCACATGCACAAAGGCATATATACAAACCAAACAAAAGGAAGGAAACACACTTGTACTACAAAGCACTTAGGGAACACAACAACAAACCAATGAAAACACACACATAAACTAATATTTACAAAATAGACTCACAAGGGCTAATAAAAAGACTTTAGAAGTATCCCATTCGTAGGGATAAGCAATTATTCTCCATTCATCTTGGTCAGCTAGAAAGAGTTACTTTACTTACACTTGCTAATGATGTAAGGACAACTCCACAAAGCATCAAACTTTGTATATTTACAATTTTTCTCTATCCTCATCCCATTTCAGAACCAAGTCACCTTCTTTGAACACTCTTACACTTACTCTTTTGTCAAAGCACTTATTCATGAGTACTTGGTGGTGTTCCATGGCCTTGTGTGCATTATCTCTTGCTTCTTACAACTACATTAATTCTATCAATCTAACTTCCATTAGAGTATTTTCAAGTAGTTCTAGCTAATGTGAAAGCTCTAGAGTAGGGATTTCTTGAGATATGGATAACCTAGCCTCTCTCCCATAAACAAGCACAAAAGGAAAATTACCAATTGATCTCTTAGGAGTAATCCTTTTAGCCCATAAGGATATCTTCAACTTGTTGTGCCATGCTCTTTGATTGTTCTCCAATGTCCTCATGATGATCTTGATGAGATTCTTATTAGTATATTCAACCAACCCATTACCTTAAGGGTAATAGTTGGATGAGGTACTCAAGTAAACTCCATTCCTATTTGCCTAATCAAAAGTTTTAGCACTTATGAAAACAAATGCATTATCAGAAATGATAACATGGGGAACTCTAAACCTTGTTATAATGCCCACATAGAACTCTAAGATAGCATTTTCACTTGCCTCCTTTAATGCAACAGCCTCTACCCACCTTGTGAAGTAGTCAACAATGGTCAATATCCATTTGTGTCCATTACTTGATGGAGGGTTGATCACACGAATGAAATCAAGACCCTATTGCATGAAAGGCTGGTCTACTTGGATGGGATTCAATGGAAGGGCTGCAAGTTTCTATTTGCCTACAAAGAAGGCACATTAAGGACACTTTTTATCCTAGTGGTAACAGTTCTTAAAAATACTAAGCTAATAGTAACTAGCCCTCATTATCTTTGCAGCTATTATCTTAAAAGAGAAATGACCTCCATCTATACCATTATGAAACTTTTCCAGCAACATATCAAACTGATCACTGTTAACACACCTCAACATCACACCATTCACGTCTTTCCTAAAGATAAAACCATCTACAAGATATTAGGGAATGGTCTACAATCTAAAATATCTCCTTTGAGACTTGTTCAAGCCATTGGGGCACTCATCATTTTGAAGAAAACTAATGATGTCTTGTGCCCAACTTTGAACTTGTATGTGATCAGCTGGTTGGGGTTGAACTTGGTTGATCAAGACTTCCTCCTTTAGCTCTTGGAAATTTGAAGCTAAATACTCACATAACCCTTTTCCTCTTACCAAGTTTTTAACCTTAATATATACATCATACTCCATCAGTTTTTTAATCTACCCAACTCTCTTTTCATTAAGGTATTTGCTTAGGAGAAACTCCTTGGCACTAGGATGAGAAACCATGAAATGTATCTTATTGTTTTAAAACATGTGTCTAAATTTTTTCAATCCTCTTATCACTGTTAGAGCTTGCTTCTCAAAAAATGTATACTTGACCTCATAATCTTCTAATCCTTGGCTAAAAAATGCAATTGGCTCCTTTACCTCTTCATCATTATTTTGCATAAGCATAGCTGAGATTGTATCAAGGTTAGAAAAGGTATAACGTATGAATAACTTGGAAAAGTTTGGGTTCAAGAGAGTAGGAGATTTTCCAATTGTTTGCTTGATTGCCTCAAAACTACTCTTACCTTCCTTTGTCCAAGCAAAAGCTTGGTTCTTATTGAGCATAACTATGATAGGCTTTATCATAATTGCAAAGCTTGGAATAAACCTTCTTTTATTTTCCCCAAGAAGCTTTAAATTCCTTTCTTGTGTTAAGGTAAAGACAAGATTAGAATAGCCTTAATCCTCTCAGGGTCAATAGACAAGCCTTCTTTTGAAATAATATGACCTAATAACTTACGTTCATAGACAACAAAGATGCACTTTTTTGGATTAAGAGATATTCCACACTCCCTAAATTTCTCAAACACCTACCTTAGATGTTCCATATGACTAGTAGCATCCTTCCAAAAAATAGTTATATCATTAAGGTACACAAGCAAAAACTTATTGATCAAACCTTTAAAAGCCATGTCCATTACCCTTTGAAATGTAGCCCCAGCATTGGATAAACCAAAAAGCATCTTATTATAGGCAAAGGTCTCCCATTTTGTAGTGAAGGATATCTTGAACTAATCTTCTTCATTCACCATTATTTGATTATAACCTGAATAACCATCAAGAAGTGAGAAGCATTGAGAACTTAAAACAACTTGCAAAATTTGTTCCATGGAAGGTAGTGGATAATGATCCTTGAGAGACTCTATTAAGGTCTTAAAAATCCACACAAAGTTTGATCTCTCCATTCTTATTTCAAATAGGTATAAGATTAGCCACCCATGTTGAGTGTTTGATAGGAAAGATAATCCTAGACTCAATCACCTTGGTCAACACTTTCTTCATGAGTTCCTCTATCTTGGGATTGATAGGCCTTTGCTTTTGCCTGACTAGTTTAGCTCTAGGTTCTAACTCAATGGTGTGATGAGATGGACTTGGATCAAACCCTTTCAAATCTTTATATTCCCAAGCAAAGATGTCATGGAACTCTTTGCATAATTCAATAAATGCCTACCTCTCAAACATGGAACATAACTTACCAATTTTCAAGAGCATGTCCTTGTAAATTATGACTCTCTCATAGTTTTATTCTTTTGTTGACATGCTTACTCTTTCTTTCTTATTTTGATCATCTTCATTGAAAAAAATCTCCAAAGTAATCAACTCATTAGGTATCTTGTTTGTCTTTAGCTGAATAACTTGTTCTTTATATTGATCATGCAGTCTCCTTTGGTTCCTCAAGGAGAATCATGCCTCATTTTGTAAGAAGTATGAAATGTGTTCATCACTTTCAAACACCTACCATGACACTTCATTATCTATAATAGAAGGCCTCATAATAACCTTGATATGAGACTAATTTTTATCCTTTCCTACATCAAAAACTATGTCAAACTGTGCTCCTATAGTAGTATCAAATCTATCAGCATGTTTATTTGAATACCTTGGTATGGGTTGTATGTTGAAGGCATCAAAGTCTTCAAGTAGGTCCCATACCCTATACTTGTAGGATTTAAAAAAAGAATTCTTGGCTGTAGCTTAATTTCTCACTTGGTAGATGACCAACTCACTATCCCCATAAATATTCAAATTCTTGATCTGATCCAAAACTCAAAAGTTTTGATTGACAAATATTTCAAGAACATGAAAATAAAATAGTAACAATGATTTCTCTGAGAAGAGATGTTTTATTACTCAAGATTGTAATACAACCATATGCTTATCTCTGGGAAGAGATGTCTGATTTCCATTTTGGGTTACATATTCATTTATACATATTTTGAAGGTAAGAGAAGGATGTGGAAGGTCACCAATCTCTAAGGAGATTAAGTGGTTTGAGTTCCATGATTTATAACAATACAAAATTTGAGGAATTACTATTTTTAGAAACTTACTATTTTTAGACTACACTACTAAAATTGAAATTTGGGGCACTTCTATTGGGTTTTTAGGAGATCAAAACCCACTGATCAAATATTGGTGATATCTTACCACATTATCCTCATTCTTAGCTTTCCAATGGTTTAGACGGGGAGTCAATCAGAGCTATGGTGCAAAAGTTATGGCTCTTAAAAATTTCATCATCAATTAGGGTAGAATTGTCACCCAAATTGTCAATTGAATTGTTGCCCAGATCATGATCCCTCTCTTCTTTGCCCATTGAAGGCTGTGAACTAAGCCTTCATATTATACCAAATTATAGGTGCAATTTAAGTGGAATAGTATTGATTTTTTGATGGAGAAACTAACATAACACCAGCTCCTGCACCTACCTTGCTTCTTGAGCCATCAAAAACATTTCCCATATTGCTTCAAGTTCATAGTCTTCATTAGTGAGTAAAGGGATTGAAACATCTTTTTCATTCATATAATAAAATCCCAAATTAGTCTCTTCTATGAATGTATATGGATCAAGTCCATGCATTTTAGTGCTTTACTTATCAAAGAAAATATCATAAATACCTTCAAGGGGGGAGGATGCTTCACCATCCATGGCACCTTCTTATTCTTTGCTAATTAGAAATTCTGATTTGAACTTGTCTCCATATATGGCTCAATATGAAACCTTGCTAAGGGATGAGTCCTTATAGTCACCTTAGTTTTATATCTTGTTTTAAAATCTAGAAAAGACCAATCAACAAAAAGGTATTCTCCTATCTTAGCCATGAAATCCCATGACAAGCAGATAGCAAAATGAGCTGGAAGGTCTACCACCACAACGTCTTGTATAATGGGGAAACTTGGGCAACCATGTAGAAAGACTTTCAAACCTCTGACCAATCCCACTATCTTGGTTGGAGTCCCATCAAGCTATAACACACCTTGACTATGTGGTTCATACTTCAATCTCAACTTATCAACCACCACCTTAGGCATGACAGTGGTACTAGCTCCACTATCTACAATACAATTGTGAACCAACTTGTCTCCCACAATGAGTGTGAGTTAGAAAGGTGGAGGATTTCTAGATTTTGTGGAGGGCTCTAAAACATGATTTAGAGAATTGGTAAGGGCCACACTATTATGTTTTGAAATTTTAGGGGCTACATGAATGATCGCGAGTTGTTCTTGTAAGATCTCTTTTTAAACAGGCATATGCAAGACTTCCCAAAGAGATATGTTTATCTTGGTATTATTCAAAGAATAAACATTGTTTAGAGGGGAAATATTCACCTTTTCTTGTATTATTTAAAGTAGTGATGGAGTCTTAACCTATTGTATTATAGGTTTGACAACCCTACTTGCATTCTTACTTTGTTGAGGAGCATGATTAGTAGTAGGTATTACACTAGGATTCACACTTTATGGCCTTGGAGAAGCATCACTTGGAGTCACATGTACTCCTAAAACATCTCCCAGAGCTCTCTTTTTGGCTCTTATATTGGCTATAATTGATATGCTTTGATTTAACACATAATCATCCTTCGCTTGAAAGTTCATCATACTTACACTCTGGCTGCTACCTTCTCCATGAATATCCCGTTGCATGAGATTCACTTCTTCTGATGTCATGTAAGATGTATATCCTTATTGCACCACCAAATCTTGGTTGTCTTCTCCACCATCATGCTTAAACTAACGTTGAGGTTATCCCCATTGGTCCAAATGATCCTCCTCTTGGACCAAGTTAGCATGCACTAGAATAAAAACCTTTATGGATAGAGTGGAATTAGGATTAGAATAACAACCTATTGAAACCTTGTTGACCTTGTCCTCTTCCTTGGTAGTTGTATTAGGGTGGAAATCTGTAGCCTTATTGAGGATAGTATTGAGGGTTAGATGGAACACTTGCTTGGAACTAAGCTTGCTTGAGCTGAGATCATAATGATCAGATCTCTTCATCTTTATCCACAATAATATCCATATTTTTAGGAAAGGTTATTGGCTTGACATTGGCGTTAGGAACTTGTGTTACACTTAGAGCTTTAACTGAACTATGAGACAACAAAGGCATAAAAACTCTTAGAGGTAGCTTTCCAACCTGTATTAAGTTATTCTCAACTTCAATAGCTATTTCATATGTGTCTAGTAGAGTGAATCCTCCCATTGAATATAACATCACCACCACATCAATACCAATACCCTTGAGATAAGTGGGGTACACAAAGCTCGAAGGAGGTCTCATGACAAGTGGCAACCTATGCCATGTCCTTTGAAATATTTCATTAAAATCTCCCATGGATTCGTTAGGACCTCTCTTTATCATGTTCAACTGATAGATCAGTGAAGTATGGTCTCTCTTATTCTCAAATCTAGTTACCAATAATTCCCTAAAGCCATCCCAACTTGTAATGTAACCACCTTCCAAAGTCCTATACCGGTCAAGTGCCTTACCTTTTAGAGACATGGCAAGCAATCTAATAGCAATGTTGGCTTAGGTGACATTATGAAAGTTACAGAAATTTGAGATGTCCCTAATATGCTTAGATGGGGTAAGAGGACCCTCTTCACTGAAACTAGGGAGACTCTTGGTAGCATTGAGAGGAATAGGGTCGTATGCAAGAAGGTCAATTGGATTTTGGGTGTTGAAGGCCAGGAAAGGTTGATGCTTATCCATTTCTCTTCTTTATTATTGATCTCCTATCTCTTCAACTTCTTCTTCTTCTTTTTCAAAACCCCCTTATCCAAGATCTCTATGCATTAGGAATGGCTCAGTGTGTTGTTTTTCAAGAAGAGCTTCAACTAAAGGGGCTTGGTCAACAATCCTAGATGACCTAGTGAGGACCATGAAGTATTATGTGGGAAACTTGATATACAAACAAATATTCTCACCTTTTAGAGTTGCCAAATGCTAGATTAAGAATATTTCTATAACCTTAGGCTTGTCAAGACCAGCATTCACCTTGACATGTAAGTAGTTGGTCCCACTGGGCATGCCAGAATTGTTTTCTCTAAATCTTGCACCCTAAAAAAGAGTGTTTAAGTATCTTATAGATTTGGGCAATGTTGGAACTTTTCCAGGCATGTGGGTATACCTATAGAGGAAATAGACCTCTAGATTTAAAGGGGCTAGCTCCTTGAATATATCTCTACAAAACAACTTCTGTCTAAATCAATTTTCTTGAAAGGAAAAGAGTTAGAGATTACAGAAAAGGAAAACCTACTCTAAAAGTGGTGATACACCAAGATTATCTTCCACATGAATATCATATTTTAGTGCACATTATAGTAAAATACACAGGCCATTCCTAAGCTCTAAGGATTTCTAACACAAGTATTTTAGTATAGAGGTGAGATGCATGAAATGACAAGGAAAATGAACTAAAAGGTAAATTTCACATTCCAAGAATAGTTATACATTTACATCAATTCAACACACTTGAACACACTCTATATGACCTATTAGAATAAGAACTTTTGCTCAGGCATGAAGGATAAAGGACAAAAGGATGGAAAATCACCACTTACTATCACTAAACATATCTTACACACTCAAAAAATTATCCAAAAGCTCAAAATAAATAGACTTGTACTAATGCTTAAAGGCAGAATGTAACATCAATCCAACAGAGCTTCATCATACACTATGTGGTTATTTTTACACTAGCCCAAGGGCTATATTTATAGTAGAAAGGAAGTGAGACAAGGAGGCCTTTAAAACCAGAAAGAGGAATCAATATGTTAGGAGTCTCTATCTTCAACTAAAATCATCTTTGTAAATGACACTCATTTGGGCCATTCGATTGATCTATGTCACCTCAAGTGGTTACACAGCTAACTTGCTCTCTCATAGATGCTTCCCTAATGGTTGTACTAGCAAAAAAAAGATATTTTTGAGTTGAGTAATGACATAAATTAGTTATGAAAATGAGTTTCCACTTGTTTTAGATTTATCTTGATGCTAACAGTTTCTCACTAGCTTGCTGAGGTGTACAAAGATGTAGGGAAGAGTCACTTTCATTTTGTTGGCCTTGGAGAGGCATCACTTGGAGTCTACATGTATAGCTAATTAATCCTTTGATTGGCCATCAAAAATGATTTATATCATGACTTGATTAATGGTGAGATGAACCCTTTGATCTACTTTAGTGGATGGAGAATGTGAGCCCTTCCATCTTTAAGCATTTGAATGAGGACCATCGATCTGCCTAGGACCCACTGTTTAAACACCAATGACTAGCTCATCACCTTGAAGTTGACATCCATATAATTGTCATTTTATTGGGACCATTCCTTTAGTGTTTTTTCTTGGACCTTTACTTTGGCATTTTATTGAATAATCTTCTTGTTGACCCTTTTCTCTGAAATAATTAACCTCTCAGGCCCCTTCTCTTTTTGGTCTATTTGCTAGTGTTTCTTTCTTTCAAAATTTTTGCAAGTGTCCCTTCAAATTTTTTACAAAGGAAACTTTTGTAGAGAATAACCCTTCGGCATTTTCATTTTGCCTTTCTGAAATCCTAAGTATGCCCTTTGACATTCTTGAAATGTCCCTTTAGAAAGTTGCAAGGGACATTTCTTTCGAAAACCTTGTAATGTACCTTTTGGAAAACCTAAAATGCACCCTTAAAAATTGAAAAAAACCCTTTAAACTTTTTGTTTCGAACCCTTTTGAAATATTTATCTAGACACTTCGATGAGAAAAAGACCCTTTGAACTTTTTTAAAAGACACTTCAAGATTTTTTCAAAGGACCTTTCAGACTTTCTGAAGGGCACTTGCATGAGAAACAATTCCTTTCGAAAAGATTGTTTCAGACAAAATGTTTGAAACAATTCCTTTAGAAAAGTTGGAAGAGCCAATTTCCTTCGAAAAAGTTGCAAGGGGTATTTCTTTCAAAAACCTAAAATATACCCTTCAGAAGAGAAAAAGACCCTTCGACAATTTTGTGTACCCTTGAAAAACCTATTTAGAATACTTTTATGAGGAAAAGACCTTTTGAAAATATTGTTAGTGACCCTTCAGAAATATTAAAATGGACCAATTCCTTCAAAATTTTTATTTCAAACAAAAAGTCCAAAATAATTCCTTTGAGACTTAAACAAAAAACCCAAAGCAAAACCTCACCAAAAGAAATAACACTTGCAAAAGACTAAACAAAGGATTTAAAAGGAAATAACACTTGGTCTTTTTGCTATGGGGATAAACCAATTAAGAATGCTGCACTTAGCCAAAATAAAAGATGCAAAATTGGATGTGAAAATTGGCTATCAGGAAGCACATCCACTCTCCATGGTGCTTGAAGGTTGTGAGATTTCTAGTGGAACTTGGAGATGATGAAAGCACGTCATATATTTATGGTGTTTGAATCACATCAGACCTTGAATGGAAGTGGAAGGTGCTCAGAGCACATCTACTTTATATAAAGGATTAGAAGCTTGTGAGGAATTTAGGTGCTTGAGGCAGGTCTAGTGTTTGTGGGTATACTGGGGGAAACTTTGGTAGGGAATATTCTCTGATTTGAATCTGAAGTATATGCTTGGGAATATATATTTTTTAGTTTATAGAAAAACTTGATTTTTAATGCAAAATCTTGGAGGAAAAATGAAGGGGCTTTTTTGGGTGATGTTGTAGGATTTGGAAATGACAAAGTCCTAGAGAACCTTATAAAACTTAGACCAACCCTAGACACACAAACACAAAATGACCTTCTAATGATTTAGATGATAATTTTAAAGGTAAAAACCGTAACCAAGTATGCCAAAATAGAATTTGACTAATAAAACTTTTCAAGAAATGAAAGTAACTTGAAAGCTTCAAACTCGAGGAATTTATGGCAAAAAATTAAGGGAGGTACCATGCAATAGTAAAAAATGAGGTGGAAGATGTCTTTTGCAATCATAGATCTCTTGTAAGTACCTTTACTAAAACATGGC
This sequence comes from Torreya grandis, assembly GCA_037957365.1. Lineage (NCBI taxonomy): Eukaryota > Viridiplantae > Streptophyta > Pinopsida > Cupressales > Taxaceae > Torreya > Torreya grandis. The sequence goes on from JARHVA010003508.1 coordinate 1,726,286, forward strand.
TTAAGGATTTGGTAGTGTGGTGTGAATAATTGGAGCTCCAAAATACACTTAGAAATTAACAAATGATAATAAAATCCCCTGACACTTGGTTAAATAGTTATAAAAACCTTGGAATTAATGCAAGCTATGATGGTTGGTTGGTGGAGGTTGGACGTACTAGGAGTAGGTTCACTCTCTATGGGAAGGATTATCTTAGAGGGAAGTGGGACTTGATGTGCACTTTGCATGTTAAAAATGTGTGGAATGACATTAATTCACCAAATAAGTAGATATACAATAGTATATCATAATGATATAGAAATATAGCAAAAAATATGAATAATAGATAAGCCATTTTGAGGGGGAAACATCTCAAATGCTTTCAATAAGAATGAATACTCAAATATGATGATGAATAACTAACCCTACCTCTTATATATAGTCTAAAAAGGTCATGTGCCACCCACAAGCCAACCTACTAAGTATATGAATGCATAAATAAATGTAAAATAATATGCAAAAGGTTTATGCAAGCTACAAGTCAACTACACATATCCTTAAATACACCAATGGTTAAGGGCATAGCATTCCCATCCCCTTCAAAACAATGTTGTCCTTAACATTGAAGCAATCTCAGATGTTATTGCATGAATGATTCATCCTCCTAGGTATATCTTCAAAAGGTAGATTATTCCATTTGATCAGATACTCAATAATTAGTCTAGATCCTAGCTACTTAGTGCATGTTTGAAGGACCACTTTATCAAGAAAAACCCTCCATTCCTCATCTAATTATGGTAAATTAGTTTGAGTGGTAACTCTCTATCCAATGACCTTCTTAAGGCAATATACATGAAATACTAGATGAATGCGAGTGAATGGAGGAAATTCCAACTTGTAGGCCACACTACTGATTTTTTTCAAGATTTGGTAAGAGCCATTATACTTGAGAGATATATTATTATCCTTTTTATATTGCTTCAAAGACATCTGATTATATGGCTAAAAGTGAAAAAACACCCAATCAACAATTTCCAAATTCTTCTTGCTCCTGTGTTGATCTGCTTGTTGCTTCATGCGATTCTAGGCCAAAGCTAAATTTTCACGCAAACTAGCAAGGACTTCCTATTGATGTTGAAGGTGTTCCTCCATTGCATGTACCTTTGGGTAGGTCTTCAAGGGTAAAGTGAGGGATGGAGGATGGTATCCATACAATACCATAAAATTAGACATTTTGGATGAACTATGCACTAAAGTATTATACCACCATTCAGCCAAGGGCAACCATTGAACCCATTTATCTTGTTTATCTAACACAAAATAATGAAGGTACCCTTATAGAAACTTTTTGACTACCTATATTTATCCATCAGATAGGATGATAGGATGAGCTATGAGCCAATTAGGTTCCTAAACATGCAAATAATTCTATGCAAAAATTACTAGTGATTATGGGATCTTGATCGCTAACAACAATCTTGGAAGTACCATGCAATTTTTGAACTGTAGCTACTATAATGGCCACCAATGGTTTAGATAAAGAAAAAAATGAGTGTACTTTATGAGTCTATCCAAAATAACCATGATTGGTAATGAAATCCATACATACCTCTTCCCATCATTGACTAGGGATGGATAAGGGCTATAAAAGACCTGGGGTTTTAATGGTTTCACCTTTATTTTGCCAATAGACCATACATTTGGCCACATATTTTTGTACATCCCCCTTGAGTCTTTTCCAAAAAAAATCCTTCTTGACTCTATGATTGGTTTTCAAAAACCCAAAGTGACGGCTAAGTGGAGATATATGAAGTTCTTGAAGGATTTTCTGTTTGAGAAGAGAATTCTAACACAGATATAATCTATCTTTATACCATAATGCATTCCCCTTCCATGTAACTTTTCAATCCCATCAAAACCCTAATATAGATTCTAAATTAATGCATGGGTAATACTATCATTCTCCCATTTTTCCCTTACTTCTTTCAGCCAGTCTGCCTGCCAAATGGTCATGGCACATAACAATGCTTCAATTGGTTCATCTCACCTAGATAGTGCATCAACAACCACATTTTATTTTCCATTTTTTTAGATTATTTAAAAATCAAAATCTAACAATTTTTTTGTTGTTTAGAGGATAACTGATATTCTAAAAAATATTTAAGGCTATCATGATTAGCCTTTGCCTAAAAGTGATGACCCAATAGATAAGGTCTCCATTATTTAAATGCATGTAGAATAACCATCATATCTTTTTCATAGATGGGTTTGAGATAATTTTTACCCTTTAGTTGATGACTTTCAAAGGAAATGGGCATACCCTCTTGAATGAGTACTGCACTCATACCATATCCAGATGCATCACATTCAACCACAAAAGTTTTAGAAAAATCTAGATTAGCTAATACTGGGTGGTGCATAGAGCCATTTTTAGTTCTTCAAATGCCTTGGTAGTTATATCACTCCACTAGGAGGAGTCTTTATTTAACAAAGAAGTGAGTGGTGCTGCAATACTACCAACATTTTTGATAAACCTATGATAATAACCAGTTAGCCCCATAAATCCCCTTAGTTTCTTAAGTGTCTTAGGATTGTACCATTCCATAATGGATTGGATATTTTTAGGATCAACTTTTACTCCCTCATGTGATATAATATGACCCAAATATTCCACTTCCTGAACTCCAAAAGCACATTTGGATGGTTTATCATACAATTGATGTTGCTCAAGAACTGAGAATACCTGTTTCACAAGATGCAAGTGGTCTTCCCAATTTTTGCTATAAATAAGGATGTCATAAAAAAACACAAGTACAAACTTTCTCAAAAATGACCTAAAAACCATATTCATCAAACTTTGGAAGGTGGATGGTGCATTGATGAGACCAAAAGGCATGACCAAAAATTCATAATGGCCTTCATGAGTACAAAAGGCTATTTTAGGAATGTCCTCCTCATGGATCTGGATTTGAGGATACCTAGACCAAAGATATAATTTGGTAAAATAAGCAACACCATGTAATTCATCTAAAAAATCATCAATTATAGGAATAGGAAACTTATCTTTTATAGTGAACTTGTTGAGCTCTCTATAATCTGGTCACATCCTCCAAGTTTCATCCTTCTTTCGTACCATGACTACTGGAGAAGAATATTAACTTAGGCTATGGTGAATGGTACCTACCTCCAACAACTCTTGTACCATTTTTTCAATTTCACTCTTCTAGGCATAAGGATATCTATATGGTCTGATGTTGGGTGGCATAATTTCAGGAATGAGTCTGATGGCATGATCATGAGTACGACTAGGAGGAAGACCTTTCGGCATGGGTCCAAAAACAACTAAATGCTCATCCAATATTTATTGTAACTCAGGATGGGTAGACTAAATCTGCTGAATATCAATGGAAAACAAGCATGCCACAAATCCTTCATCACCTTTTTTTGGCATCTTAGTCATCTAATGTGAATTAACCATTTGTGGATATTTAAATCTTAATCCTCATAGTTCCACTGGCTTGCCTTCAGAATAAAAATGCATGAACAGTTCATGGAAATTCATCTCAATAGTACCCAATGTGGTGAGCCATTGTACTCCCAAAGCAATGTGAGTCCTGCCCATAAGAATAGAAAACATAGTAGAATCTAGCAAATAGTCCCCCATTGCTAACTTAATACTATGGCATTTTCCAGAACAATTAATTGTACCACTAGTAATAATCATGACTTGAAATTTTGGGGTTGGGTAGATGAAGTAATTCAAATGAGTAGCCAACTTACTATTGATGAAATTGTGTGTACTACCTGAGTTAATCAACAATGTGACCTTCTATTTCTTAATAAAACCCACCACCTTAAGAGTATGAGGAGTAGAAATACCTGCAAGGGTATGGCATGAGATAGTAGGTTGAGAATCTATAGCTTCATCCTTGGGCCCTTCAAAACCCTCAATAGATGCCTCCTCATCTTATTCATCTTCATTAGCCCCTTCAATGTAAAATAACTTCTTTTCAACATATCTATGACTTTTGCTTCATTTACTATCACAACCATAACACAACCCTTTAGCATGCTTATCCTCAATTTGTTGTGGTGTCAATCTGGTAAGTTGAGGCCGTGATGGATTTGGAAAGGTGCATTCCAAACTATTAGTGAAATGATGGGGTTTGATCATCTCTTTTTCTTCTACCAAGCATGCCCTTGGTATAACTTCAAATACAGTTGTGGGGTTAAACATACGAACCTCCAATTGAATATTATCTTTTAGTCCACCTAGAAAAGGGTTAGTTAGATTTGCCTTAGTGATATCCTCCACATGTAAGGATAGATTTTGAAATTGATGAATATAATCCTTCCTATTCTTATTTGTCATAGTTTGTCTAATTGCTTAAATTAGTTTTCAAAAACATTATCTTGATAATGAGACATTAGTTCATCAGAGAATACTGACCATGTAACAAGAGCACCAGTCTTCTTTTTTTGAGCACAAAACCAACAATACCAAATGACTGGCTCAGGTTCTAGATATAGAGATGCCACAACCACCTTTTGAGAGCTAAGAGTTTGGTGTAAATCAAATAGATTTTCAATTTGAGTGATCCAAGTGAGTGGATCTTTACCATCAAAATTGTGCAAGTATACTTTTGGCAACATCAATTTTACCCCCGTATTGTTAGTGTTAGTATTAAGAGGAGGACCAGAAGGAAAAAATGGAGGGTTTTTTATTGGTAAATTAGATGAAATGGTATCCAATGTGTCTTGATTTTATGCAACTGATTGTTCATGCCATTAAGCTCCCCTTGCATTGCTGATATTTGAGTTTGGACTTGCACATGTTTCTGCATTAGGCCATGTACATTTGATTGGATTTGAGAAATAATATTAGATGATTTAGAATCCATCATCCCCTAAAGGAATTTTAGGGGTTTCTTTCCCTTTCCCCCATCTGTGGGTGTTAGGAATAGCCATACAAGGGCTTGATTGTGAACCTTATTTTTCCCTATTGACCCAACTTTGACTACCAATTTTTTTAAATATTTAGGCCTCAAATCACAAATATCAAATAATAGACCCAGACTATTTTTTTCTAAGGTTTTTGAAAAAATATTTTTTTTTGAAAAATTATACAAATTGCGAGCTATGGAGTAAATTTATGAAAAAACATAAAATAGAGATAAATTTAAAAAAAAAATCCAAATGAGATGAAATTTTAATGGAAACTTACTTCAATGATTTAAAAACTCTAGTAGAAAAAATGTAGAGAAATTTGCACCTGTTTGCAAGATATATCCAAATTTCAAGATCCAGAGTTTTTGACCTGATTATGGCCCAAATCGATGCTCTGATACCACTTGGAATGAGATTAATTCATCAAATAAACAAATATATAGAAGTATATCACAATGATATGGAATTATAATAGAAAATATGAATAATAGATAAGCCACTTCAAGGGGGAAACCTCCTGAATGCTTTCAATAAGAATGAATACTCAAATATGATAATGAGTAACTAACCCTACCTCCTATATATAGTCTAACAAGGCCAGGTGCCACCCATAGGCTGACCTAATAATTATATGAAGGCATAAATAAATGTAAAATAATATGTAAAAAGGTTATGCAAACTATAAGTCAAATACACATATCCCTAGACATGCTAATGGTTATAGACATAACAATGTGTAAGGTGCACTTTAGGTTTCACATTTCGTGGGAAGGGGGTTTGGATTTTTGGTAGGATATAGAGCCCATCATATACTTTACACATTGTGAAAACATGTAAAGTGCACATTGAGTTATAAATTCTACTAGCTTGGGTACATGGTAGGATCTAGAGCCTACCATGTATTTTGCACATTGGGAAAACGTGTATAGTGCATGAAAAGTTTTGGATTTTATGGTTTTTGGATGTGGGTGCTTTGTATAATATGAAACCTATGACGTAATTTTCACAAGTGTAAATTACTTCTATATTTTTGGACTCTGTAAGGAAAAAGGGGGAAAATGGGTTTTTTGGAGGATTTCAGGTTTTTCCTAAAAAATCAAGGGGGTCTCCCTTAGGGTGTTAGATGTAATGAGATTTTTGGAACAAAAATCTCAACATTTTTGGCGACCTCTATGGGATTATTACCTATTAATCATTTTCAACCTAGAAGCCTTATCCATTAGGCATGAAAACAACTTTATTCTGACCAACTCTAACCTAGGGATGAACAAACTAGGATTTGCCTAGAAATAAATAAAACAATAAAAATACATAAATAAAATAGGATAAAATAACACAACCTAAGGAAATAACTCCTAATGAGAATTGACCTATGTAGAAGCACTTATTTAAAAATAACCTAACCCTATTATTTATAAAATTTAAAATCTTTTAGATCAAGTTCCTACCTTAAAAGCAAGCTTTGAGGTATATCTTCTACTCCATCAAGCTTGGAGAGATGGAATGCATTGGCTCCTTTGAACTAAGTGATGATATATGGACCACTCCATATTGCATTAAATTTGGTGTCCTTGTTTAGTTTTGCTTTATCCACATCCCATTTGATAACCATGTCTCCTTCATTAAAGCTCCTTGAAGATGCCTTTTTGTTGAAAGTCTTTTTGGTTTGTTCTTGATTTGATTCTAAGACTTTCATTGATTGATCTCTAATTTCTTCAAGTTCCATGAGTTTATCCAGTCTCACTGTCATTTCATCATTATCGATTAGGTCCAATTGGTGATTAAGATCTAAAGATGGAAGTTTAATTGATAGTGGTACTCATGCTTCTCTTCCATATACCAACATGAAAGGTGAATTACCGATGGCTCTTTTTGATGTAATTCTATTAGCCCACAATGCTGATTTTAGTTTCATATGCCACATCCTCTGGTTGTCTTCCATCATTCATTTGATGATTTTGATGAGGTTTTTGTTGGTTGATTTAACTAGGACATTACCCTAAGGGTAATAATTTGAAGAAGTGCTCAAGTACACAATATGTTTGACATCCCATTCACTGACCTAGGTGCCCACAAATACCTTAACATTATCTAATATTATGGTGTGAGGAACACCAAACCTTGAAACTATATTGTTCATGAAGGCAAGAATAGATGCTTTAGTGACATCTTTTAGAGCAACCACTTTATTCCATCATGTGAAATAATCCACTATTGTGAGAACCCATTTATGACCCGTACTTGATGGTGGGTTGATTATGTTGATAAAATCCAATCCCCATTGAATGAATAGATGATCTGCTTGAATTAGTCTGAGAGGAAGGGCTGCTAGCCTTTGCTTACTAGTGAAATGTGCACATATTTCACATCTTCCTACCCATTAGTGGGTATCTTTACAGGTCAATAATAGCCTCCTCTCATTATCTTGATGGTTGTAGTCCTTGTAGAAAAATGTCCTCCTAATGGGCCATCGTGAAACTGCTTGAGCACTTTAGGAATTTGCTCATGCTTAATACATCTTAACAAGACTCCATTAATGTCCTTCTAAAATAAAATTTCATCAATAAGAACATAGGGAATTGATTGGAGCCAAAAATACATTTTTTTAACTATTATAAGTCATAGGGGTATTCGCCAGTCTACAGGAAATGAGTCATGTCTTGAATCCAACTATTGAAAGAAGGTGGATTATCTGGCTGAGGTGTAGTTTGAGCATACACTATGTCAGATACTGGTTCAACAATCTTGATGTCAGTAACCGATTGTTCACATAATCCTTTTCCTCTTATCAGCTTTGTGATCATGATATCCACATCATACTCCATGTCCTTGGTGATCCATCCTACTATTTTTTCATTTATCTCCCTACTCAATAATTTTTTTTGATGCTCTGATGGCTCACCATTAGATGTATCTTATTGTTGGAGAGCATATGCCTAAATTTATTGAGTGTTTTGATTACCGCGTATAATTTATTCTCTAAAAAACTATAATTCTCTTCGTAACCTTTCAAAGATTAGCTAAAGAAAGACATGGGATACTCCAAATCTTCTTGATTGTGTTGAGTCAGAATTGCTGAGATACTTCCTTTTCCTCCAAATACATAGACAATAAAATCCTTCTCATAGTTTGGGTTAACCAGGGTAGGGTCTTAGGAAATAGTCTATTTGATGAATTCTAATCTTTTTTTTCCCTCCTACATCCATCAAAAAAGAGTTCCCTTCTTTAGCATTGCAGTAAGGGGTTTTGCCAAAAAGGTGAAATTTGGTACAAATCTTCTCATGAAGTTGATTTTCCCAAGAAAGCTTTGTAAGCCCTTTTTGTGATTCGATAGTGCTAATGCAAACATGGCTCTAACTCATTCAGGTTCTATTACAAGATCTTATTTTGACACTATGTGTCCTAATAGTTTGCTTTGTGTACTAAAAACATGCACTTCTTTGGGTTAAAGGAAATACCAAAGTCTCTACACCTTTCAAAAATATTTCTCAGGTGGTCTAGATGTACATCATCATGTTTTGAGTAGATAGTAATATCATCTAGATATATTAAAATCATTTCATTTATCAGGCCCTTAAATGCCATATCCATGGCTCTCTAAAAATTTGTGGTTATGTTTATCAGACTAAATGACATATTCATGTATGCATACATGCCCCATTTGGTGGTGAAGATAGTTTTAAATTGGTCTGATTTCTATACCAGGATTTGGTTATAACCTAAATAACCATCTAGAAGAGAGATTATTTCAGATCTTGATACTATCTATAGAATTTGTTTCATAAGGGGAAGAGGATAGTGATCTTTCAACTATGCTTTGTTCAGGTCTCTAAAGTCCATGCATAACCAAATTTCACCATTTTTCTTTCTAACAGGGACCAGATTTGCTACCCAAGATGAGTGTTTGATTGACAATATTATATTAGCCTCTATCAAATTAGAGAGCTCATTTTTCATCAAGGGTTTAATCTTTGGATTGATGGTTCTCTTTATACCTGATAGGTTTTTATTTAGATCCAGTCTTATAGTGTGTTGTGCTAAACTTGGATTCAATCGTCTTAAGTCATGATAACTCCAATTAAATTTATCATCAAAATCTTGACATAATTGAACAAAATCATGTTTTTTTGAAATATTGCATACCTTGCCTATCTTGAGAGACTTGCCTTTTGAGATGATGATAGGTTCATAATATTATTCATTGAATATAATGTTCTTCTTTTCACCTTTTAGCTAGTCATCTAAATTGAAGATGTTTTCTAGTGTAACGAGACCCATAGGTAGCTTGTTTATTTTTAGTTTAATAATTTGATCACCATATTGGTCCTATAGCCTTAGCTGATTCCTTTCTAAAAACTCGACCTCTTCTCTTAAAAAATTTACAATTTGCTTGTCACTATCAAAGACTAGCCAATTAGTTGCATTATCTGAAATAAAAGGCCTTACAATTAGCCTCACATGTTGGTTCTTATTCTTCTTTATTTTGATTGGTAGGTTATACTGGGACCCCACTAAGGCCATATAGTCAACATCTTTATTTTGTGCCCTTGGTACCGCTTGAATATTCAAAGTGGTGAAATATTCTAACAGGGCCTAAACCTTATGTTTGTAATACCTTAGCAAATTGTTTTTGGTTACACTTTTTGATCTAATTTAGTGAATGATGAGGTCACTGTCACCAAATATCTATAAAAGCTTGATTCCTCTATCTTTGGCCAACTAGAGGCCTAAAATTAAGGCTTCTTATTCAAAGACATTTTTGGTATAGATAAATTGAAGTTTGAATGAGTAGAATTAGCTCTCTTTCTATGGGGATATCAATAAAATTCTTGCACTTACACCATTTTTGCTTCTCGAGCCATCAAAAAATAACTACGACATCCCTTGAAGATCTTTGGCTAGTTTGATTAAATTTGAGATAATTGCATCTTTCTCATGAATGCAATATATCCATAACACTATTTCTTGTACATAGTCATAAGGATCAAATTGTAGGCCTTATCCCTATTTATCCAAATAAGTATCTATAATTTTGTCTACAAGTGTTGCATTCTCTTGATCTATTTCTTCCTCTTCTTGATCTTGTAATGGACAATTCATTTCTATGGGAAGAATAAGATTGTATGGTTCTATATGATATTTTATAATTGGCTCAGCTCTTATTGTTACTCTAGTTTCATATCTCTTTCTAAGTAGCACGTGAGACCAATTTGTAGATCGATATCCTCCCATCTTTGCTATGAAATCTCTTAAAAGACAAATGGCAAAGCGGGGGGAAGATCTATGATCATAATATCTTGAGTAATTGATAGGCTTGAGAAAGCATGAATAATGAGCTTCATTCCCTTTATGGTTCCTACTATTTGAATAGCCATACCATCTAGTTATAGTACTCCCTTATTAATAGGTGTGCATTTTATTCCCAAAGCATAAACTATTTTCTTGGGCATTATTGAACTACTAGCCCTTGAATCTATCGTGTAAATATGTACTAGATGCTTCCCTATTATAAGTGAAAGATAGAAGGGGGAGGCTTACCATTTTTGTCCATTTTATTATTAGCTTAACACTAACTTAAATTTATTGCAGGTGTAGGCCCCTTGGCTAGAACCTTTTTTGATATATGGAAATTCTTCAGAGCCTCCTATAGTAAGTCCCTTTGTGTTGGTATAAATAGTGCTTCCAACATAGTGACATTTAGATTACTCTTCTTCATTTGATAAACTATTCTAAAAGGGATATTACCAACCTTTATTGGTGATTTTGTAGGGATTGCATCCTCTTTTATAAGATTTGGAGTGGGCACTTTTGCTTTGAATTGGTCTATAGGTATAAAGGGTGGCCTTTGCACTGTGTTTCTCTTTGTTGGTTCCACTACAGCTTTAGAACTAGAAGCTTGCTCTACCCTAGGTGGCTAATCAACTTCTATTTCTCTTTTCTTGGAATGTGTATTAGCTGATACAAGACTTCCACCATTGAAAAATACTTCATCTTGGGTTATCCCACTGAAGTCATCCTCCTACCAATTTAGAAGAGTTGCTTCACTTTGAGCAGGTTCTTGTGTGTCTGCTTGTTGGGAAATAGATTCTTCTTGTTGTTCTTGCATGCTTGCTATGCCTTGCACCATCAAGGATCAAATGATTACACCATTAGGGAAAGTGTTTTGATTATGGGGCTGATTGTAAGGATAACACCACTCATACTCTTGAGACAAATTATTTTGAAGAAGGACAATAGCTTTGGAAACTCTTGGTGCTTGTAAAACATGGATGTTTGGAGGTCTTAGCTATGAATTTTGTCCTTGTTTTTGGATGTTGCCTTGATATGAATTCCTATCTCCTTAGTATGGTTGCCTATTCCCTTATTATGCAAGGTTAGATGGATGAAAAGGTTTGTAGTTTTGGGCTTGCTACCTTCTCATTGCCACGAACTCATTTCCAAAGCTTTTAAGTAATGAATTTACCTCATATAGATCATCTGAAGGTGTAAGAGTCAAAGCAGGTGCCTTGATTGTAGTGGGAATTGGAGTAAGTGTAGGTGGGGGAATATGGGCTATTTTTGGAAATAAAGGCATTAGTGGCCTTGGTGCAATTTTCCCAGCTTGGATTAAACAATTTTATGCCCTTATTACAATATCATAAGATATAGGAAGTGTGGTGCCACCTATTGATTGAATCATTATAGCTATATCATTATTAAGGGATTTTAAGTAATACAAGAAAGCATTATCTGTAGTGGGTTTAACCAAGATTAAGATTTTATTCTAGGTCTTCTAGAAATGGTAATTAAAGTCAGTCATTTGCTCATGAGGAGCTCATTAAATAGTAGTTAACTGTTCAACCAAGGAAAGATGGTCACTCTTGTCCTCAAAATGGGTGCACATTGAAGTGCCTAACTCATCCCAAACTCATATTAAGGTGTGAGCAAGACCTCTATACCATTGTAAAGCTTTCCCCTTGAAAGAGGAGACTATAAGTCTAATTGTAACATTGTCTTGGACTACGTTATAGATTAAACATAGGTTAGCAATATCTTGTATGTGTTTTAAAGTAGTGGTATAGGTTTTACCAATAAAATATGGTAGGATTTTTAAGGTTGAGATAGGTATATAATCATGCTAGGCCAAAATGGGTTGATTGCCTGTATTGAAAGCTATGAAATTCTAATTTTTAGCCATTATGGGAGGTATAACATTAATAGGAGTTACCAAAGGGGATGGAAATAAAACTATAGGATATACCTTAGGTTGAGGGGTGACTACTTTTGATATATTTTTAGATGGAAATGACAATTCTAAAAAATCAACCCTCTTACCTTTAGTAGATGATCTTGTTTGTTTACTTGGCATATGTCACCTTGAAATTATGAGTCTGTAAGCTAGTGGAGTCGCTAGGTGCTTTGATATTTGTATGAAACTTGTAAAACACTTGTTGAGAATATAAATAATCTTTGTGTAAATTTTGTGTCCTACCAAGCATGCTAAAATCTATTATCATATAGAATTGCACCTATCTTGATCTTGTAGTTTATTGTACAATTGCCTAATGACACAATGTAAAAACCTCCAAATTCATGGGACCTTATCAATTTTAGGTCAATCTTTGGAGAAGGCCGCTTTCCTTTCACTAAATTTGATGCAAACTGATAAAATACCAATTTTGTATAAATCTTGCTCTTAGTGCTTTTGAATCCTAAACTAAGGTTTTAATAGGGAAAAGGGTTGAAGAATTAAAATTTGTAGAAAACTAAAAATATGGTGATTTCACCAAATATTTTATTGTGGATTTTAATGCTTGCTTTATGAACACAATAGAGAAGAAAATAGGTTGAATTTGTTTAAGCACAGACTCATACAAATAGAAATTAGAGGTAGTGTTTTAGATATTTTTCAAAAAAGAGAAAAAATATCTTTATTTCAAATAATATTTTCAAGAGGGTAAAATACCATAGATGAATTTATTGAAACTAAAATAAAGAGACAAAGATTACACAAATAATCAAATAACTTGCATACACACAAAGATCTCTCAAGACAAGAAAGGTAAATCTTCAACTTTATTTCTCTCCAAAGGTTAAAACTTGTAGTAAATATATTCAAAATGTATAAAATATAACTAGCAGAAAAAAGATAGATTGGGCCATGGGGTCTACCTATTTTTATACAAAATATGTCATAAAAGACATGTAGTTGTTGAAACTGAAATGCCCAGTGAAGAAAGTCATGCAAATATGTAACCCTCATGCAAGAGAGGTGAGATCTTCTATTTATAGCATTTTTGAACTTATGGAATGGTTGAAACATGGCATGTATGAGTTGGGCATGATGTTGGGTGTAGCATGGCATGATATGGTGTGGTTGAAACTGAAGATCTCCATGCAATGCTTCCTTATCTGATAGTGGTTGAAAATAAATTCTTCATGCCAAAAGGCACCCAAAATAGAACTAAACCTTTCAAAATAAAAGATAACATTGAAAATAATTGCAAGTTTATTTTCATGCAAAAGCCTAGCATGCAAAACTTAAAGTGAAACTTTTAAAACTTTCTAAGTCTTTATCACTTTTGCCGAAATGAACCATTCAATTTACACTTCATGACTTTGTACCTTTTAAAAAAATCACATTTATCAAAATGGAAAGTTCAATTTGTACTTGTTCTTTTGCAACTTTCACATTATCAAAATATAAAGTTTCAAAAATATGTCTTTCTCTTTCTTAAAAAGAGTTATAAAAATATAGTTGTACCTTTGCAATTACAACTTGCAATGTCTTGAAATGAAATTAAAAATAATAATAACATTTGAAAACATTTAAAAGAGAAGCAAAATTAATCAATTTTTAGAACTTCTTCAATTTTCTTGTCCTTCTTGACCTACAACTTCTCTGTATATGCATCAAAGGCTTTGAAAATCTCTTGAATTCACTCTGCATTCGACTTGTAAGAATAAATGTTGGAGGCTACACATTCTGCTTGGACATTAATAATTCTCTTCTAAAGGTTCTTATGCCCTATATTTTAGTCCTCATCTTATCAATTGATGTCTCATCCCTGATGAACCTATGGATGGAACTTAGGACAAAGACTATATCCTTTGTAGACTCATTCTCAACTATTGCTTTAAAATTATTCTAAACCTATTCTTCTTGAAGGAGTTTGTTGGCATCATCTACTGGTTGACATGACATTGAGTTCATCATGCCATAAATATCTTATAATACATCAATTACCTTGTCATGAGTCTCCTTGGCTCATTCCATAAACTCTGTCAGTAATCTTATCCAAAAATGAGTAGCCCTGTGCAGTTCCTCATGCTCACCATCATCCTTCAATATATTCTCAACAATGAGGGTATTCATATCAATTGATTTTACGACTACCAATTTGGGATAATATAAGTTTAAGGTCTAAATTTCTCCTTCATAGATATTGATCTGCTCTTTCAAAATTTATTTCCTCTCTATGATGATTCCATAATGCTCCATCATTGATACAAGAACCCTAATTCCTTTAGTGATAATTTCCTTAGACCATTCTTTTGTATCCCTTCCCAAGTGAGCAATATCTTATACAAAATCAATTTTAGCTTGATTAAGACTGATTGGCTGCACTGCCTATGGTTGTTATGATGTTTTATTAGGCTTTATGAATTGGTTTAGTACTTCAGTCAACTGATCTACCTTTTTCTTCATCTCATCCTTGGTGGCTTTATCATGATCAATTCTCTAGAATAGAGAGTTGATACCTATCTACACATCATGTTTGAGTTGCTCTCTTGTTTTCTGACCAAGGTGTATATGAGAAACCTAATAGTCTTCAACCACAATATATTATTTTGATTTGTCTGGTGGGGGAATTATAATTTCAACATATCTCTCACCCTTATCATCATTGAATGTCCTTGAGAGGGTCCTAGGAATGGGTTTTGATTTTTTCTTGACTTCTAATATGCTTAAGTCTAAAGTTCTAGGATCAATCATTATTTTATGCTTCTTACTCACTAATTTTGCTAACCACCTAGGGGTAGCCGTTTGTTTATCTTACACTATCACCAAAGAATATACAACTAATGTAGCTACACTACTTGATACTATGACTAATGGAGACTCCTAGGAAGATGATACCATTGGTTGCTCAAGAGGTGCATGTGAAGATCCACTCTCATTAGTGGTTTGCAAATCAATATTTTCACCAAGTATCTAAGTTTCTCCAATCTCTACTAATGGCATATTGGAAATAATGAAAATGGGGGGAGTGGAGGCAACAAAAGCAATTGTGCCTATTGGGGGAGTGGAGGATGGAACAAACATAGGGGTTATGAATTTGGGAACTGGTGGAAGGGTGGAAGCCAAAGCACTGAATGTGTCAATTAAGTATGCAAGACCGTTCAAGGTTGGTGATGTGAAAATAGTGGGTTAAGGTAAAGGGGAAATATTACTTATCCCAGGGGTTGGGGTGGCCTATAGAACTATAGTCAAGATGACTATTTCTGTGGTAATGTAATATTGGGTGGTGTTGGGAATTAACAATGATGAATGTTGTGTTATGGAGCCTATTTATAAATTATAATGTATTTTTAAATACTATACATCTTAAATGTACTATACACTCTATATGTTTTTCTTGTCAAGGAGACTTCTACTTCAGGTGATGCTTTGGTAGTGGAGAGTAGAGGGAGACAAAATTTTAGAGGAAAAGGAAAATGTGGAAAATTAAATGGACCTAGAAGGTCAAAATCAAGGGCCAGGTTGGTATGCTGGCACTATGGAAAGATAGGGCATGCGAATAAGGATTGTTGGTCTCTTCAAAACAAGAACAAAAATTTGGAAGTCACCAAGGAAGTGAATGTGGCAATAGGTAATGTTTGTCAGGATGTATTAATTCTCTCTATTGATAATATTGCTGAGTCTTGGGTTTTAGAATTAGGGGCTTCTTTTCATGCTACACCATATAGGAATTATTTTATTGATTATGTTTAAGGGGATTTTGGACATTTTTACCTTGGTGATGGTGAGACTTGCAGCATAATAGGAAAAGGAAGTGTTTAGATCAATACGTAGAATGGGAACACTTGGATACTAAAGGATGTTAGGCATGGGCCTAAGTTGAGATTGAATTTGGTATTTGTAGGACAATTAGGTTGTGAAGGTTATATGGTGACATTTATAGTAGATTCTTGGAAGGTAACCAAAGGTGCTCTTGTGGTAGCAAGAGGTAAGAAGGTTGGTACCTTATATTTATCAAGTAGTGGTAATTATTGAAATTTAGTTACTATAAATGCAGATGCAACTTTGTGGCATAATAGGCTTGGTCACATGAGCCAAAAGGGTATGCAAATTTTGAAGGATCAGTTGCCTAGATTGAAAGGATCTAATTTAGATTTATATTAAGACTATGTGTATGGAAAACAAAAAAAGGTAAAGTTTCTCAAGGTTGGACCTATGAGGAAGGAGAATACGTTGGAGCTGGTTCATTCAGATATATGGGGGCCAGCTCAGGTATCTTTTATTAGTGGGTCATCTTATTATGTAACTTTTATTGATAATGCAACTAGGAAAGTTTGGGTGTATGGCATTAGGAGAAAATATGATGTGTTTTATATGTTTAAAAGATGGAAAGCATTGGTTGAGAATGAAATTGTATTCAGGTTAAAATGTCTTAGGTCAGATAATGGTGGGGAATATTGTAGTAATGCATTTTTTGATTACTATTCAAAGAATGAAATTTATAGACAGAGGATGCTTCCAAGAACTCCATAGTAGAATGGAGTGTCATAAAGGATGAACATGACTATCATGGAGCATGCTAGGAGCATGAGGTTGAATTTAGAACTACCTCTTTAGTTTTGGGTAGAAGCAGTAAACACAATTGTATATCTAATAAATAGAGGTTCTTCATCTGCTTTGGATGGAGGCATACTTGAGGAAGTTTGGTCTGGTAAGAAGATTGATTATTAATTTCTTAAAATATTTGGTTGTGAATCCTTCATTCATATTGATAAGGATGATAGGACCAAGTTAGAGGCTAAGTCTAAGAAATGCACCTTTATTGGTTATGGTGAGGATGACTTTGGTTTTCGGATTTGGAGTCTTAAGGATAAGAAAATATTTAGGTCTAAGGATGTTGTCTTTAATGTAAAGTCATGTATAAACAATAGTTGTAGGATTAGAAAGAGGATTCTAGAAAAGAATACACAGTACTGGAGGACATTGCAAATGATAAAGTGTCCAAGTAACCAGTTAGGCACCTACTCCACAAGAACCCCAAACTCCTATGGTGAGAAGGTATTCTAGGGAAAGAAAGGAACCTGCACATTTTCCTCCATCTCTTAATTATTTATTTCTCACTAAAAATGGAGAGTGTAGACACCTAAAAAGTGTCTAACCCTTGGTCCTTTCTCCCTCCTAGTCCTCCTTGGTCCCTAACCCACCTAAGTCTTATTAATTGGAAATAAACATCTATTTTTAATTAAATAAGGCCCCTTTTTCCCTCTCCTTGCCACCTTGCCACCCTAGGATACCCTCCTTGTATCCCCTTCATTCCCCACATGACCATTTAATGCCTTAGACTCCCATTCCAACCTCTCTTCTCGCCCATTTAACCCCCGTCGACCGTTTCATCCTCGCATTCATTTGACCCGGCCGTTGGGAAACGGATGAAAGGCTATTTTTAGCCTTTCTCCAGCCTTTCAGCCGCCGACGTCGGTCAGCCTTCGGCCGACGTCGGCGATATTGCCGGCGTCGGCAGCCTTCTTAACGTTTTTCTTCACCGTTCTTTCGTCCTCTGGTTCCTCTTCGCTTCTCTTGGCTTCTCTGCGTTTTCTCTTTGGCATCCCAACTCTTCATCCTTCGCATTAGACCCTTGTATCAGTCCTTCACTTAACCTTTCTCCCAATCAATCTGACTCTCTCCCTCAGGTACACAGCTATCTTCTGCAGGTGAACAACAGGGAATCTTCATCAGCAACAGGTTTCACATCCGGCAACATCAACAGCAAGATCAACACCTTCTTCAGCAGGGCACAGGTAAGTACTCTGTTTATTTGGTTTATGCTTTCTAGTTATCATGTTTTAAGCTAGATTCAGCTCTTCTACCCCCCCACACTGTTAACCAAATCACACAGACCTGTATTCCCATCTCCTTGATTGTCCTCCTCTGTCCCTCTCTGTCCATTTGACTCCCATGTATCTCTGCCTAAGACCATCCACAGACCCGTCCATCAGACTCAGACCCGTCCACTGACACGTCCACAGACCAGACCTCAGACCAAGCCCGGACCATCCACAGCCCAGAACCTGACCAGACCCGTCTAGAGGCCATTGCCCCGACCGACGTTGGTCATGACCCCCACCGACGTCGGCAGACCAGACAACCGACGCCGGTAAGACCACCGACGCCGGCGACTGTGCCCAGTTTGACAGCTTCTTCCAGGTAAGCTTTTGCTTCTTTTTCTCTTTCAGTTTACTATCATTTCAGTCCTTTTCAGCATTCTGTCTTTTTTATTAGACTTATCTTTATCAAAACAGTGGGTTGACCTCCCTTAAGGAAGTTCTTATACTTCTGGGAACAAGCTTTTGCTTGGCAACCCACCGTCTATCTATCTAACGTCTCTTTGTCCAAGTTCTTTTTCTTTGCAGATGTCATTCCTCCACAGCCAAAGAGGAGTGCCCACAAGCGTCTGGATTTACGGTGTGCAATCTTTAGTCCAGGTACTTCCCAAGCCTTGTCCATTACTTTCTTTTAGTTTCTTCTTTCTTTATGGTCTGAAAAGCAAATTTGAGGTAGAAACATCTCTGGCACGCCCGGTGGGACCCTAGGTTCCTCCTGGGTTCCTTTTTCTTTTTCATTCATTTAGGTGCATTTAGGCTCCTTTCTTCTTGTCTCTTTCTTCTATTCCAAATGACACTATAAGCAGGACTAAAACGAACCTTTCTTCCTTGCATTCTAGACTAGTCTAAATATCATACTCTCATCCCTTTCTCCAACTTGTCTTCATAACAATATCATATTTCTACTTGGGCATTAAAACATATTGCACTTTCATTTCTGCTTGTGCTTGCATTAGTCCACATCTAGTAACTTAGGCGCATATTGAATAAACCGTAGACACTTGATGTTACACTACCTAATCACATGCACTAAAACACACATAAAACATACCTGAGACAAGGCCCGACTGGGATTTCATCCCCCAGCGGATACCTTACCCGTCCTGGTGACCCCACTTGGATTTCATCACCAAGGGGGAAGCCCACTCCGTTCTCTGGCGGAGTCTAAACTCTAGGCGAGGTATATCTTGGCTAAGCAAGACCAGCTAACCACTGGAATCGTGAAGTGAGGGGAGCTTGCTCCTTAGCACCAGGCCACGTACCAGACCCTAACACAGATCTTTGAGCACCTAAAACAACACCTGAAACCATCTTTAGACCGCCTTCTTCTAGGACCCATTTTTTAGCCAATCTCCCTAAACATTCATCTAAGGCATAAGCCACGATTTCTAAGGTTAATTCCTAGGATTTATCGCTTAGGCTTGTCTGTCTCTCTCTGTTTTCCTCTTCTCATCTGTTTGTTTGAGTGTGTGAGGATGCTTTCTTCTTTGTTTTTCCAAGAACCTTTTGGCTCTCTGGAAGACACAGTCACCGGCATCGGTTCTGATACCGACGTCGGATTTTCCTGTTACCGGCATCGGTTATCTGACCGACGTCGGCCATATTTCCTACCGACATCGGTTTTTCAACCGACGTCGGTCTCTGTCACTATCCTTTTTCTTCAAAACCAGCAGCCTAAAACCTGTCCATTCTCTGTCACAAACCACATTGTGGCTTTCTGAGACTACAAGAACACAGTTTCTGGAACCAGGACTCTCTTCTTAACCACTTTAGCCAACAACCGCTTCCGTCTACCCCGTCCCTAACCAAGTCCTATCATGGAGTTCCACTCGAAGACTGAAAGAACTCCTACAGGACCGACCCCGACCCTGACCCCGACTCAAATTCCCATCATCACTGAAGGGGACCAGGATTTTGTGAGATTCTTGGACCTCAATGCCGCAGCCCTCCAAAACTATCTCGCGAGAAACCCAATGCGAGACCTTTCGGGTGACGTGGCGACGACATCCATGCCATTCACCACCCAACCCTTTATGACTCAGCCTTTCGCCTCAACTATTAACCCAACCATGGCCAATACGCAAAGTTTGGCCTCCTCGTCTATTTTTAGACCGACCTCCATCGGGGTTCCATTACCCCCTCAACCGCCTGCAATTCAATCAAGTTCTACATCATATCAGAACTTGATTGTCTCGACCCCTCATACTCTTGCGCCCACCAATGTAGGCGTGCCAACCTCTCTTTCTACCAGTGCCGCCATTCAACCACCTTTGGCGGTGCCCAGTCAACCTATACCTTCAACCTTCGTAACGCAACCACCTCTAGCCTCCACTTCTGCCCCTGCGACTAGTCATCCGTACATTGTACAACCGACTATGTCGCACGCCTCCTCTAGCCTCTTCCAAGTGCCTTACAACCTAGGGGGCGCTCAACCCGCCAATCCATCAGCAGATCTTATCAAGATGCTGATGGATAAAATGTCCAGTCTCAAAGCCTCTATTTCCGGTTCAAGCAATACTTTGTCATATGACCAAATTTGCAACGAGCCCATCCATCCTTCCGTCCCTATTCGACCATACCCTAACCATTGGGAGCTTCCTAAATTCACTCGCTTTCAGAGTAAGGAAGACCCACAACAACATCTACGGGCATTTAGACATGCCTGTTATCTTATTGCCCACGATGATGCGTTACTTTTACGCACGTTCCCTATGTCCCTTTCTGGCCCTGCCCTTGACTGGTATAGTTCTCTTACCAGACACTCTATCTTTTCATTCATCCAACTCGCCCAATTATTTCTTGACCATTTCTCAATCAACATCACCAAACAAGTCTCAATCACAGACCTTTACTCCATCAGGCAATTTGACGACGAATCAATTGTCGATTTTGTCGCTCGTTGGAGGGGTCTGATCAACCAGCTCTCCTTCTCTTTGCCTCAACCCAAGCTCATCGAGCTCTTTTCTCGAGCATGTGCCAGACACATCTCTTCTACCTTGTGGATTCAGACATTTTGCACTTTTGACGAAGCTTTCATCATGGCTCGAAAGCTCGAACTCCGCGCCCTTGAAGAAGATAAGGTCAAATTGCGTAATACCAACGCTAAAACCAATGGCCATTCTTCTTCCAGACCTTCTTCTTATGCCAATTCCGAATCTAAAGGAGTGGCCAACACTGTGGTCGTTAGATCACCATCATCGACGTTAACTAATTACTCTCAACCTTCGACATCTCCCAGCATCACCAAACAATTCCAACAACGGTACATTCAGCGTTCTTACACTCCACTTGGAGAACCATACGCTTCCGTTTTGGAAAAACTTCTCAAGCAGGGGGTCCTCAATCTCCCTCCAATCCGACCACCTCAATTCGACCCTTCAAAAGCCCTCCCTACATGGTATAGGGAGGCTGACTTCTGTCCCTTTCATCGCGTCCAAGGCCATGACATCGACAACTGCCGAACCTTCAAAAACATCGTCCAAGACATGCTTGACAAGGGGGATCTTATTTTAGATAACCCGAACACCCCTCCTAACCAACATATCAACATCTTCAAACACCCTTTTCCAAATCATCCGCCTACTCAGAACTACGTCCAGACTTCAACCAATGACCCTCAAGACCATGACATTCACACCATTAGCACTATCTTGCCTCCTGTCCTTGACCAACCTCTTCCATTAAAGGATGAGGAACCTTCTTCTCTTACTAGTCCTCCATCTACCTCTCTTGCATTGGAGGACGCTTTGACCACATCAACGCCATTAAGCCCCTCTCCATCCAAAGACCCCACCTTGCCTACTCCTCAACTACAAGTAGAAGGCACGATCATCCATGCCCTCTGCCCACTTGAGGAGCCGCTCTCTCTTATTTCTTCTCCACCAAGAGAAGAACCCGTCTCTCCACCCGTTTCAACCGAGGAACACCCAGTCACGGTTTCCTCTTGCCTTTTGCCTGTGATTTCTACATCTCGCTCACCTTCGTCCACATCCAAACCCAAACCCGTATCTAACCTCGCCTCGCACAACGGTGGCCCTCGACCCAAACCAACGAAGACTACTAGACCTCATCGGAGGACTCCTCCTTCACCTTTGTCATTGCCTTCAATCTTGGGCCCCCATCCGTCTACTTTAATAGGAGTGCTTCCCACTCCCATCCTTTACAGAGGCACATCGCCTCCATTACTCCCTCATCCCATCAGACATACATCTCATCCAAACCCTCGACCTATACCTCTTTCACCTCCCAAACCAACGTCACCAATCCTCACTGCAATAAAACATCCCGACCCGTTAGCAGGTTCATATGCCTTGCTCTTACGGCACTTGTTGCAGTCCTCTCGCCTCGACCTCCTGCCTCTTAGACAATATCAATCTCTCAGACCTAAACCACCTTGGTTCGATGACACTCGCATTTGTGCGTATCATCGCACGCCTGGACACGACACGGAGCATTGTCATGCCCTCAAGGTCGCCATTCGCCAATGTTTGGAGAATGACACCTCCCTTTTCAACCACGTCATCAGCAAACCTTCAACACCGCCTCACTCATCAACTCTCAGATCAAGACCCTCTTGGTTCGACAACTCTATGTTCTGTCACTATCATCACATTCCGGGACATGACACTGAGCGTTGTTGTGCTCTCAAAGCTGTCATTCGTCAGCACCAGAAAAAGGATTCCTTGCCCATCAAGGATCCTCTTGACCACCTCTTCAACAAAACATCAACCCCGACTCATGCCTCTCCAGCCTCATCGCCTAAATCGGGATCTCCACGCCAGACTGTGGTCCCTTTGCCGCCTTTGACCCCCTTATCCAACATTAATACCATCCATCTGACCACTAAACCTCAACCGACCTTAACCAATCTTTCAAATATTATCCCTACCCGCTGGGGGAACTCATCCTTCATCCAGACCTCGACCGACTCTTCAACCCAGTCTCTACCACATATCAATCACTCACCTCGACCACGTGTCCATAGACCCAACCCCCGACCAATTACTCGACTAGTGTCAACCAAACTCCAACCAAATATCAATCAACCAGACCTCTCGACCAAACATTCAACCTTTTTCAACCAACCAACGACAATGTCAACCAACTTCACATCCATCAATCAACACCTGACCAATCTGGAAAGAGGCAAATTGGGGCAAGTCTGCTCCTAATTGACTCGGACCTTAACATACAAGCATGGCCCAGGGTCTTATTAGACCTTAAACCCCTTCTTATGTCTTGTGTCTTCGACCATTCTTCTGCTAGTCGAGTACTCGTCTACTTGACACGTAACTTGAGCTCGTCCCTTGAGCAATCCTCGTCCTCTTAATCCTCATCCCTTTCAACCCTATTCCTCTTAACAAGTCCTCTACAACCCTTTTAGGATGCAGTGATGCTTTGTCCTAATAAAAGGGGCGTCCTTGAGCTTCTACAGTCTTGTCCGTGACTCTCATTCCTATCAATATATCTAAATCAAGATGTCAAAACATATCCATGGTCACAATATCAAGTCAAATCAAAAAGACAGACTGATCCCTCGAAGGACAGCTGTACTATTATTGCTATATTACTAGACTGATCCCTTGAAGGACAGCTAGGCCAACTTTTTAAACATTATCAAGCAAAAATATAGACCACTCCCTCGAAGGATGGCTATGACTAATCTGGCAATAAACAACAACTTTTCTTAGAAGCTTCCCGCATCGATCAGCTTCGCAACCTGACCATTACATCAAATGACATCTCTATGCAGGCTTCCCGCATTGATCAGTCTGCGCCAAAAAAAAAAAAAAAAAAAAAAAAAAAAAAACGAGTCACGGACTTGGCTTGTAGTTGTCTCAGGGTCTCCTATAAAAGGGGCAAGGTTATTCCTGCTCTTAAAATGGGTTACCCTATCTTCCTCCTATCACCTGCTCAAGGGACTTCGAGCTCACTTTAATGTCAAAGTGATTCGATTACCGTTCTAACACCACACTGGTCAACGACGTAATGCATAAACGGGGCTTTGGTTCTAATCACCCCTATCTATGCTTCCTTTTTGGTCCTTGTCAATGAAAGAGCAATTTGCCTTTCACCTTTTCTCTACACTTTGGTCACGCTTTGGCCACGTCAATTGTCCACTCATCTCAAACCAAGCCATTTTCATCATCTTTAGCTGAAACCAGCCTCGACACTTTCAACATGACATCAGGCATCATCCTTGTCCATTTCACATAGTTTCTATGGACACCAATACACATGGAAACTACCGACCAGACCCAATTTATGTTAAGCATAAACCAATACTTGCTGAAGCATAAATAGACCCTTCATTCATTTTTAGCATACATCCATCGCGACTATGGAAACTTGCTAGGGATGAAAGACTCTCGACCAATTCTACAGAATACACCATCTGTAGCATCTTTTTATCCTCATCTTGGCCTCATCATTTTGACGCTTGACCACATCCAATCATCGACTATTTTGACCTTTAGTCCGAACTACATTGGTCTGAGGCCCTATGACCAGGGCTATGTAGGTAGCACTCAGATACCACATCTTCTGAGGTTAGCTCGACCACCCCCTTTTGTTCATCTCTATGATGGACAAACCTTCTCTTCTTTGACTCTTATCACGCCCAACTTCGTCAACTTTGACCAAGACCTTTTGACCAAGACCTTTGACCAATCATCGACTTTGACCAAGACCAATCATCAACTTTGACCAAGACCAATCAATCCCTCTGACCCTTCCTCCCTTTTAGGGAGAACTACATCGGCCTGAGGCCCCTACGACAGGGGCTATGTAGGCAGCACTCAGTTGACATGGGGTCTTCTAGGGTTAGCTCGGCCGCATCCTTTCGTCCATCCATCCTCTTGACCAATGACCATTGGAGATCATGTCTATCTCCTTCGACCTCGACCACTTCCAAGCCAATGTTGCCTTGGTTGTTTTTGCGTGTGTGCTACCTCACAGCTGGTTAGCAGAATTGTCCACAGACTTTTTTTTGACCCTTCACAAGTATAGGATCGCGAGCCAGTTGATCCCTACTACTTGTGGCTTTTTCATGTTTTTGGGAGCACTTCCTGAGCCCTGGATACCTGGGACACGACAACCATTTGGAGCTTCAGCTTAGATTGAGTGACCCGATCAGCAGACAACTAAATGCTGGGGCCCGGTTACTTCAATTTTGGCACTCCTTGACTCTTGACCTGCGACACTTTTGACCTGACCATCTTGTGCAGTGGTATGCGCGCAATCATGACTTTTGCAGCGTTTTCACTCACTTTTCATCTTTCTCATCCACCTTTTATCAAATCAGCACCCGACATCAGGTTCCCTTCCCTCGACTCCCGCTTTGAGGGGGAATACCTCATCCACTTCGGGGCAACCACTCCCTGTTTTTGTCTTGCAGTTCGTCTAGAACAACCAACAAGACAAAAAGGGGCAAATGTAGACACCTAAAAAGTGTCTAACCCTTGGTCCTTTCTCCCTCCTAGTCCTCCTTGGTCCCTAACCCACCTAAGTCTTATTAATTGGAAATAAACATCTATTTTTAATTAAATAAGGCCCCTTTTTCCCTCTCCTTGCCACCTTGCCACCCTAGGATACCCTCCTTGGATCCCCTTCATTCCCCACATGGCCATTTAATGCCTTAGACTCCCATTCCAACCTCTCTTCTTGCCCATTTAACCCCCGTCGACCGTTTCATCCTCGCATTCATTTGACCCGGCCGTTGGGAAACGGATGAAAGGCTATTTTTAGCCTTTCTCCAGCCTTTCAGCCGCCGACGTCGGTCAGCCTTCAGCCGACGTCGGCGATATTGCCGGCGTCGGCAGCCTTCTTAACATTTTTCTTCACCATTCTTTCATCCTCTGGTTCCTCTTCGCTTCTCTTGGCTTCTCTGCGTTTTCTCTTTGGCATCCCGACTCTTCATCCTTCGCATTAGACCCTTGTATCAGTCCTTCACTTAACCTTTCTCCCAATCAATCTGACTCTCTCCCTCAGGTACACAGCTATCTTCTGCAGGTGAACAACAGGGAATCTTCATCAGCAACAGGTTTCACATCCGGCAACATCAACAGCAAGATCAACACCTTCTTCAGTAGGGCACAGGTAAGTACTCTGTTTATTTGGTTTATGCTTTCTAGTTATCATGTTTTAAGCTAGATTAAGCTCTTCTACCCCCCCACACTGTTAACCAAATCACACAGACCCGTATTCCCATCTCCTTGATTGTCCTCCTCTGTCCCTCTCTGTCCATTTGACTCCCCTGTATCTCTGCCTAAGACCATCCACAGACCCGTCCATCAGACTCAGACCCGTCCACTGACACGTCCATAGACCAGACCTCAGACCAAGCCCGGACCATCCACAGCCCAGAACCTGACCAGACCCGTCTAGAGGCCATTGCCCCGACCGACGTCGGTCATGACCTCCATCGACATCGGCAGACTAACCGACGTCGGCAGACCAGACAACCGACGCCGGTAAGACCACCGACGCCGGCGACTGTGCCCAGTTTGACAGCTTCTTCCAGGTAAGCTTTTGCTTCTTTTTCTCTTTCAGTTTACTATCATTTCAGTCCTTTTCAGCATTCTATCTTTTTTATCAGACTTATCTTTATCAAAACAGTGGGTTGACCTCCCTTAAGGAAGTTCTTATACTTCTGGGAACAAGCTTTTGCTTGGCAACCCACCGTCTATCTATCTAACGTCTCTTTGTCCAAGTTCTTTTTCTTTGCAGATGTCATTCCTCCACAGCCAAAGAGGAGTGCCCACAAGCGTCTGGATTTACGGTGCGCAATCTTTAGTCCAGGTACTTCCCAAGCCTTGTCCATTACTTTCTTTTAGTTTATTCTTTCTTTATGGTCTGAAAAGCAAATTTGAGGTAGAAACAGAGAGCTAGAGTGCTTTGAATAAGTAATGTAGGTAGATGTCAGGAAGAAGTGGGGGTAAGCTATGGATGAGGAACTTCAGTTTCTCATGGAAAATTAGACTTGGGATTTGGTAACCCCACATGAAGGTAAGAGAGTATTACAAAAAATTGGGTGTATAGAGTTAAAAAAGATGATGGAGGCAAGAAAAGGTACAAGCCCTGGTTGGTAGTAAAGGGATTTCCATAGAAGAAGGGAATTGATTTCAATGAGATTTTTTCCCCAGTGGTAAAGATGACTTCTATTAGGACTGTTCTTGGGATAGTGGTAGCAAAAGACTTGCACTTAGAGTAGTTAGATGTGAAGAATACATTCCTTCATGGTGATTTAAAGGAGGACTTGTATATGGATCAACCATAGGGATATGAGGTCACAAGAAAGAAGAACATGGTGTGCAAATTGAAGAAGAGCTTGTATGGCTTGAAACAAGCTCCATGACAATGGTACATGAAATTTGATAGTTTTATGATGGAACATGGATACTCTAAGTGTCATTTAGACCATTGTGTATATATAAAGAAATTTGATGATGGTGATTATATTATCCTTTATCTATATGTGGATGATATTTTGGTTGTAAGTAAGAACATGCATGAAATAAAGGTACTCAAAGAACAATTTAGTAATTCCTTTGCTATGAAGGATTTGGGAGTAGAAAAATAAATTCTTGGTATGAGAATAAATTGAGATAGAAAGGAATAAAAGCTAAATTTATCTCAGGAAGAGTACATCAAAAAGGTATTAGAGAGGTTTAGTATATAAGATGCTAAACTGGTTGTGACTCCTTTGGTAGGTCATTTCAAGTTATCAAAGGAGCAGTTTCCCAAGATAGAGGAGGAGAGAATCTAGATGTCACATGTACCATACTCATCAGCTATTGGTAGCTTGATGTATGCTATGGTGTGCATTAGGCTAGATATTTCCCATGCAGTGGGAGTAGTAAGTAGTTACATGAGTGATCCATATAGAGAACACTGAAAGGCAGTGAAGTGGATCCTTCAGTATTTAAGAGGGAACATGGGGACATTTTTAAGCTATGGTTGATTGGACACCACTTTGTGTGGTTATGTATATTCAGACATGGTTGGAGATCTAGATAGCAGGAGTATAATAGGATATGTATTTACTATAGGTGACACAATAGTGAGCTAGATTTCATGACTATAGAAATGTGTGGCTTTGTTAACCATAGAGGCTGAGTATGTTGATGCCACAGAGTCAAGCAAAGAAATGATTTAGTTACAATAATTGCTTGAAGAGTTGGGGCATAATTAGGAAGAAAGGAAGCTATATAGTGATAGTCATAGTGCTATACATCTAGCAAAGAACTCTACTTTCCACTCTAGGATGAAGCATATATAGTTAAGGTACCATTTCATTAAGACAACTTTGGAGGAGGAGAAGTTGAAGCTAGAAAGGATTCATACCAGTCAGAATCCTATAGACATGATGACCAAGGTGGTCACAAGGGAGAAACTAAAGCTATGTTCAGTTTTGGTTGGCCTTCACAATTGATAGTGAAGGGTTGAGAAGCTCGATCAGAGGAAATCAGTCTCCAAGTGGGAGATTGTTGTGTTGTGGATCTTATTTCGAGATTACAATGTATTTTCAAATAATATACATTTTAAATGTAATGTAGACTCTATATATTTTTTTGGACCCCTTTTATTGGGAAACTATTTTGGGTTGATTTTGCCCATGGTTTTGGTACCCATTATTTTGTAATACCGCTTTGTTTATGTATTATGTATTGATGGATATTTCATAGGTAATACATCATGAAAACAATGGTTTGAGAAGTAAGAACAGAGTGTGTGAATTTAGGAGGGTTTATTGAGCACTACTCCAAACAATATTTGTGCATTATAATTATGAGAAGACTGATCTGAGAGTGGTTTTTACTCTCGTGGATTGTAATAAAATTTGAGCAAGTGTTTCTTGGTGGATGTAGGCCACATTGGGTGAACCACATTATATCTAGTCTTCTTATTGTGTATTTTAATTTTGTTCTTTTTGCATCTTTACTTATATCTATTATTGCCATTTTGTGAAATATTTTTGTATCAATTTCTATATTTATCCCTAAGAATGAAATGGAAGGAATTGTAAATGGAATGGAAAGTGGGAGTGGATCAAATGGGGAAGGTAAAGTGAGAGGAAGGGAAAGTGGAGTGGAAACTTGAGCTTCTACTGTAGGGGGACCTTGAGTGTCCACTTGACTTATTTGTGTTGATTGTAATTAGCTTATTGATGTGGTTGGAATGGTAAGTGAAGTGGAGACAAGTGGAGGGGTTGACATTGAAGGTGGAGGTGCTAAAACTTGTGGAATAATGGGGACCTGAGATACTTTAGGAGTAGAGATAGCTAGTGGAGGTGTTGAAAACTCTTATACAATATGGGTAGGAGAAGGGGGAGCAGTGGAAATAGGAGTCAAGGTCGGGGGATCTAAAATTGTGGATCTTTATGCTGCTACTAATGTGTCTTCTTCTAAAATATCAATTGGTTTATCTAAAACTTCTCCCTATCTATTTGATTCTCCTTTCTTTGATTTAAACTTTGTTTTCTTCTTCTTCTTAGGTTCCTCTGATGGTTCACTGAGGACCTCCTCTGAAGGAGTGATACCTCTTGATTTGAGCTTTAGGATATTTTATTTAACCCCTATTTTCTCCCTTGTGATCTACACACCCTTGCTTCTTAACCAATTGATTATTCTGTTGATTACAGGGGCTATTCTATCAAATAGAGAGAAAGATTGAGGAATTGACCACCTCACTAGATGTAAAGGCCTAATAATGATTTATGTAATGTATATTAGGTCTACCCTAGATTTTTAATCTACCAAGTCATTAGGGACTGGTGATAGATCATAATATTTTATTTGTTATAGGGGCATCCTAGAATAGTCCCTCATTCTGACCATCTCTTCATCATCACACTCTTCCCAAAAATCTTCATAATATGGAACATGTTCGTATGTTTCTAGTTCTAGTTTAGTAGTGACCTTACCATATGGCTTAAAATAATGTCTAGACTCTAGAGTCCTCAGTGTTACTTGGCACATCTATGCCTCTACACTTCTAGGCTTCAAGAGGGATTGGCATGTGTAACAGCTAATGGAAATAAGGAAACATATCCTTGCCTTGTGTCTATCTGAGAGGATATTGTGTGTCTCCACAAGTTGCCTAAACAATTCCAACAATTCCCATATATCACTTACATACCAAGGAAGTGTGTAGGGAAAACCACTAAATCTAGTTACCCTGATATAGGAGTAGGTGGGGAACTGTATGAACTAGGAACCCCATTTGGTGATCTCATCTTTTACTTCTTGGGAGAACATTATTTTCCCAAGTTACTGATCAAACATGATAATGATACTGTAGATGAAGGCATCATTAACCCTCCTAAATTGCTGTCTACTAGCCTATAGTGTGAGATCAGGGTAGTAGTTGTAAACTTTGGTTATTTCCTTAAGAACTATATTGAGGCCTAGGAATAGTCTTCCTTTAGCCAAGATATAGCCAATATATGATGTCATATAAAACTTATTTGTTGTTTTCACCTCCATCAATTGGTTATGGAGGGAATAAATTATTAATTAGGCCTAATGTATCTATTGTTTATTTTATTTTATGATCTAGATATACTGGTACATCCGTTTTTGATATCACTTGTCATCAAGATTGCCAGTGACTCCATGTAGCAATGTTATAATATCTCTTACCTCCTCTATGAAATTAGATCTATACATGGTCTTAGGCAATTTGGTGGAGGAATGTTTGGGGGTCTTGATCCATTTATTGTTAATTATATTATGACATCCACCCTTTTTATATTCATAGAACTGTGTTGATGTCTGTGGAGTTATATCCAAATAGCTGTCGAACTCAGGAATTACAAATACTGTGTTGATGAAGTCTGGGTCAAGATATAGAACCTTCTCCCCTTTCTCACTATGTACTTATCTTCTATCGGGGTCATAATGTTGGGCTAATATAAAGATCAACTCAAGGCTTTAAATAGATAGAGGGAAGGCTACATCTTGTCGTAAACTAGAGTTATAAATACTCTAGATCCAGTCACTCTTGAAATCTACACCAATCCTAGCCCAAAAATCTCCTAGGTCAATGTGACCTAAATCTGTATCTTTTATTTTTGCCATATTGGACTCCATATAAAAATTCATTCTAGGGATCTTAGATTTGAAAATCATTTCCTTGGGAGGCATGGAAACTAAAGTTATTACTTTCAAGAAACTAACTATGAAAGTTGGTGGGATCTATAGGTGTTTAGAGCACTTGTACTCTCTAATAGAACTTAGAGGTGCTAGAAGTGCATCCACTCTCCATGATGCTTGAACGCTGTTAGATTTCCAGTGGAACTTGGAGGTGCTGAAAGCACATTAAACCTCTATAGTGTTTGAAGCATGTCAGACCTCTGACAGAATTGGAAGGTGCTTATAACACATCTACTTTTCATGAAGGCTTAGAAACTTGTGAGGAATTTAGGTGCCTAAGGTAGGTCCAGTGTCTACATGGATGCTGGGGGAAACTTTGGAAGGGAAT
The DNA here is from genome assembly GCA_037957365.1 of Torreya grandis. Classification (NCBI taxonomy): domain Eukaryota; kingdom Viridiplantae; phylum Streptophyta; class Pinopsida; order Cupressales; family Taxaceae; genus Torreya; species Torreya grandis. The sequence goes on from JARHVA010003508.1 coordinate 1,757,798, forward strand.
ATTCTCTAATTTGAATCTAAAGTATATGCTCAAGAATATTCATTTTAGTTTTTGGAAAACCCTAATTTTGAATGCAAAATCTTAGAGGGAAAATGAAGGGGCTTTTCTTGGGTGATGTAAGATTTTATAATGAGAAAACCCTAAGGAACCCTAGAAAACTTAGATCGACCCTATAAACATGAACACAAAATGACATTCTAATGATTTAGATGATAATTTTAAAGGAAAAAAACCCTAACCAGGTAGGCCAAAAGAGAATTTGAATAGGAAAACTTTGTAAGAAACAAAATCAACTTGAAAACTTTAAACTAAAGGAATTTATGGTAGAAACTTAAGGGAGGTATCGTGTAATAGTCAAAAATGAAGTGGAAGATGTCTTTTACAGTCATGGCTATCTTTTAAGTACTTCTCCTAACATGTGGTTTAAGGATTTAGTAGCATGACACAAATAACTAGAGCTCCAAAACATACTTAGCAATTAAAAATGACAATAAAATCCCCCAAACACTTGGTTAAATAATGATAAAAGCCCTAGAATTAATGCGAGCTATGGCAGTTGGTTGGACTTGCTTGAAGGAGGTCCACTCTCTATGGGAAGGCTTAGCTTTACAAGAAGCATGACTTGATGTGCACATTGCATGTTAAAAATATGCAAGGCACACTTTAGGTTCTAAATTATATGAAAAGGGGGTTTGGCTCTTTAGCTGGACCCAAAGCCTGTTGTGCACTTTGCATGTTATGAAAATATGTAAAGTCCACACTGAGTTCTAAATTTCATTAGCTTGGGTGCATGGCAGGATCTAGAGCCCACCATGAATTTTTCACATTAGGAAAATATGCAAAGTATATGATGAGTTTTGGATTCCATGATTTATGTAAAGGAGCAAGAAAAACTAGCTTGAATATGCCTTACAACTCTTTATCTATGATATGATTGATCATTTTAGCTAGCATTGTCTTGTACTTTAAGACATCTTCATTTATAGATTCATTTGTTCCTTATTTGATTTTGTTAATTTGAGCATAGGAAATGTTTTCAAAAAAATTAATGGAAAAGAGTGCTAAAAATTGATCTACAAGATGTTTGAATGCTTTCACTGATTGGAGAGGTAAATCATAGAACCGCCTCAAAACATAGTCCTTGATGCTTCTTGGTAATAATTCTATCAAAATTTTATCATTGGAAGCATAGTCAAGACATGTTGCATAAAAGGTTTGAAAATGATGTTCAAGATCACCCTTGACATCATAAACTAAGAACTTAGGTGCAAAAAAACTAGTTGGCAAAGGGTACAAAGATATCTCAAGTGCAAGAGGGTTATACAACACATCTTGGGAATCAATAACATGAGAAGACTTTAAAGCATCTATTTGATATTTGTGACCTTATCCTTCAAGGTCATTATAAATTGAAGGAGTGTTTGAATTTTTGACCCATTGGGATTTAGATTATAAAGTTGAGTAGTCATCGAAGGGGATGTAATCACGGTTTGAGTAGTAATAGGCATTGAAACTAGTATTTGAGTCGAAGTAATTGGTAATTCTATGGTAGATGTAGCAATAGTGTTTTGTTTTTTAGGAAATAAAGGTTTAAACACATAACCTCTAACCCCATTATAAGTATTAAGTGGTAATGTGTTCAGGGGGAGAGTTGTTGGTATATGGGGATGACCCATATTTTTAATAACATGATCAATAGATGGACCTGTTTAGTAATCTATACTTTTTATGTTCTTAGTTTCTAAAATGGTTATTAGTATTTCATCAAGATCTCTAGGATTTTTATGAACACACTCATGAAATAATGCAATTACTTGCACTTGATCATGATCTATGTGTTCATGTTCATTAGTTTCATTATACTCATGATTTTCATTATCAGAATCTTCTTCTATGATAACCTAATCAGTATGTTTTTCATTCTTGATATTGGTATCATCATGATACATAGGATTATATCCCTAATTGGTTTGAGACATATTAGGTGGTGGGAGGGGAATCTCAATGTGTTTAATAGGCACACCTCCCAATCTAGGGCTAGGCCTAGGTTACATGCAAAATAAAATAAGTAGAAAATGAAAAAATACAACAATCTAAAACCCTAACTGATTGAAGACCCTAAAAATAAAAAATGTTTACATTTATATGAATTAGGTTCACCAAATGTTTAACTCGAAAATGATATAGACTAGGATATCTAGGGTTAATGGGGTAGAGATAGCCTAGGGCACAAAGAAGATAAACTATCTCTAAAGTAGGTCAATTGGGTGTGAAACTTAGATAAACTTATACTAATTTGTTTAAACTGAGATAAGCTAAAAATAGTAAGTAGAACTATGCTAAGTATAGAAATGACTAAGAAGTAATGTATTTCACTTGTTCTGATGTTAATGTAGTTTTGGATATAGAACATACATAAAATACAGTTGAAGAGGATTTTGGAATAGTCATCAAATTTTGGATTGGATGCTTCTAGAGCCGCAGACACTAGCATCATCCTGGGATGGTTGCATTGACACTACTATTTAATATTGATGCAGGTGTCTTATGTGAAATATCTACTGAAAAAGGATGTGACCACCTGGATGTTTTTGGGTTTGAATTCACCTTCATTTTAGTACATTCAAATCTAAGTCATAGATTGTCACTCATGAATTTGTAAAACCCTAATTCTTCATATTTATAGTGACTTTGGGGGAAAATGGGCTAGTGGGCACACAATGTCGAGCTAACCCTAAAAACCCCTCTATTAATGAGTACTGCCTATATATATATAATACTCTGAAGAGGGCCTAAAATTGATGTAGTTCTCCCCTACGTGTTGGATTATGTATGAATCATGCAATATGTGTAAAGTAAGTACGATAGTGACCTAGCTTGTAGCTTGGAAAATATAGCTCTTGGACTGCTCCTTCAGTAATTTAGATTTGTGTATGTGTTTTCTGTATGATTGATATGAAAATAGGAGAAAATAGGGAAGCTTTACTCACTTGAGTGCTTGATTGAATGCCTTTTTTAATTTTCTTGGTGAGTAGGTAAAAATTTTCTAGGTGAAGAATGAATGAGGTTTGATCTTGTATTTATATCAATCCCTTTAGAGAAATAACATGCATTAAAGTACTTTGACCAACCATTAGGATACATTTCATTTGTAAATTAGATGAATTTAGGGTACTAAACACTTGTGTTGGGCTAGGATACTAGCATCGATGCAGGTGTCTATCCCAGATGCTAGTGTCTAAGGAACAAGAAATTAGGTACATACTCAAAACTTGTAGAAGTGGAAGATAAACAAATTTTAAGTATTCTAGGCAAGATAAAAGGTTTGGGTCATCAACATAAAACTAGTCAGACTAAGAGATAGTCTAAATGGGCACAAGATAGAGTAGATGTGAGTCTTCAGAAAGTAGGAAAGGTTCAAAACTTAGAGGAACAACCAAGGCCTGAGTTTGCTAATTGTACAAGACTGAAGTGCTAGATAATCCATAAAATAGTATCTACAATTTATTAAAAAATAATATAAACTTTAGCCTAGGATATCTAACATCTACCTAATTTGTATCACACAAACTAATGACTAATAATCCATAAAAATTAATGATGATTTAAAATTATTAAATTATAATCTTACATGATTATTGATCAAAATTATTAATGTGTATGCCACTTCAAACTATTATATGCAAACTTGTGTGTACCTAGGCTAAATGGGATGAGGATGTTATAATATCGTAAGACACCTAAATTTGGCATTAGACACTTTGAAAACATTGACTTTGACATAATTTGACATAGTTGGACATTATGTATATATTTGACTCTTATGCACACTTTCACTCTATTCATCTACCCATTTATTGCCTTTGACACCTCTATCCACCATATACACCTTTTTAGAATCAACCTACTCTATACAAGAAACAAAACTTCTCTATTATTCAAATGCTCACACCTTTTAAGGTTTCCCCTTTAGGGTTTCATGTCTTATTTTTTATTTTTCAAATTTGATTTTAGATCTGCATCTTATTTCACTTGTTTTGATCAAACCCTAGTTTGTTATTCACTTCTTTAGACTTTCAAATTACATCCATCTTTCTAAAATTACACACACCTTATTCTTTTAACATATCTATCTTTCGAGGTTTCTTAGGGTCAAGTTTTTATAGATTTGTTGATTTATTTAGGATTTCATTGTACCATAAGTATTTATATGTGAGGAATCCCTTGCCAAATTTATTTTCTTCCATGTTGGATATTTTCCATGTTAATATAGTTTTGACACATGGATTTACCATTCAATTGGGCTTATATTTGAGGATCGATCAACTTGAAATGTAATGTGGAAGAGGTAAGTGCAGATATGCATGTGCCATGTTATTATCAAAGATAATGATGATTGGAAAAATTAGGAGATGAGATCAAATGTGGGCTTCCTCTCCATCCTCTTATGCTCCAATCTCATTTATTGATTATCCAAAAAGAATACCATGAAACCCAAAACTATATAAAGAGAGAAAATATTATTATTTTTTCAAAATTCTCAGTTTAAAATGTTGTAATTCTTGTAGAACCTCAATATATTAGTGGATTTTAAAGCTTTTATATTTTAAATTTTCAATAAACAGGTACCCATTTCATTTCAAAAAGCCATGGAAAACATTACAATCACATCCCAAAAGGTTGAAATATGCATTGCATTGACAACCACATGTAAATCTCCTTGAACAATTATGAATACATCCTTCAGTATGTAAACCATGGTCACATTAAAAACCCATGTTTGCATTCAAACAACCTTCCCTTAAGCCCACCTGCTAAAGCAACCTCAAGATTTGTAGAGTATTCACGATCACCAAGATTTTGTGATTTTCTTGGCATTTCTGAGGATGCAAGTTGGGCTTATTGAGATTAAATAGGGTTACATGCAACTATCCAAAAGTATCATTGTGATGTGTGTCTAGTATGTTGAAGAGTATATTGGGAGTTCTATTGAAGTGCAAGAGGCTTATGATATTTTTTCAAGCAATTATACAAAATAAGTAAGGGAACAAAAGAGAACTAAAATATTAGGTTAGGTTTATTTTTAATTTTATTTGGAGCCTTGAAAAGCCACTTAAACAAATACAATGATGTTTAAAAAAAAAAAATTATAAACACATTTAACGAATTTAATGACATATCGTCTTTATTTTTTTCCCTTCTTTTTAATCATAGTTTTTGGATTTTTTTTTCAAAACCTCACATAAGCGAAGTTAACGTTTTTTTTCCTTTTTATTTTTTCACCCCTAAAAATCTTTTTTAAGTAGACCCAATGAAATTAAGTTTTGTTTTTTATTATTACTATTATTTTTTGGGAGATTTCTATGAGCACACCTTAATAAATCCTATGAAACTTGTTTTTTTAATGTCTTTGTATATTATAGATTTCAATCTTTAATTCTATATAAACAAGTTTTAGTAAAATTTTATGATTCTTTTTATGTGTATTTAAATTCTTTATTTATTAAATTTTAATATTTTTTGGTTGAATTTTTGGGATTTGTGTTTCTTGTGTGTCTAAACTACTTTTTATTATGCTTTTGACATCTATCTGAAAAAATATTCTTCACTAAAACTTGATTAAAAAATTCTTACTTCTACCTCTCTCTTTTTCAATATATTCTTTTAAATTTAAATTTAATTTTTGTTTTTATGTGATTTTAAAAAATTTAGATACTACTTTACTTATTTTTATATGAATCTATTTATAAAAACCCACAAAATCAAAACCATTGTTTTTTTTGTAAATGTATGATTCTTCCCTTTAAACCCCAGTAAGGAAATTTGGTAAGGATTGGGGATTTTAGAATTATAATTTTTTGGATATCTTACCTCTATAAATATATCCAGATAAACATTTTTCTACTTTATATTATCTATTTAAATTTATAATTGTTGGGGTTGAGATTTGGGATTTGTGAAAAATTAAATTTTATGGGTGTAAAGATTTGGGATTTGAGCAAAGGGGGCTTAGATTAGTTTGTTTACAATTATGTGCGAGATAAACACATGCTTATACTTTATAATAATAACATTTATTCTTGCATTATTTTGTATTGGAACATATTAATTATTTCCTAGTAGGAGCTTGTGAAAGAAGTGTGGAGATCAAGGTGGGAAGTTTAGCTCTCTAATTTAAAGTGGAAAAGAGATTTAAATGATGGAAGTCTACCATTATCTTGTGGTGTTAGGATGATTAAAATACACATGCTACTTCAAACTAGATAATATGAAAATTTATCCAACAATAACCCATATCATGTATTAAAAAAATGGAATCCTCCTAACAAGGAAAACATTCCATCTGCTTCAAACTTATATTATATTGTATGTTTTCTTGGTACTTACTGGACTATGTTGTATGGAGAGCTTTGTAGATATACGACCGAGACTATGAAGGGAAGAAGTGAAACTGGTTATGGTCCTCAAATATCTCTTGAAGCTCATTATTTTCTCTCCCATATCCCCTTTTATTTTTTTCCATGTGAATATAATTTTGATGCTTGGGATTTATTGTTTAATTGCACTTTTATTTATCAGTAAATTTAAAATTTAACATGGAAGGGTTGAGTTTAAATTTTTTATTAACCAACATACACAAATTGTTAGGCTTTATTGTCTCCACCAATCACATAAATTATACCAAAAAGTGTTAAATATAAAAATTAAAAGTGTTAAATACTTAAAAAAATTATGATTTATTGTTTGAATTAAATATAATTATCTGGTTAAGATCTACGAGTGCAGATACATGCCAAACACCATTATTAACACATTAAAAATAGTTGATCATTTTCTCAATTTTAATATTTAATTAAATCATGTACATTTTAACAGAAATGCTCATGAACCATTCATTGATTCAACATTACATTTCAAAATATCCTCTAAAATTAAGGATTGCATTGTAATTATAGTGGTCAAAATTTAATTTCGACCATCATTATGCTTCCAAATGTTTTGAGTCTACTACTAGATTCAATCACTTGACTAATTATGTTTGTCTCTTGACTCTCTATAGGATTTATGTTAGATGCTAATAAAAATTAAAACAATGTGTTATAATTATAGTTCAAGTATCCATCAAAGCACAACAATTATTCTATGCCAAATGAACACACATTTTTGGGGATTGAATTTATCGATGATGCTCCTACACATTTCCATCCCCAATGCCAATCGCTGCCAATATCAATTTTTCAATAATATGTAGATGGTTTGCATTGAAGGAAGATGTTAGAATTTTAAAAAAATAACATAATTAGAAATAAAACAAATCTACTACAATGATCACACACACACACACACACATGCATGCACGCACGCACGTGCGTGCGCGTGCGCGCGCGCGCGCGCGCGCGCACACACACACACACACACACACACACACACACAAAGAAAGGATGCAAATAAAAATTAGAGACTATGCATGCTACATATTTAGAACACCACCTCACCCTAAAATTTGGACACAAAATTTATAAGTTCCTCCTCCATTGAAATAAGAAAAAAAAATCATACTCTTTAGATTCAAAATGTAAAATAAAGAAAAATAAAAAAATTCATTCACAATTTATAAAGATTATATTGAAGGTTCTTGGATAAATTGTGTATAATTTTTCTATCTTGACATTTTGAATTAACATCTGTGATCCATCATCAAGACATAACTCTTTCCCCTAATGATGAATCATGGATGTTGACCTGAAATGTCAAGATAAAAAAATTATACACATTATTTCCAAAAGCCTACAATCTATAAAAAAACATGTATTTATACTATAGGAAAAATTATGATCTAGAATCCAATTAGCCATTCCAAAGGCTGTAATCCATACATGGGATAAGGAGATTTATTTTCATTACAATTATAATAAGTAGATTTTGTGGGCAGAAAGATACCATGTTGACATGTATAATTCTCCACTAGATTTTATGAGCTTGAATTTAATACATATTAAATAATATGGCATTCATTAAATTGGCATACTTTTCCTTGACATTGCTCTCAACACGTTAGGCCTATATCTTATATTTAGTTATCCCCCTCACAATTGTGCTAATTTTGAATCCAACTCAGCTTTGATTATGGACATGTCATCATGTGTGACAACCCCTTACATTATACTTAATTTTTTTAAAATTATTATAAAAATAACTTAGCATTCCACAAATTAAAGAATACAATAAATTGAAACCATAAATAAGAACAATAGTATTTCTAACTCAAATACTGTATACAATACAAATCTTATACAACTCCATAGAAAACAAATACAATAAGGCACATCTATGACTGGTCTCACAATACCACATATACTAATCAAAATATATGAGTACATAATACAATTACATTCCTTTAGGCATATAACCTAATACAATAACTAAATACCAAGCTCTCATGAGCTCGAGTTGAACCAACTCACGTATCTTTAAAAATCTCAAGTGTTGTCTCTAGGTAGTACTACAATGAAGGAGGGAGAGCATCATCTGAGTACTTTACCACACCAAACATGGACCAATGATCCCCCACACAATCCCATATTAGGAAATGGCCCTCCCTTCATATATAGGTATATAGAATGGTGTGAGAATCCAATGAGATGTGCTAGTACCCCGTGTGATGTAAGATTTCTAAAAACATGCAGTGTACGATAAGGAAATCTATTCTAACATGATATCACACAACATGAAAATAAAACATATGAATATAATGTATATAACATTACTTTGATCAAAGTTTTCATACGATCATTTAGATTGGTCAATTTCATAACACACCACTTGATCATATTATCCATTGGTGGTACTACTTAGGCTAGTGGAATTTGTCTCGCTACTTATTAGTATCATCAATACAATTTCTCAAATAAACATATATAATATATTATATAACTTAAAGACTCACTATAGATTTAATTCTCCCAATAAAAATATCACATCACATGCTAAACAAGGAGAAATCAAGATATACACATAATCATCTATGCATGAATGGGTCTTTCATTAAAATCAATCCCAAACTAGAAACAATGACCATTGTTTATACCACACAAGTAAAACACAAATTAAACTATAGACTATTTCAATAAGATCCAAGTAACTACACCTCAAGACAACCCATAATATCTTAGTATGGTGTTCTTAGACATGACTACTAGTTTATTCATAAATAGTCATACAAAGCAGTCATAGATACATAGAAGTATATGATTTTAATCAATCAAGTATATAACAAAGTAAGACATACAAATGCATATAATTATTTATTAACATTCATTTACACTTTCAAGATTGTATGTATGCATAAATGATATCCTATCAGATGTTACACACATAATACTCAATTAAAAACCAACATAAATATAGTATGTACCATCTAGGTATACCATCACTACTAATAAGATGAAAACACCATCTATATGTACACATTACAATGCACTAATTTTATTTTATAAAAGTTTAAATATTTGCACATATTAATACTCTCATAAATGTACTACACCTAAGTGTTTGTTACTATCTGAATAAATGTACTAACATTCATATATGACACCAATCAAGTGTTTTAGAAGATTTCACAATAATTCAATGAAACCCTTGATTAAATCATATATATATATATATATATATATATATATATATATATATATATATATATATATATATATATAAAGCTTTACTCACAAAATCTGAGCATCCCTATAACAAATCCGTATAGGTAAAGTTCAACTGTTCACGTTAAGTTATAACTACTATTGTTGGCAAACAAATTCTCAGATTTACTATTTCTTTTAAAATTGAGTAAACAGAGTATTCCATCATTGCTTTCAGCTCAAAGGGAAATACAAAGAGAATAGCTTAATTCTAAATAAATTTTCCTGGTAATTATGCTCATTCATTTGAGATACAATTTGGGCTAACTGTAATATAAAATTTTGAGGAAAAATAAAGTTCCACTGAACATTTGATCTTGTATTGAAGAAGAGACATAGTTTCTTAATTTTATTCCATCTAGGAATATACATTACATCCAATCATAAATAATATTCAACATACTCAATGTTTTCCAATAAACTTGCATTTTAAATTTTCTAACTCAGTATTGAATATAATTTAGTGTTGTATTTTAAATAGCTTGTCATTACATGCAAGAGACTCAACATTGGAACATAGACCATGGCATTACATTTTTAGCATGGTGTCTTATATATTTGACTTGGCAAATCTAATAAAAGACTTCAGCTTTTATATGATGCCATATGTTTCAATATACTCTGCTATCTTAATTTAAAGCATAGTGATATAAAATATATACATAAAAAACCTTTCCAATTTAAAACATAGAATTATCTGGTACCATGTCTTCATGTTTCCAATTTATACTCAGTGCTTTAACATTCTAATGATTAACTATCAGTTTCAATAAATACCTATGTCGTTTCAAGATATAATTACATGGTTTAACAAAAGACTCAACATATAAAATTTGATACTCAGTAAATACAATAATTTCTTAAGTGTTTTAAATTTAGATAACTGTGCTTTGATAATTGACTAATATATTTTGATAAAGACTATTCTTCCAAAATTTGACTTTGTAATTATCTTTACATGGTGTTTCAATTATATATACTCATTTAGCAACTTCTAAAAGCTAGCTAAAATCAAGTTTCTCTATTATATCGGGGCATCTCAATATTATGGCAAGGCATTTCAAGGAATGACTAGGCATTACAATCGAATGAACTTGTGTTTCAATCATAAAATCATAGCTATAAAAACATATTATGAAACATTTCCAGATGTATATGCAATGATATAAAATATAAATATTGTGATATTTAGTGACTTCATTCACATTTATAACTAACTAAATAACTTAAAAGGTTATGTGCTTTATTTTATTAACTTATCTTCAAATTTTAAACTTAGTATTTACTATGGTATTACATGGTGTCTACTATAAACATTTAGTGATATAAGGTATATACCTCAGCATTTCATTCTTTATACCCAGTGATTTGTATGCATGACTTGGCTTCAGTAATTTGTATAATGACTTAGCTATTTACCAACATTTATAGTGACTCCAAAATATTCCATTATAAGAAAGGTAAGTACAATGATTTATTCAAACAAAAGCACAATGATTTAAAACCATAAAGAGGCATCTCTATTATGCTTGATGTAATAGTTAATATCTCAACAAATTCATTTTTTTAATACTCAATGATATATCAATATATTGGGTGATTTAAGAAAAACATGGTTTAGATGCAGTCTTTTAAAGAAGAATACAGACCTATACAAATTTAAATGAAGCTACAATAATTATCTCAACTTTTCATAAACAAACTCAACACCTTCTTATATATATCCAACTCAACTATTTTTATAAATACTTAACTCAATGATTTTTATAGATATATGTAGCATTTTATTTACCTATACTATTTTCCATAAAACTTTCCATGCATAAATGAAATACATAACATTCCTGGTTAGGAAATAGAAAAATGTTAGAATGAAATGCTGACGACCTCCTCTTCCAAGCTTATTCCTTTTGCTTTTCCAGCTTTCGTGCCTTTGTGTGTCTTCTTAATTTTTATCTTCATTTTATTTATAAACTCACTTCTCTTTTTCCAATGCTGTGCCATTCTTTGCATTCCATCTTTTCTCTTTTGCATGCATAAATCCTATTTAATTTAATATTTAGTTCCTAAAATTAAAACTCTCAATTTACCTTCTATTATCCCATGCATGTCAATCTAATAATTTAAATTTATCTAAATTATATTTAAAACATGCAAATTTTAAATTATTATGCTATAATTTATTTTGTTCTCTCAAAATACACTTAGATTGACTCATTAAACTATTTTCTTAATTTTCAAAATAATTTCCTGCATGTATTTATGATTGTGTTAACTCAACTTCTAAATTTATTAACTTCCATTAATTTCTATTCTCCACTTTAGTTTACCAAACTAATGTTAAAACACACTAAGTTAACTAGGATAATAATGAAATCCATTTTCTTAATTTAAAAATAATCTTTATTAGGATAATTATCTATTTAATTAATAGCTTTTAAGTCATTAATTACTTTTTATTTTTTAAATAATAATATTTGAAATAATAATACCTTTTTAGTAATTAAGAATTATTTTTTCATTTTAAATTCAAATAATCAAATCAATTATAATGAAGGAATCTTATGCAAATTAAAACAAATTTCACACACACAAATATAATCACAAATCATATGCACTACCATTTTTATGAAAATATCATTTAGAAGCTACTGTACATGTGCATAGGGTCACTAACATTTCTCACTGATATTCCCCCAATTGCTCCATCTAGCTGATCTTCTTCGATGATGCTCTCCCTCGTCAAACTCTAAGGGTAGGACTTATATTGCATCCACCTCACAACAAGCAGGTAGTTAGTTATAGTCATCATATATATCAACTAATGATGCTAAACTAATAAATATACATCCTCAATGTACAAAATTATCAAAATATAATTGTTAGGTAATGTATACTAATCAACAATATCACTGTCCTATACTAGTATATGTCAAAATGCTCAAATCAAAGCAATAGTAATCAGATAATGGCCATACTAATCAATCATTAAAGGTTTATTTGGCATAGGGTGAAATTGGGATGTGACATCTTCTCCCTTAAGAAATTTATGATTAACAAATAGAGTCTAACAACATAAAAACATAGAATCAATTATCATAACATTCTAACCTATGCAAAATTTACTTGAATAAATTATATAGGTTCCCTTAATTAACACTATTCTTAGATAATTAGTCCCACAAGACCCTACTCACTGACATTTTCTATTCTGTAAACAGGTTTCACAAAAGTCACTTTATGTTGATTGGTTCTATCATGACCACCCCCATGGTCTAGAATTCTAAGAAAAGTCTAATAATAACTTGGTAAAAGTCTCATTACTAACTCAACAACACATGAGTTCATCACAAAATTAATAAAAAATGATCTTAAGACTAAATTTTGACAAGTTTCACTTGTCAAAACTTAGATTTGACAAGTCCGTCTATCAGATCTAACTCAGTAATAATTGAGTCAATGTGAGACTAAATAGGATACCATCCTATCACTTAGAACTCAAATTATTATTCACCAATCATCTTTCAAGTCTCCACAACTAGATTATCTTCAAAAGGTGCACAAGGTTCACAAATCTATTCTAATAGATCATACAAAGCAATGCTATGTGCTAAAATATTCCATATACACTAACATACACATAAGAGAAATCATACAATCTTCCCAAGATTGAATTAAGTTGATACTAATCAATCAAAACTAGTATCATATCCTGCAACTTAATCGATAGTGTTATATTCATAGCAAAAAGAAATAATATCATAATATAATATACAAAGGCTAAGGATTATGTCGTCTTTAATACTTTATAAGTGAGATAATGTATCCTTTCTTACATGACTAGCACACAATAGTTAAAATTTTTTATCTTAACCCTCTTAGACTAAGATGTTCTACACATCTTTTACCTTACTTACTCCCAACAAAAGGTACACATATTACTCTTCAAAAAGGGAATGCTATTAGTCTAAACATAGGTATATAATAACATAATAGTTATAATCAACTAAAATTAATATAAATTCAATTTTGGCCACTCCTCATGGTCAAGTCAATAAGTTAGATAAAAAAATCACACATAGAAAGAAGAGAACTAACATATCATAAACCAAAACTTCCTACATACCCTGACATGGTAGAAGGAAACATCGCAATCCATGTTGCCAATCACTATCACTTACCAAACTTGTAAGTGTAGTATGATCAACTACTTCCACAAATAGAAAGAAAATATGAACCATAAGGATGCATCAATCCAATCAATACTACAACTTCTCTCAACAATAAATAGTAACACTATCCCATGAAATTAAGGGAATAAAATAACAATTTAGATACAAGTTTTTTCGTTAAGGAAAACTCTAAAATAACATCTTGAGAATATAAATCTTCTTGGTAACTTAAAATGATGTAGGAGAAGAGTGAGAGAATAACAACTCACCTCTAATATAACTAAGAGAGAAGACACCTCTTCTCAATTCTATACAATATAAGGATGCTAATCCACATAACAAAATCCTAATACAAAGGAAATCACAATCACAACATCTACACTTAATCAAAAGAAATTTTTCACCACACTAGGTGGTGCCAAACTAAAATGGTCTTAAAGTATTCCTACTCATAGGATTTGTGTATATAATACATAAAATGAAAACATATAAATCTAAGTGGGTAGCACTCCATGATTTTTAAACACTATAAAAATTAAAACATAAATGGTGAAGGTGATTCAAGAAAAACGTAATCACACTCTAGGTGTTTAATCTAAAGATTGAAAATATGGAAGGAAAACTCTTATTCAGAACTCATGAACTAAGCTAAGTACTCTCCTACCTATACACCTTATAACCATCACCAACAAGACACTCGTTAAACCTACCCTTTAACAACTCTCCTAAGGGGGTACCCGTTCTCTAAGGTACACACTCAATGTACCAAACACACATTCACAATTCTCTTTTTTGCTAAATGGAAAGGTATGAAAATGTTAATAGACTCATTAGGTCCTAGAGTTTGAGCCACAACTATGATACCAAATGTGACAACCCCTCAAGTTGTACTTATTTTTTTTTTAAATAATTAAACAAATAGATTAACATTCCACAAAACAAACAATACAATAAATCAAAACCATAACTAAAAACAATAGTATTTATAATTCAAATACTATATACAATACAAATCTGATACAACTCTGTAGAAAATAAATATAATAGGACACAACTATGACTAGGCTCATAATACAACATATGCTAATCAAAATATACAAGTACATAATATAATTACATTCCTTTAGGAATACAACTTAATACAATAACCATATACCAAGCTCTCCAGAGCTTGAGTCAATCCAACTTACGTATCGCTGATAATATCAAGTGTTTTCTCCAAGTAATACTATAGTAGAGGAGGAAGAGCATCATCTGAGTGATTTATCACACCAACCATAGACCAATAATCCCCCACACAATCCCCTATTAGGAAATGGCCCTTCCTTCATGGATAGGTAGATAGAATAATGTGAGAACTCAGTGAGATGTGTTAGTATCCTATGTGTTGTAAGATTGATCAAAACATGCAGTGTACCATAAATAAATCCATTCTAACATGATATCGTACATCATAAAAGTCAGAACATATGAATTCCAATGTATATAACATTAATTTGATCAAATTTTTTATACGATCATTTAGATTGGTCAATTTCATAGCACACCACTTGATCAGATTATCCATTGGTGGTACTACCTAGCTTAGTGGAATCTGTCTCACTACCTATTAGTATTATTAATATAGTTTCTCAAATAAACATATATAATATATTATATAACTCAAAGACTTACTATTGATTTTATTCTCCTAGCAAAAATATCACATCACATACTAAACAAGGAGAAATCAAGATATACACATAATCATCTATGCATGAATGGGTCTTTCATTAAAATCAATTCCAAACTGGAAATAATGACCACTGTTTATACCACCTTGGTAAAACACACATTAAACTATATACTATTTCAATAAGATCCAAGTAACTACACCTCAAGACAACCCACAATATTTTAGTCTGGTGTTCTTAGACATGACTACTAGTTTATCCACAAACAATCATACAAAGTAGTCATAGATACATAAAAGCATATCTTGTTAATCAAGAAAGTATGTAACAAAGTAAGACATACATATGCATATAATTCTTTCTTAACATTAGTTTACACTTTCAAGACTGTATGTAAGCATAAATGATATCCTACCAAATGTTACACACATAGTACTCATGTAAAAACCAATACAAATACAATATGTACCATCCGGGTATACCATCAATACTAATTAGATGAAAACACCATATCTATACACACATTACAATGCACTAATTTTATTTTATAAAATTCTAAATACTTGTATATGTTAATACTCTCACAGACGTAATACACACAAGTTTTTGTTACTATCTAAATAAATGTATGAACATTCATATATGACATGAATCAAGGTTTTTAGAATATTTCATAATAATTAAATAAAACCCTTGATTATATATATATATATATATATATATATATATATATATATATATATATATATATATAGTACAAGCTTTACTCACAAAATCTGAGCATTCCTATAACAAATCCTTATAGGTAAAGTTAAATTGTTCACATTAAGTTATAACTGCTATTATTGGCAAACAAATTCTTGGATTTACTATTTCTTTCCAAACTGAGTAAAAAGAGCATTCCATCATTGCTTTCAGATCAAAGGGTAATACAAAGAGAATATCTCAATCCTAAATAGATTTTTATGGTTATTACGCTCATTCATTTGAGCTACAATTCAAGCTAACTGCAATATGGCATTTTGAGGCAAAATAAAGTTCCACCAAACATTTGATCTTGTATTAAAGAAGAGACATAGTTTATTAATTTTATTCCATCCGATAATATACATTACATCCAATCATAAATAGGATTCAACATACTCAACATTTTCTAATAAACTCACATTTTTAATTTTCTAACTCAGCATTGAATATAGTTTCAACATTGTATTTTAAATAACTTGTCATTACATGCAAGAGACTCAACATTGGAACATAGAGCATGGCATTACATTTTTATCATGGTGCCTTATACAATTGACTTGGCAAATCTAATAAAAGACTTCAACTTTTATATGATTTCACATGTTACAATATACACTACTATCTTAATTTAAAGCATAGTGATATAAAAGTTATATATAAACAACTTTTTCAATTTAAAACATGGTGTTATCTAGTACCATGTCTCCATGGTTCAAATTTATACTCAGTGCTTTAGCTTTCTAATGATTAACTATCAGTTTCAATAAACTACTATGTCATTTCAATATATGATTACATGGTTTGAAAAAAGACTCAACATATCAAATTAGACACTCAATAAATTCAATAATTGCTTTAGTGTTTTAAATTTAGACTACTATGCTTTGATAATTGACTGTTGTGTTTTGATAAAGACTATTCTTCCAAATTTTAACTCTACAATTATCTTTGCATGGCATTTCAGCTATATATACTCACTTAAGGACTTCTAAAAGCTGGCTAAAATGGAGTTTCTCTATTATATTAGGGTGTCTCAATATTATAGCAAGGCATTTCAAGGAATGACTAGGCATTACAATTGAATGAACTTGTGTTTCAATCATAAAATCTTAGCTATAAAAACATATTATGCAACATTTCTAGATGTATATGTAGCAATATAAAATATAAATACTACATTTATTTACCAGCCATACGTTGCTTTTAATAAGCTCACTGCATGAAATAAGATGTAGTCTTAACGAAATATATAAACTTAGCTCTTAACTCAACATTTTACATTATTAAGCTCTTTAATTAAATACTTGGCTATTTAATTAAAAATACAAATTTTGCTAATATTTAGTGACTTCATTCGCATTTATAACCAACTAAATAACTTAAAAGGTTCTGTGCTTTATTTTATTAACTCAACTTCATCTTTTAAACTTAGTATTTACTATGGTATTACATGGCTTTTACCATATACATTTAGTGATATAATGTATAAACCTTAGCCTTTCAATCTTTATACCCAATGATTTGTATGCATGATTTACCTTCAATGATTTGTATAAAGACTTAGCTATTTACCAACATTTACAGTGACTCCAAAATATTCCATTATAAGAAAGGTAAGTACAATGATTTATTCAAACAAAAGCACAATAATTTAAAATCATAGAGAGGCATCTCTATTATGTTTGATATAATAGTTAATAGCTCAACAAATTCATTTTTTTAATACTCAATGATTTATCAATATACTGGGTGATTTAATAAAAACATGGTTTAGATGTAGTCTTTTAAAGAAAACACAAACCTCTAAAAACTTAACTGAAGCTACAATAGCTATCTCAACTTTTCATAAACAAACTCAATGCCTTCTTATATATATCTAACTCAACTATTTTTATAAATACTTGACTCAACAATTTTTATAGATATATGCAACATTTTATTTACCTATACTCTTTTCCATAAAAATTTCCATGCATAAATGAAATACACAACATACCCAATCAAGACAAAAAAGTGTTAGAATGAAATGCCGATGACCTCCTTTTCCAAGTCTATTCCTTCTACTTTTCCAATTTCCATACCTCTATGTGTCTTCTTAATTTTTATCCTCCTTTTGTTTATAAACTCACTTCTCTTTTTCCAATGCTGTGCCATTCTTTGCATGCCATATTTTCTCTTTTGCATGCATAAATCTTTTTTAATTTAATATTTAGTTCCTAAAATTAAAATTCTCATTTACCTTCCATTATCCCATGCATGTCAATCTAATAATTTAAATTTATCTACAGTATATTTAAAACATGCAAATTTTAAATTATTATGCTATAATTTATTTTGTTCTCTTAAAATACACTTAGGTTGACTCATTAAACTATTTTCCTGATTTTCAAAATAATTTCTTGCATGTATTTATGATTGCATTAATTCAACTTCTAAATTTATTAACTTCCGTTAATTTCTATTCTTCATTTTAGTTTACCAAACAAATGTTAAAACACGCTAAGTTAACTAAGATAATAATGAAATTCATTTTCTTAATTTAAAAATAATATTTATTAGAATAATTATCTATTTAATTAATACCTTTTAAGTCATTAATTGCCTTTTATTTGTTAAATAGTCACATTTAAATAATAATACCTTTTTAGCAATTAATAATTATTTCTTTGTTTTAAATTTGAATAATTAAATCAATTATATTGAAGGAATCTTATGCAAATTAAAATGAAATCCACACACACAAAACACACACACACACACACACACACACACACACACACACACACACACACACACACACACACACACACAAACCATACACACTACTATTTTTATGCAAATATCATTTAGAATCTACTCTCTGTGTGTAGGGTCACTAGCTTTTCCCACTGATATTCCCCTAATCGCTCCATCTAGTTGATCCTCTTTGATGATGCTCTCCCTCATCAAACTTTGAGGGTAGGACCTATCCTACATCTACCTCACAATAAGTAGGTAGTTAGTTCGAGTCATCATATATATCAACTAATGATGCTAAACTAACAAATATACATCCTCAATGTACAAAATTATCAAAATATAATTGTCATGCAATGCATACTGATCAAGAATATCACTGTCCTATACCAGTATATGTCAAAATGCTCAAATCAAAGCAATGGTAATCATATAATGACCATACTAATCAACTATTAAAGGTTTATTTGGCATAGAGTGAAATCAAGATGTGACATTACATGCTTAGAGGAATAATTTAATCAAAGTGTAAATGGGTTGTATCTATTTCCAACTATTCCTATTACAATGAAATGGTTGGTTTGTGTGGGTTCCCTTAACCAAGCCCCTGCCTATAGTACATATTTTTATATAGTATATGAAATTATGATATTTAATAAAATCATAACATATTAATATGATTGTGTTACTCATAATGTGTTATTACAATTGTATTATTCACAATGTGTTAATACCACTAATAGGTGAAATTCAAACTAAGAAAACTTTTTTTTTTGAAATAACACAATGTACTTTCCTAAGAAAACCTTATGTATTCTTAGATAATATGTTTCATGCTTCATCTGATAAGGTCTTGATATGGTTATTGTCATGCTAATTATCTCATCCCTAATATCATCATTATCATGATGCACTCTTTCTACTCATGGCATTCAAAAATGAATATGCTATTTTATTTTTAAATGAAACTTTTGGATCATTTGATATTTGATCTCATTGTTTGCTATTCACCATAAATTATATGTTTTATACACCATGGTGATTTCAAACTTATTACTAGGAATTTCTAGTGGAGGGAAAACAAGTTGATCTAAAAATGAAACTAGCCACAGTGAAATTGTTGGCCTCTTATACAATTTGAATACCTCTATGACTACCCCAACTTATTTAGGTGCTCATTATGACTAACTATAACCAACACACATAAATCCATGTGGCTATTCATGGCCCCACCATCCCCCTAATTGTGTTGAAAAGTCATTAACATTTGCCCCCATAGTTCTTTATTAATGAGGGTCATAATAGGATAAAGCGGCCTAACCAATAAGGCATAATGATTCGATTGAATGAAATATGCATTTAGTATGTTTATTACATTATATGAATTGAAACATCATTTTTAAATTCAAATAAAAGCTTTACCATTTCGTGGGATGATTATATGTGAACCCATTTGGATCCTTGATCCCCAAAGCTAAACTAGCATTTGATGAAACCCCAATCAATTGGTTAAGTTAAATTACCATCCACATAGCCCTCTAAATATTGAAATGTTGAGGACAAAACAAAACCCAAATGGGAAAGAGTTAATAAATTACCAAAGGCATTGAATGGAGTATGAGTGTGGAACCCATAACGTGGGTGTCAAACCTATGTTAGGGTTTTATTTTATTCCCCTATATAAATATGTTTTGAAAAGCATAATTTTGGGCTTTCAAATGGATATATTCATATCTTATCCATCCCCACCTCACTTTTTCATGACCCCCAAATTTTGGATAACTAAAAACTTACTATTTATGGATTATGCACACCAAAAAACTCAAGACTATAACTGAAATAGGTCATCCTTGAAAGGAAAACCAATAATGACATAGAATATTTGAAATCCATATTAGTGCCTAATCCTTAATCATTCATTAAACTTATGAGTTCATTAGTAGAATCTAGGGCCATGAATATAATTTATACCACTTTACTCATTGGTTTAGATCAGTCACTTTTGTATAATGAACACTTAGTGTTTGGTACATAGCTACCACGTCAACTAGTAATTTACACTATTCTATCAATAGGGTTTAATTCCAATGATATTAATATAGCTTATAAATAATTCACCAATAAACATGTGACATGAATTTATATTTATCTAGCTCCTTACTTTCATGCAATGGATTAATGTGTTTTGTTTTAATGTATAATGTAGTACTAGAGTAGGCTTGACTAGTTGCACACCTTTTCATGCTTTGCCTAATTACTGTCTCCCTTTATCTAAATACCTTCTTACTCTTTATTCTCACCACTATTTCTTTTTATACATTTCATCATAGCTTCTAGTGGTAGTTCCAAATGGTATAACTTCTATTCTAATAGGTGGAACTTACACTTGAATTTTTCTTCAAATTTCTTACCAAATTTTTGCATTTATGAAGTCAAGTTCAAAACCTTCAACCCTCTTCATGCATCCTAAAAATGCAATGTACTATTCACCAAAGTAATCGAGTAGATTGACAAGTCAAAACCTTAATCAAGTATTACAAGCCAAAGTCAACCATCAATTTTTTTGTGGTTGGGATAATCAACCAATGTGATTAAAAATGCCATCAACCTAAGTCTTTGTGACTTATGTTCTATTTTAATAATTAAAAAAAATACCATGGCCTTATAATATTTAGGCCCTAGTCCCCTTTTTAGACTATAGCAGATGAATATGCATATTCCTTAGTTCTTTTAAGAATAACATAGGTTTATTTAAATACCCCAATCTATTAAGGGAGTCTCAAGGTTATAGCGTGGGCCTTGATTCTTTTCAAGAACTATCAATTTTAAAGTCCATTTAAATATGTAACTAATATTATAATGGATATTTACTAAAACTATCAAGGGACTTATGACCAACATTCATTTCAAATATTCCTATATGCCAACCACATCTAATTCAATTCATCTTGTCTCATTAACTATAGAACATTCATGTTCTTCATGCCATGATAGTTGAATTCTTTAAATGCCAACAAGAAAGAAAAGGATTATAAATAAAATGATAAAAGTAAACAAATAGAAAAAGATTGATTTCACAAGACTGACCAACATAACACGAAATCATATATTAGAAAGCAAAAAGGTTTAGTTTTGACCACAATTGCATCATGTTATTATCATTACCTACATATTACATTTTTTTCCACTGCACATTAGCTTCCATGACCAACCCGAGGCAACATCTACATCGAAGATGAAAAATAGACATCAATAGTATCTAAGCACATATAAATACTAAATAGGTATATGAATAATGTTGCATTAATGATAAAAAATCAATCTAAAAAATATTAAATGTTTTATAATACTCTATAATGTCCAAAGAAAAATGTTTGTAAAGCATAATAGTTTAAAAAATAATCACAATCAAAGTAGTAGGAAGGTTTGGTCATGACATGAACCCTTCCTTAAGAACGGATCCATCCTTAGGGCCTAAAAAATATGAGGATATGCTATTTGAAAATATCTTCATCTTCCTAGGTAGCACTTCTTTCATCCATTTGATCCCATTGGACCAATACTTGTTGCATTTTTCATTTTTGTAAATTAATGTTGTGCTGACCCATAATCTTGATGGGATCTAACTGAATTACTTCCTCATCCTCCACCTAAAGTTTATTCCAATTTAGAATATGTGATAGATCTAAAACATATTTTCTTGACCATGCTACATGAAAAACATCATGGATTCTAGAGAAAGAATGGGAAAGAGTTAGACAACAAGCCATTGGGCTGATATTTTACACTATGTCAAAAGATTCAACATAGCATGGTGCTAACTTCAAAGCTTTGCCAAATTTGATTGAATTTTTTTGAGGTCCTACGCTCAAAAATACCTTCTCAAGGACTTCAAATTCTCTATGTGATCTCTTTGAATCTGCCTAACTTTTCTACCTATTAGCAATAACTTTTAACCTTTGTCATATGACAATCATTTTCTCATCATAGTCTTGCAAAGTTGTTGGACCTAAAAACACTTGATTTTTCAAATTATTTCAACCCAAAGGGATTCTACACTTTCACCCATATAAGGCTTCAAAAAGTGCCATTTTGATCACAATATGGTATGTATTATTATATGCAAACTCTACCAAGTGAAGAAAATATTTACACTTGTATTTCTAGTCCATGACATACAGTCTCAACATGTCTTCCACAATCATGTTTGGCATTTCAGTCTATCCATCCATTTATGGGTGATAGGATGAATTGCAATTTAGATTTATACCAAAGACTACCATCATGGTTTTCTAAACCTAGAAAGTGAACATTTTTTCTCTATCCAAGATGATCACTTTTGGTACACCATGAAGGCAAACCACTTTCTTCATAAATATTTTATCAAGAAAGGCAACATCATCTATGATGTTACTAGCTATAATGTGAGCCACTTTTATGAACTTATCAATCATAACAATGATTGAAACATTTTTATTTCAAGATTTAGACAATCCCATGATGAAATCCATGGATATTACTGCCCACTTCCTTTCTAGAATAAAACAAGGATAAAGTGATCCTCCATGATGACCATCCTTAACTTTCACACATTGGAATTCCAAACATTTGGCTACAAATGTAACCACATATTTTTTCAAACTAGGACAAAAATGCAACTCTTTCAATGCTTATGTCATTTTATTGACACCTGGGTGAACATAATGTGGTGTAACATGCACTTGATTGAAAAATTATTCCCTCAAATTCCCTGAGTTTGAAATAAAAATTCTAACTTTGTGTCTTAGCAAACCATCTGAATCTATTGAAAAAATAAGATTAAAACCTTATGATCCTATTTTAGCATAGATTTTTAGACATTCCAAGTTTGATTTTTGTTGTTCAAGCATATAATCCTTGAAATCAAATTTTAGAATAGAGAGAGCAACAATGTATTTCCTCCTACCTAGAGCATCAAATACTATATTCCCTTTCCCCTTTATGTAATTAATATCAATATCAAAATTAATGACAAATTCTATCCACCTTCTTTATCTTGCATTCAATTGATCTTGAGAAAACAAGCGTACAATGATCCTATGTTTTGATTTGATATTAAAATGCTTCCCTAACAAGAAGTGTTTCCAATATTTTAGTGCATGAATAATCAAAACCAACTCTAAATCATGAGTTGGGTAATTCTGATCATGAGTTTTGAGTTTCATAGACTCATAGGAAACCATTTTGACATCTTGAGTCAAAACAACACTAATTCCTAATTTATAGACATTAGCCAAAATCTCAAAATTGCCATTTGGATCAAAGTTAAAGTTGGCAAGTGTTTTAACTTTTGAAATTTTTTGCACAGTTAGGTGAATAATCAAACTTCTTTCCCTTATTTTAAAAAAAGGTTATATGATTAACAATCCTCGAAAAATCTTGCACAAACTTTTTGTAGTAGCCAACAAGCCCCATGAAGCTTCTCACTTCATGTATGTTCTTTGGAGTTAGCCACTCATTAATGGTTGTAATCTTTATAGGGTCTAATGTAGGTCCATATTTATAAATTATATGACTTAGGTAGTGAATTTATATTTGAAATAAAGAGCATTTGGATAACTTCCCAAATAACTTATGTTACCTTAAATGCTACATTACCAATCTTAAGTGTTGCTCATTCTCTTGTTCATTTATAGAATAGAGTAAGATATCATCTAGAAAGATTAATGCAAACTGGTTAAGATAATCTTGAAACACATTATTCATTAAATTCATGAAAGCTATAAGAGCATTAGTTAATCTAAAGGGAATAACTACAAATTCAAAATGTCCATATCTAATTATAAAACTAGTTTTATGAACATCTTAATCCTTGATGTGAAGTTGGTGATACCCTGATCAAAGATCTATCTTTGAAAATATGACTGATCCTTTCATTTGATAAAAAAGATCATCAATTTTAGGAATGGGATACTTATTCTTGATGGTGACTTTGTTGAGTATTCTATAATTAATGCAAACCCTGAGCGTACCATCCTTATTTTAAAAAAATACTACTAGATATCTTGAGGGTGACACACTAGGATGTATCATTCCTTTGTCTAGTAGCTCTTGTAGCTGAGCTTTACGTTCTCTCAAATATACTACAGTCATTTGGTAAGGTACTTTGGATGCTGGTGTAACACTAGGTATCAAATAAATTACAAATTCAAATGCTCTTTTTAGAGGTAATCCAGGCAGTTCTTCAGGAAAAACATCCATAAATTCCTCCAAGATAGGATATTCTTTGAGAATTGACTGTGTCCTCAAAAACTTCATTTAACTTAATGGCATATACTTGGCATCCTTTCCTAACAGCTTTTTGTAATTTTAATATTGAAATCATTCTTTAAACAAAAGACTTAAAGATTCCTTGGTTACTTACTAAATTACCTACTTCATTTAAGTATTGGGTTCTTTTATTATAAAAATCTAGTTTAGCTTTATGATTATACAACTATTCCATACCTAAAATGATGTCATAGGATGATAAAGGGACAAAGAACAAGTTCATTTGAGTATTAAAAACTCTAAGGTTTAGCTTAGCTTTCTCAAGGCATTATTTAATAACCACTTTCTTCCTATTGCCAAACTCTACTTTTCATCCTGATCCAAGTCTAGATGGTTTGATTTTACACTTTAAAGCTATATTAAGAGAGATAAAACTATCAGTTACTAATGAATCTATCAAAATTGAGAATGAAAAACTAGAACGTATACATCAAGTCTCATTTTGAGTTGATTTAAATTCTATATTTCTATTATATACAGTAGCATAGACTTTGCGATTGCCTTTCATCTTTGGGCATTCTTTGCGGTAATGATTATCATTACATTCTCAACATACTACAGTGGTTTTGGTTGGAAGAGGGACTATGTTAGTTCCTATGGTAGGTCCACATAAGTTTTGTTGACCATTAATTTTATCATGCTTCTTATCAAAAGAGTGGGGTTTATAATTCTTATTATCTTGAAATATCCTTCAAAAATTATAAATCTTTCCACTTGTCTTATTTTGATAATTCTTATTGAAATTATTACCCATAGGAAGAATAATTGATTTTGTCTTACCTTGTAGCTTGTTGTAAAAGTCTTATCTTGACTTCTAGCGAGACTTCTTAGTGTAATGGATATTTTAAAATCTTTTTTTAAGTATGTTATATGAACCTTATATTTCATACAATTAGTAAATACATTAACTTGAAATGACAATAATACAATTCAACACTTTGGAATGGATCTAATGAACTCAAACACTTATTTTGTAGACTAAACAATTGAAGGAAAAGTTACAACACTTGATTTATTGACTTAGACACTCAATAAGACTACATTCCTCTAGATTTTTACTAGTATCATGGGATATTTTAAGGTTATAAGCTCAATTTGATAATTCATGAGGATTATTAGGGTTACTAATGTCATAACCAACATGACTCAACTCTTTAATAGGTTACAAACATCCTTTAAACTTCAAACTTCACTTTTGGTTATATGAGACCACTAAGGGTTTCAAGGGCTATAATTACTTAACTAAATTTTTGAGATATTGACACCAATATAGACATACAAATCACTTTATAATGTTACGTATAGAATATTTAAAGTTAATTAACATAACTCACAAGTATTCATACCTCTACTGATGTTCTTCTTATCAAATTTCAATGAAAGGACTACTAGTCCTAATAGGTCTGTCACTACACAATCACTTATAATTATACTTAGAATAATATTTAAATATTTAAACCAATTTGATCATATTTAAGACTCCCTTTGGTGGTAATTATTTACAAAATCTCAAATGATTTGGATCACTAAGAGATAACCGAGTTTCCTGATGTCATAAACCCTATTTTATTGATTCCTATAGGCCTAATTTAGCATATTCCATAAATAATTAAATTATAAGGATATTTAAAACTTTAAAAATATTGTATCCTCTTAAAATAACCCTCTATTATATGCCTACCAAATTTCAAAACATTTAGATTAAGGGTTTGGAAGAAAAGTGACTTTCCATTCTCAAAATCCTATTTTTCTCTAACAACCTATAGGCCTATTTTAACACAACAATTAACATATTTTTTATGTAAGGGTCATAAAATCATGAAAACAATTCCATTTAATTATACACACAAAACATAATTTCTTACCAGTTTTTATAATTTTTATATGGTTAAAATGAAATTTATGCAAGTTTTCCTCTCCAAACCCTAGGTAGGGTTTGACCCAAGCTGTTAGCAGTAATAATTGAATAAAATGAATTTTAAAAGATTTCAAGATGTAATTATACCTCTAAAATTTCTATTTTAACTTACTCTTACCTTTCCAATGGAATATTTCACTTGAACAATCAAAATAATTATTCTACAATGCCTTTTCTAAACTATGATTTTTGTGTTCTTGACTGTAGAACTCTATTTTTAGACCTTGTGACATAAGAAAACACCATGATCATGTTGAGAAAGGTAAAATAAAATTAATATAACTCATAATAACTTCAAATAAGTCTATATTTTTCTCAAGAACACATTAAATAGCTTCTTTATTCTCAATTAACATAACCTTGTAGTGGATAGTCTTCAACAACCTTCACAGACTTTACTTTTTCTTGCCCCTCAAGACATAGTACAAGGTTTATCCAATATATAAACTTGTATTGAGTCTATTTATAATCACTAAGTTATCTCAACCACTAGAAAAATCAACTTAATATATGCTAACTTTACTTCTTTTCCTATGTTGAACTATCCTAAATAGGATTTATGACAATTCTAAACTAAATGGAGGATTACGAACACTTAGTACATGAATCTAGACCTTGTATACTCGTAACTATAATACAAAAACTCATAAAAAATCTTAAAACCCCTCAAATTATGCAATACAAGTTTAAATTTTCAAATTTCCCTTTTTGGTAGGAAAATAACAAACCTTAACAAATGGACTCAAATGAACAATTTAGGCTTGGACTTGGCCTCTTATTGACCTCCTAATACCTATAAGACACTTTAAAAATAAAACAAAATAAATATTATGCTATATACATTGATGCACCTGCATCAAACTACCAAGCTTGAAAATGTTCATGAGCTCCTGCTCATGAGGTCTTTATAACTAGTTACTTTTGTATTTGTCCTTAATAAATGTAGATGTTTTTGACATATCTTCTTCTTCTCCTCTCCATTGTTTCTCCTTTTTCCTCTTATCTCATGCCTCCTAGATCCCATTATTTACTTATAATTTATAGTGATTAGTATAGGCTTGCATTGCCTTCAAATGCATACCCACCTAGTTTTTCTATGGTACTTATACCTCAAAACTTGAATCCTTTTTGAATAACATTCCTCTCTGTAGTTTCTCCAAAAGATTGAGTTTGATCACAACATAAGTATACTAAGCATACCTCCTTTTTATTGTAGTTTTTTTGTGTTTAGACTATATGTAAAATTGAAGTACTATCTTCATTCATTCTTATGCTTTTCATCTTTAATTTATTCCTATCTTCTTTTATTGCACCTGCACATGAAAAAAACATATCAAAGAAATCAATTTGTTCTTTCTACCTTTAAGACCCATTCTCTACCACAAAGATGGCTTCCAAATAGATAGTATCCAAGACAACTTGTAGGAGGGACTTCTTATTGATATTTTAGCTCTTTTTTTCTTCTTCATATGGGTTGTCTACTACCTTATTCTTCACCTCAAATGCATGATCTTGTAGCTGAGTTGCTTCCTATTCATCCTTTCTGAAAGATTATATTTCTTTTTCCACAAATAATCTTTGTTATACAACCTGATCACAAGTGTTTTCAATATAATTTAGAGGTTTATCATAGAAGAAACTTTTATTGTCTCTCAAGGCAACTTCTTATTCTCCATTCTCATACTATTCACTTAACAAAGTTTCTTTTCCATTGCCTTTCATTGAAATATCTTTTAGAAAATCAACTCCTGCAATAAACTCCTTTGAATAAATTGATAATAATTCATCAGTCATCATGTTCTCATGTTCACTAAATAAAATTTGATTTTCTAAATATGAATCAATTACCTTAATGGATGTAATAACTATCTTTTCAAATTTACCTTCTTACCTACTATAATAACTCTTTCTCACTCATCATCAACACTTGATTACTAATTTTTGTTACTTTTTCATCTTCATCTTTCAATGGTGTTAATATGTGTCTTCTACCATCCTTCTCAAAAGTATAAGTATGGTTTCTTCCATCATGAATTGCTCTTTTGTCAAATTGCCAAGCTCTTCCCAATAAGACATGGTAAACATCCATCGGTATCACATCACACATCACCTCATATTGATAGCTACCTATCTTAAAATCTACTTTGAATTGTTCATTGATTAATACCTGATGTTGATTTTGTAACCATGACACTCTATAAGGTGTAGGATGAACAAAAATTTTCAAACCCAATTTATCAACCATTTCAAAAAATACTAGATTGTTTGTACTACCACTATCAAAAAATATTTTACATCACTTACCTCTTGACTTGAAAGTAGTCATAAACATAATTATCCTTTGTACTAGTTATTTAGTCTCCTTAATTGGCTTGAGAAGTGTCCTTTTCATCAATAATGATTTCCTTGTTTCATGTTTTCCACATGATCCTACACTTGCTTCATTTTTATATTGTATAATTCTATTAGTATGGATTTATTGAATAGACTTTGGGAATTTGTAAAATATATGACTAAATCCATTACACTTAAAAAGTCTACCCCAAAATACACCTTTCTTACCTTTTGAATTTGATGTTCTTTTTTTTATATGAATGACCTTCTCATGGGATATGAGCTTGACTTGGAGGACTGATTTCTCATTCTTCATTAATTTGAATGCTATCACTATGTTGCCTTTTATTTCTAAAATAGTTTCTCTTATCTCTTGGATTCCTAGTTAGCTTCTCTTTTGCTTTGAGTGAATGTTGATAGGCTTCTTCAACTATTCTTGGAGACAATAGGCTGATTTCATCTTGAATACTAAAATTTAAACCATTTACATACTTGGCTAATTTTTCCACATCATATTATACATGTCATACTCTTTTAGTTAACCTATAAAATTCCTTTGTATAGGCTTTTACATTCATCTCCTTTTATCTCAAATTTTGTAGTTTTTAAAATAATTAAGTATAATAATCTCTTAGCATGAATTTAGATTTTAACTTAGCTACCATTCTATTCTATAATGTAATTTTTTGCTTACCTCTCTTTCATATTTCATCATATACTCCATCCCACCATAATGAAACATGTATTTTTATCCTTGTAACTACAAACTTAACCTTATTATTAGCCTCTATCTCCTTATATTCAAAATATTTATCCATGGTTGCAATTTAATCAATCAATTCTTCTACATTAAGACTTACTGCATACATAGGTACTTTTAACTATGGTTTAAAGCTTACCTTAATGATTGTCCTTATGAGTTTTTCTTTTACACTTTCATGTCCTTTGGGTGCTACCTTATCTTCTTGTATTTATTATTCATCACTTATGTAACCTATTTTAATACCCCTTCTTTGTGACATCTCTATTGCTTGTAAGCATTCTTATGTGTTCTTCATATCTGTCAACATTGCCTCTACTATTGGTTGCCTCCTCTAAGCTCCTCTAACACCTCTAGTCCTAAGTACCATCTTAAAACGATTATTTTTCATAGCTTGTTATCCTATCTTCTAAACTTTATTTTATAAGCTTCTATCTCACAACTTTCCTTCTCTTTCTGAAGTCACTTCCTTTTGAAGTACAACCAAATCTTCCTATATCTTCCTCTTATGATCATGTATTCTAAGATTTGATACCACAAATGGTAAATATTATTTTAAGTATGTTATATCAACATCATATTTATCAAAATTATTTAATATATTTAATTTAAATGAAAATAATAACATTCAAATCTTTGGAATGGATCTAATGAACTCAAGCACTTATTTTTTTGACCAAACAACTGAAGGAAAAGTTAAAACACTTGATTTATTGACTTATCCCACTAAAAAATACCACCTTCCTCTATAATTATATTAGGATCATAGTATATTTTAATAATATAATATCAATTTGATCATTAATTAGGATTATTATGGTTACTAATGTCATAACCAACATGAATCAACTCTTCAACAGGTTACAAACACACTTTAAACTTCACTTTAGGTTATATGAGACCACTAAGGGCTACAAGTCCTTAATTGAATTTTGGAGAGATTAAAACCAATATATACATACAAATAAATTTATAATGTTCCATATAGAATAATTAAAGTTAATTAGTTCACAACTCACAAGCTTGCATATCTCTACTCATGTTCTTCTTATCAAATTCCAATGAAAGGACTACTAGGCCTAATAGGTATGCCACTGAACAATCACATATAATTATAATTAGAATACTATTTATACATTAAAACCACTTTCATACTATTTAAAACTCCATATGGCATTTGTGTACAAAATCTCAAATGATTTGGATCAATAAATTAAGAGAATTGAGTTTCTTGATGTTATAAACCTTGTTTTCTTGATTCCTATAGGCCTAATTTAGCACAATCCATTAATAATTAAATTATAAGGATATTTAAAAATTTAAACATGTTTTATCCTATTAATATACCCATCTATTCTATGCATACCAAATTTCAAAACATTTGGATCAAGGGTTTGGAAAAAAAGTGAGTTTCCATTCTCAAAATCCTGTTTTTCTCTAACAACCTACATACTTGTTTTAACACAACAATTAATTTTTTTTTGAAGGGGTAATAAAATAATGAAAACATTTAAATTGTATTATATACAAAAAAAATAGTTTCTTACCAATTTTTAGAATTTTTTAATGGTTAAAATGAAAGTTATGCAAATTTTCCTCTTCAAACCCTAGGTAGGGTTTTACCCACGCTGTGAGCACTAATAATTGCATAAAATTAGTTTTATGATATTTAAAGATCTCATTACAATCTAAAATTTCTATTTTAACTTCTTATTACATTTAAAACTAAATATTTCACTTTAAAAATCAAAATAATGATGCTATAGTGCCTTTTCTAGACTGTAATTTTTGCGTTCTTTATTGTAGAACTCTATTTTTGGACCTTGTGACTTAAAAAAACACCATGATCATGTTGAAAAAGGTAAAATAAAAGAAATATAATTCAAAAACACTTAAAAGGAGTCTGTATTTTTTTCAAGAACATAACAAATAGCTTCTTTATTCTTAATTACACATATACCTATAGTGGACAGTCTTCAACAACCTTCACCAAACACAAAGATTTAATATTTATACACTTTTCTTTAATTTTTATTTCCCATAAAGACATGTTTCAAGGTTTATACAATATATATACTTTTATTGAGTCTAATTCTCATCACTAAGTTCTCTCAACCACCAAAAACTCAACTTATTATATGTTAAGTTTACTCTTTTTCCTATGTTGAACCATCCTAAATAGGATTTATGATAATTATAAACTAAATAGAGGATTAAGAACACTTAGGACATGAATATATACCTTTTATACTCCTAAATATAATCCCAGTACTCATACAACATCTCAAAACCCCTCAAATTATACAATACAAGTTCAGAGTTTTAAATTTCCCTTTTTGGTGGGAAAACATGAAACTTTAACAAATGGACTTGAATGAAAAATTTGGGCCTATAATTAACCTCTAATTAACCTCATAATACTGATAATATATTTTAAAAATCAAACAAAATAAATATTATACTATATACATCAATTCACCTGCATCACTTCTCTTTTTCTTTAGCATAGTTATTGATTCCAGAGTAGCAACCAAGGTCTTAGGGTTTATCATATTCACCTCATGCATTAATAGCTCATATAAACCCAATTTAAACTTTAACTTTGTTTCTTCATCTTGCATGTAATTTACATGCCTTATGAGTCCTATAAACTTATTTTCTTATTTAGAGACTATCATTGTTATTTGTTTTAGCAATTGAAACTCAGTGATTTTTTGTTTTTTATATATGTTGATCAAATACCTTTTTATAAACTATTTATCACATATTTTAAATGAAAGATTCAAATAATTATTCCCATTAATAGAACATAAATGATTTAACCATAAATTTTCATCTCCTACCAATTGGTAAGCTCCAATACATGCATTAATGTCAGAACCCAAGTTATGTAAAGTGATGTACTTCTACAAATTAATTAGTGATGCCTCAATGACATCACTAGTGGTTTCTCTAAGAAATGTGTGAGGAGGAATATTTTTTATCTCATTTATTATGGAATCTAAAACCTCATGTTGTCATGGATTCAAATTATTAAGCTCTTATTTGTGCCCACCTCTCTATAGATTCCTTAGATTAGTCAACCTTTGACCATAACTTTCCATTTGCCCTTGAATATTATGTAATGCACATAGGATATCATGAAGAATAAAATTTTGTTCCTAAAATATTGGTGATTCAAGATTATCCCAATTTAAATCCTAGTTTCCATCATGATCAACATCAACATCAACATGTGCATGCTCATCTGGACCATTATTGTCTACCAGATTACTTATAACATTCTAGTTTTTTTGGATTGCTCTAGTTCTTACCATCTTGTCACATTTATACATACATATTAAAATAAAACATTTCATAAGAGTTGATTTTTTATCTAAAATGAGTCTCTACTACCAATTGTCATAACCCCAAAATTTTTAATAATTAAAAACCTACTCTTTAAGGATTACACACGTCAAAAACTCAAGACTATAACTGAAATAGATCATCCTTGAAAGGAAAATTAATAATGACATAACATTTTTATACTCCATGTTAGTGTCTCATCCTTGATCATTCATTATTTACTTACATGAGTTCATTAATAGAATTTGGGGCCATGACCATAGTTTATCCCACTTTACTCACTAGTTTAGATGAGCCACTTTTGTATAATGAGCATTTAATGTTTGGTACATAGTTACAATGTCAACTAATAATTGCCATTATTTTATTGATAGGGTTTAATTCTAATGATATTACTATATATTTTAAACCATTAACCAATAAACATGTGACATGATTTCATATTTAGCTATCTCCTCACTTTCATGCAATGTATAAACATGTTTTGTTTTAATACACATTGTAGCACCAGAGGAGGCTCAACCAGTTATATACACTTCTTTGTGCTTTTCCCAATTATCATCTCCCTTTATCCAACTACCTTACTTCTCTCTATTCTTTCCACTATTTATTTTTATACATTTCATCATAGATTCTAGTGGTAGTTTTAATTGGTAGAACTTCTACTTGAATTTTACTTTGAATCTCCTACCAAATTTATGCATTAATGGAGTTGAATTCGAAATCCTAGACCCTTTGCATGCATCCCAAAATTTCCATGCACCATACACTAAAACAATTAGGTGTATTTAAAAATTAAAACCTTAATTGAGTATTACAAGACAAAGTCAACCACTGAATTACTTCATGTTTGGACCAATCAACCAATGTGATTAAAAATGTTGTCGACCTAAGTCCTTGTGACTTATGGTCTAAATTTGATAATTAAAACAAATTACATGGCCTTATAATATTTAGGCCCTAATCCCATTTGTGGATTATAATAGACAAACATGCATATAGCTTAGTTATTTTAAGAACTACACAAGTTTATTCAAATACCCTAGTCCATTAAGGGAATCTCAAGGTCAAAGCATGGACCTTGGTTCTTTTCAAGAACTATCAATTGTAGAGTCCATTTAGATCTAAATGGATATTTCCTAAAACTATCAAGGGTCTTATGACCTTAAACATCCATTTCAAATTCTCCTAGATGCTAACTCCATCTGATTCTCATTTTGTCTCATTGATGCTAGAACATTTAGGTTCTCTGCACCATGATAGTTGGTTACTCAAAATGCCAATAAGCAAGAAAAAAAAAATAAATAGAATGATAAAAGTAAATTAATAGAAAAAGAATGATTTCATAAGATTGGCCAACATAGCATGAAATCAAATATCAACAAATAAAAAAGACTAGGTTTTACCATAATTACATCATGTTATTATCATTACCTACATGCTACATTTTTACCACTACACATCAACTTTTAGGACCAACCTAGCTCATTTGAGGCAACATCTACATCTATGATGACAAATAGACATCAACAATATCTGATCATATATCAATATTAAACAAGTATATAAATAATGTTGAATTAATGATTAAAAACCAATCTAAAATAATATTAAATGTTCTAGCCTCCATAATGTCCATAGTAAAATGTCTATAAAGCATAATAGTCTAAAAAATAGTCATAATCAAAGTACTAGACAGGTGTGGTCATAACACAATTAGATATGGATACTGTGCAAAAGTGACATGTTTCTACATTTTTATTATACAAATCTATCATCTATAAATGAATTGTTTGATAAAATGTCTCAAAGAGACAAATTAAAGTTTTAGTAACAAGTCTTAGACATAGACTTTAGAAAATAATTGAAAGATCAAGGTACTTTTTCCTTATATTAGGTAGGAAGTCATCTTGTTAATATCAACCAGGCCTTTAATTTAGTACAAAATCTAAAGAAACATTACCTTTTTTTAGAAAAACACTAAATTATCATGTGTTGAAATAAAATCTTATACATACTATTAATTTCCTAGACAACATTTGAATAAATGGTTCTACTCACTAATGAGCTAGGTTTATATGAACCTAAGATGGAAAAGTTGTAGAGCCTAGTCAAAATAGTGATATACATAAAATAATAGAATTATCGAGTATTTCTCAACTCTGTCAATAACTCAGTGAAAATCTAGGTTGGTTCAATTATGGAAAATAGACCATCCTCATCATTTACCCCAAGCTTTATAGGAAACAAACTTAAAAAACATCACACATCTAATTTTACTTAGCATAGTTAATTTTTGATGCATTACATGCATGTTGATGAGTCATGATTAGGGAAGGTGCCTTTAGAAACCATGATGGTGCTTAGGATGTTATGCAGAGTCTAAGAAATATGGCATTCATTTTTCAAGAAGAAACATTGGTAAAGAAAAGTTGTTAAATGCTCAGTGCTTAGGATGTTATGTAGAGTCTAGAAGAAACTCGACATTCATTTTTAAAGAATAAACATTGGTAAATAAAAGTCATTTGAACATAATTTTTTATGACAAATGTCTTCATGTAATTCACAAATAACCAAAATATAATAGTTTGGTCTTTCATTTTTCCACACCATTTTTTTGAGGGGTATAACTTATACTATGCTGGTAGATAACACTTAGAATTCAACATACTTATCATATCATACGATCTAATTTTATTATTGATAAGCGCAAAACATTAGTAAAGAAAATTGGTTTGAACATAGTTATTTGTGATAGATGTCTTCATGCTTTGACCACACTAATTTTCAACAAGTTATATTTATTATTCAATTCATATGGTTCTATCTATGTGTTTTATGGTTTTTAAGTATGAAGGTGTATAGTTATAGGAATGCATTATGGTTTTCTCAAGTCATCCCTTAATTATGAACATAGTGATAAAGAGTCTTAATATAACATTAATAAAATTATCAATCCTTCCCATTAGCTCTATTTATATAGGAAGATTATAAGTTAACTTGCAAACAAATATTTATTTTGTTTACAATAGAACAAACCACACATTGAGGTGTATATATATGTAAAACATTTCACTATCACAAAGATGTTTCAAACTCAATTTTCCCTTTGAACCCCATCTAATCAAAGGATAATTTATATCTTAATATTTTTTCTCATTTTATGCCTTAGTTTAGTTGAACTCTTAAACACACAATTCTAATAATCGACTCAATTAATTGAAAAAAAAAACCAATCCAATGAGTAATCATACCAACATTATGAAAAATTTCATCTCAGTCAATAAAAGTAGATTATTTTCAAGCATAAATAATACACCCATATTTTAGACTCAATTTTCTATCAAAATGCCTAGTCTACAAAAGAAGTTATTTAATTTCAACTTAATCCATTTGAAAATTATCTAATGTCAATAGAAAAAACCTCTCAAAGGATATTTATTCACTCTTCCAATCCCTCTACCATGACAAGTGATCTTACATTGGTTAATAAAAGTGGGTTGAACATAGTTTTTGTGATAGATGTATTCATGCTTTGACCACACTGATTTTCAACAAGTTTTTAGCTTCTTGCATCTATCTAGGACTTTGGATTTTTTGATGTAGAAATTACACCCAATTATATTTATTATTAAATACATATGGTTCTACCTATTTCTTTTTTGGTTTTTTGGTATGAATTTTGAGGTCCAAATTCTATTGGAAGGGCTATTAAAAGAATGTTTTCACATAGTGCACATGTACAAAATCTATGTAACAGTTTTGAACATAGAAAAAAAACTAATAAAATTATAACAAATGAAAGTTCACTTTTCATTTGGCGATAAATGTTTGTATTCATCTATCACTGGATGGCCAACAAATATCACATTTGCTCTTTCCTTGCCTTTTGTAATATGACAACTCATGTGAATGTACAATTAAAAGAATACCCCTCATCCTCATAATTGGCATTCAAATTTGGTGGAATATAATATTTTATATTACAACTAAAATTTTACTCAACATATTTCCCAAATAGATAATCTACTAGGACTATAAAATTAGGTCAGTGGTTTCCAAGGAAATATTGCAAGCACATAATCTATTTAATAAAATTCCTTGATGATGATGATTTGAAAATGGTGGATATACGTAAGATTTTATGTAATACTTATAGTCACCATTTTTTTGATGTTTTTTCACAATCACTTTCTACCCTAGCTAATAAATCCAAAAATAGTCCATATTTATAATGAATTCACATATTGTCAAGCATATGCTTGCCACCAGGCTATCACCCTAAGCAATTAATTTTGTATCCACATATAGTTATTTTAATTTTATTAATAAAATAAATACAAGATTTGAATATATATATATAAATCACTATAATTATTACATAAAATCTTATCAATAACATCAATCATGTTCACATTATGGTATATTCGTTAAACATGGTTTAATACATGAACTATATTCATTAAATCCTTAAAGTAAGTAACTTAAAACCATCATTTTAATATTGATCTTTAGGAGAATCTATGAACCAATAGAATAATCTACCCTAGTCCTCATGGGTTAAGTTGATTGTAGGGTATGTGCACACAATGGACTCGTTGAGAAGGCCTTGAAATCATTTAAGTAAATGCAATGGACATGTTTAAATACATGTTCCATAGCATCTCCTAGAAATATTAATAGGTAAGAATCATTACAAACATTATGTGTGGTTGTCTATAGATACTATGTGGTATGGATAGAGTCTTGACATAACACATTTAAATTAAATGAAGATTAATTTTGTTTTTGACTACAGGTTGGAAGTTGAAATTGAAAATTTGGTGTTTTTGTTTAACAAGTAAATGCAAGTTATATTTTCTTGATATATTCAATGCAACTATAGACCAGACAAGCACAAGATGTGCCATGGTTTTTAAAACTAGCTAAACATAGTGGTAAATGAACCTAAAAATACAATAACTATTGTGAGGACTAGTTTGGTCCTATTGCTTCTAAAACTAATATATTGAGGGGTATAATTAAAATAAATTTTGTGAAGGATATTTAATTCTATTAATTATAAAATTAACCTTTGAAATAAAGTAGGGTGTTGACTCATTACTACATAATAATTAAACAAAAAACCTACTGCCCAAATGACAAAATGGGCAACAATACTGACCAACCACAACAAGATCAAGATGATAGGTGGTAGGGTTCTTTGTTGACAATTATTTAACTTGTGAAATTTATTGACTACCTTCCTTTTAAAGTGAAGCAAACTTGTGAATGGAAAAGTTGAGGAGGATCATCTAGGAAATATTAATAGAGTGGTAGACATTCAATATAAATGTTTATTTTATAAAAGCGAGGGAACTTTATACATATCAAACCAATAGTCTAATAGTGGTAGAGGCATATTTGAAATGTATTTCCAAAGATTATTCTAATACTTAAAATCCTATATGCTAAATTAATATTAACCATTTTCCTATGGTACCATTATTTTAAATAGAAGAGAGGACATGAATACAAATAGCTAAGTATTCATAAAGACATACACAATAAATAGTATAAGAGGAAAAAGTATATAACATTGAATGTTGTAAATCATAATCCAAAATTTTGGGCTATTTTTTAGAAAATGCTTTAGGTTATGTGAACTTTTGGAGTGTTAATTTTTACTCATAGATGCCATATAACTCACTATTAATTTGATTTGTATATTCTCAAATTAATTTCTTTTAAATCCTTGTTAAACTCTACACTTAAATACTATGTGAACCATGCTATTATGGTTAATTCACTTCAAACATGTTTTATTTATGAAACATTCTATCAAGGTTATTTTTTAGATTGCATGGGGTTTTATAGACAGTTTTTTATGATGTACGTTGTATTAAAATATTGATGAGTTATATTATAGGTTTATCACACCAATAAGAATTTAAACATACTTATAAGACATCTACCAAAGGTATGAAAACATCTCACATCTATCTCATACCAAATATAATAGTCTAAGTTTTATGTTTATTATGATTACCTTGTTATTTTTGTATATTTATGATGGATGACTCAGAAGGAAATGATAACATTTAATAAATCTTTGTTGAGTTAGAGTAATTTGTATGCAATTTTATCTATTACCCATGAAAGATATTTTTTTAGCTTGATTCAAGTTTATTGATACTAATAGATTATTATATGAATTGTTTTAGAAGAAATAAATCAATATCCATCATTGTATGCATGCCCCAAGTTTAGACATTTCACGAAGTTGCCAAATTTCCTAAGAGTGTTTTTGATGGTGCATCCACTATTGGGGGTGGGATTCCCACCGAGTCGAGATAGTAATTCATTGGCTAGTGTCCCCAAATGGAATGTTGATGGTTGTTTGATTATTTTAAAGAGATTTGAAAGTGAGGGTCACACACATGTATTGTTATTGATTATTCATCTATTGGCCATGTTAAATTTATTATTATTTATAGTTTTCTATAATAGTTAA
This sequence comes from Torreya grandis, assembly GCA_037957365.1. NCBI lineage: Eukaryota > Viridiplantae > Streptophyta > Pinopsida > Cupressales > Taxaceae > Torreya > Torreya grandis. The sequence goes on from JARHVA010003508.1 coordinate 1,797,983, forward strand.
TATTAGACCAATTCACATCCACTTTATGCTTTTATATGTAGTTTTTTATATTTTTATAGGAGGAGGTAGAAAAATAAGTGTGATGAGGGTGGTAACGACCCCTATATGAAATGAACTAGGATTAACCTACAACTTATCATATCTAAGAGATTTAGACGTAGAGAAGGTAAATAAAATAGATCCCATTGATAATTAATGTATCGAGATATGACAAAATAGAAATGCTAAACCTATCAAGAGGAGCACTTATTACACAAGATAAATAGAGAGGGTCTAAAAGCCTGTATATGATTAATATAATGAAATAACCTTAGCTAGGTCTTCTAGTATTGGAATTAATCTAATCTAGTATTTCCAAGGTAGCAACACAAACAAGGGAGATGGTTTAAAAAAAAACTAAAAGGGGTAAGGAACCATGGTAGAAAATGAGGGCCTAGGTTACTAATCTAAGCAACATTTTAGGTGACAGTTCTACCCCAATTGGTGGTAGAACTTCTGGGAGCCATAATGTTTGCACCATGGCTCCATTTAACTCCCCATTTGAACTGTTGGAAAGCTAAGAATGAGGGGAAAATCATGAGATGGAACCAAGCTTAGCTCAATGGGTTTTTACCCCCAAAACCAAATGGAAGTGCCCCAATTTTTAATTTTAGTAGTGGTCTAAAAATAGTAAGTTTCTAAAAATAGTAATTCCTCAAATTTTGTATTATTGTGAATCATGGAAGTTAAACCACTTAATATCCCTCAAGATTGGTGACCTTACATATCCTCCTCCTACATTAAAAATGTGTATAAATGAAGATGTAACCTAAAAAACAAATTAGACATCTCTTCTCAGAGATATGCATATGTTTGGATCTACAAATTTGATCAATAGAACATCTCTTCTTAGAGATAACATTATTACAATTGTGTTTTTCTTGTTTCTTGAATTATATATCAACCAAAGCTTATAAGTTTTAGGTCAATGATATTAGAGTAGTTTGCATTTAGATTGTATGATCCTGAGGATGAGGTCAGATTATAGGAAGCTTGGGTGGAAACTAGAACCAACAGACTATCCACTTGTTCACTCCAAATGACCTCAAATGGAAGATAACACTGAGACATTTGATCATTTCAAGGAAATGGTGAATGAATCCCTCCAATAGAAGTAAGCATAGATGTTACAACAATTCTCCCAAATTCTCTAACAAATCTTGATGGGAAATTCTAGCTCCTCATCTGTAACCCCACATATTTTTAATGCCCCAACACCCTTCAAGGTTCACGTGAATTTTGATATCCCTACATTTGAAGGCAAAATAAATGATGATGTAGTAGAAAATTAGTTGGATCAATTGTCATCTTATTTTTCTATAAATAAATTCATTGATAAAGGGAAGATCACTTTTACTCTTTTGAAAGCATCATTGCCTATCAAAAATTGGTGGAAAGTGTACAAGAAGAGATTTATTACGAATGATATTGGCCTTGAGGCAGAACCTACTTAGGATGATTTCATGGAAGCTATAAAGGAAGAATACTACCCCATTGGAGCATATGATGATCTGTATATAGAGTGGAAATAACTTTGCCAAGGTAAGGAATAGTCTGTTCAAGATTACATTGACATTTTTCATTGTCTATCTGTGAGATTGGGTAGACTACAATGCTATGTATGGGGGGAGATGGAACTCTTCAATTTGGAAAGACTTGGTGAGGTGTATAAGTTTGTGGTGAAGATTGAACAGAAACATGTAAGAATGAATATAAAGAGTCAGCCTTCAAAATGGAAAAGTAACAAAGAAGGTCAAACACAAGGCCAAAATTGGAAGCAAAAAGAAGGGAAGAATGGAAAATGGTGTGATTACCACAAATATGGAAGTCACTCCAAGGAAGAATTTTGAGCCATCAAGTCCCTAATTTTTGAGTCACAATCCTCAACATCTACTACTTTATCTCATACACACCCTGCAGTCAAAAATGATGAAGAAGAGATTGTAGATGCTAAACCCAATGCCATTTTTGCTTCATCATAGACCCATGAGGAGAGGCTAAATGACAAGGAAAGGATGTTTCACTCTAAGTAATGGGTGAAAGGTAAGCCTCTACATTTCATTCTTGATATTAGAGTCAAAATAATTTAATCTCTGCTAATGTTGTGAAAAGCCTAAATCTATCCATGAAGCCTCACCCAAGGCCATACAGTATTGGATGGTTGAGTTCAAGGAGAAACCTTCATGTCACCCACCAATGTCTTCTCTCATATGCAATAAAACCTTTCCAAGATGATGTCTTGTATAATGTGGTCAATCTAGATGTTTGTGATGTACTCCTTGGTCAGCCATTCATGTGTGATCGACATGGCATCTATGAATCAATAAATTGAAAGATCACCCTCACTCTTGGAACATGACACTACAAGGTACTGATTTCTACATTTGTCTCCCTGATTAGTGCCAAAAAAATTATTCTCATGGTGGTCAAGCCATATAAATCCAAAATAATTGATGTTTCAACCCTAACTATACAAACAACACAAAAATAAAAGCAAATAGATACCAAGCTGAGGAAGTTCATGGCCTTCCATCCATAGATTGATGGTTAGAAAAAAATGGTGAACCATTGGGTCTAACATAGCTCGACAAAGCACAGTCCATTCTAAGTATGCATCAGGAATCAAATCAAAACACAATTGACACACTTGATGACAAATATTAATGTAATGGGGACCATTACTTCTCAAGGAGGGAGGAATTATTTGAGCAATATTTCAGGTGACAATTTGGGTGATGGTTCTACCCCAATTGGTGGTAGAACTTTTGAGAGCCATATATTTTGCACCATAACTCTGTTTGACTCTTCGTTTGAATCGTTAGAAAGCTAAGAATGATGATAACATAATGAGATGGCATAGATATTTTATTGGTGGGTTTTGACCCCCCAAAACCAAATAGAAGTTCCCTAATTTTTGATTTTAGTAGTGTAGTATAAAAATAGTAAGTTTCTAAAAATAGTAATTTCTTGAATTCTATATTGTTGTGAATCGTGGAAGTCAAACCACTTAATCTCCCTCGAGATTGGTGACATTCCACACCCTCCTCCAACCTTAAAAATGTGTATAAATGAAGATGTAACCTAAAAAATAAATTTGACATCTCTTCTTAGAGATAGGCATATGTTTGGATCTACAAATTTGATCAATAGAACATCTCTTCTTAGAGATAACATTATTACAATTGTGTTGTTCTTATTTCTTGAATTATCTTTCAACCAAAGCTTCTGAGTTTTGGATTAGTTACCTAAGGTGGGAAACGGAAAGTTTGAAAAACCCCATAGTCACACTAAGTATAAATGTAAAGAATATTCAAACAAAGAGTTATACATTCATTCAAGCTAGTAATTATGCAAATTTTATTTATCAAATGAAAGAGCTAGGGTTAGAATACAATTACCTTAAATAAAACCTATCAAGCCTTAATCTCCCCCTTGGTCAATGGTGGTTTATGAGAGATTGTTGTAGTTGTAAGGATTACATAGGTTGATTCAATATCTAGGTTAAAAAGACTCTTCCTATTATATCTAAGTTTCCACAAGACAAGCCTTTCCCCTCCAAGATAAGATCTAAGTAATAACTTCTCCAAATGTAAACTTAAGTATAATTACAAGCAATGATAATGCAAAAATAAATGTTCCTCTTCTATTGGGATGAAATGAGGAATTTTATTTATACTAATGGATGATACTAACCCTTCTAGACCATCAACCAACCTTGATGTAGTTGAAAATATGATGGTTTATCTTCAAACTAGGTTGATTAGGGCCAATATAGTTATAAAGAATCTATCGTAACTTTTAGACTACATCAACCTTGGTCAACTTAGATTGAAAATTAGTGGGAATGAATAACTATTACATTGATATGGGCTAATATAATTAGAAAATATGGGTATTGGTATAGTTATGGGTTATGTATGATAAATAAATAACAATGTCTCTTATGATACACCATTAATCTACCCACCCCTTTCCTAGTGCACACTTTAAGGCATACACTTTGGGAGATTGAAACTCGATAGGTTGATACAAGAGAGAAAGCATTAGTAAATAATAAGATTTAAAAATATTATGTATACCTATGCCCCACTCAATGTTTATCATGTGTCACCAAAGTGTAACATGGGATGGTGTTTCGAGAAAGAAAATATTGACATGCTAACTGAGCTAATAAATCATAGTAAAAAGTGAAAAATAAATGAAAATATATAATTTTTAAAGACATAAATTCACTCACCTTATTGATGTGAAAGAGAAGATGCATGTGCAGTAGATGAAGAGAGGCATCTAGTGTGAAAAATGAGATGAACCTAAAAAATAAGATAAAATTCAAACCTTTTACAAAGATATGGTGTTAGCAATGAAAAATTCTTTACTTTGTTAGGATTCTAAATCTTCTTTTGAATTGTGAAAAGAACTTATAAAAATAAATTTATGAGAAAAATACAAAATTTATCAGTAAATAAATAAAAGTTTGAA